>LPNX011002867.1:307334-630733 GCA_001517045.1 Pseudotsuga menziesii | reverse complement strand
CTATGTGATTTAAGAAGAGAAATAAAAGAATGTAGACATCTTAAGAGAAATGTTAAAGAACTTGAGGATGAGTTGAAAAAATCAAATGATTCATTTGAAAGAACTGAAACAATGATGATTGAATTAAAACTAAAACTGGAAGAAGCTAGAATCACTAAAGAATCTCTAAACAAATTAATTATGGTAAAGGATAAAGAGATTGAAAACCTGAAATCAGAAGTTGTCTTATTAAGGAAGAAGGTACAGGAAAGTAACATGAATTACAGTTCATCAACTCTAAATCAGATAATATAAATTCATAGATCTATAAATAATAAATCTGGACTTGGTTATAAGACAGCGGTGATCAATGATGGTTCTAGTTCAAGTTTGAAAGAAACAAGTATAGAAAAGAAGAATGAGAAAGGAGCTGATGAGAATTCAGTGGTTCAGAAACAGGAATAAATATCAAGACCAATTGTTCAGAAAAGGACACATGACGGGTATTAGAATAAGTTTTATGGCTATTGTTTTTTTGTTACAATTATGGACACAAGGTTGCATTTTGTACTAAATTTTCAAGAAAAATACATGAATATAATGGTTATGAGAAGTCTAGACATGGATATGGAAAAAGATTGGATGTGACAAGTCAAAATAGAAATAGTAATACTCATAATAGATTTGATATTTTAAACCATGAAATATAATGTTATAAGTGTCAAAATTTTGGCCATATTTCAAGAAATTGCCCTACCAACTTTCAGAAAGTTAGTAAACCCATCTATACTCATCAACAAACTCAAATCTGGAAAAGGAAGAATGAAAATCTGAAGGATGAAAATTGTAACGTAGCCCTGCAAGCTGAACATAAAATCAAATGGATAATAGACAGTGGATGATCCAAACATATGACAGGAACTAAACATTTTTTTATTAAACTAGACAAAGAAAAAGAGGGGCCTGTCACATTTGGGAATGATCAGACAGCTAGAATAATTGGAAGAGGGACTGTATGTTTAAACAGTAAGAAAAACTTGGCTGAAAATCTCCTGTTGATAGAAGACATGGAACACAACTTGCTGAGTGTTAGTCAAACATGTGATAAGGGATGCTGCATGATTTTTTATTCAAATGGATGTCAAATCAAAGATGTGAAAACAGATAAACTAATAGGTACAACCACAAGAAGTTCAAGCAATGTCTATATTCTAGATGAGAAAACGAATGAATGTTGTCTTAGTAGAATGAATGTTGTCTTAGTAATGAGAATGAAAGCTAGTTGTGGCACAAGAGACTAGGTCACATCAATTTTGATAATCTGATCAATATGAGTAAGAATGAAGCTGTAAGAGATTTACCATCTTTAAAGAATCTCTCAGGTTCAGTGTGCAAGCAATGCCAACATGGGAAACAAACAAGAGTCATATTTAAAACAAAAGAATACTCCACAACTAAACTGCTTGAAATAGTGCATACTGATAATTGTCGGCCCATGAGAACAAAAGGGATGAAAAGAGAAAAGTATTTCTTATTATTTGTGGATGATTACACTAGAATGACTTGGCTTTACTTATTGAAAAAGAAATCTGAATCTTTTGACTGTTTTCAAACGTTTAAAGAATTTGTTGAAAATGAATGTGACAAGAAAATAATGTGCCTGAGATCTGATAATGGAGGAGAGTATGTGTCAAATGAATTTAACAAATTTTCTGATGTGAACATGATAAAGAGACACTTCTCTGTGACTGAAACACCTCAGCAGAATGGGGTAGTAGAAAGAAAAAACAGAACAGTAGTAGAGATGGCTAGAACCATGCTCCATGAAGCAAAGTTGAGTAATGTGATTTGGCCTCAAGCTATTCACACAGCAGTTCACATTCTTAATCGATGTCTGCTAAGAAATAACCAGTCTATCACGCCATATCAAATTTGGAAAGGAAGACCAGCCAGTGTTAAACATTTCAAGATTTTTGGCTGTAAGTGTTATATCAAACGAGTAGATCCACATTTGGAAAAATTAGACTCTAGAACCGATGATGGAGTATTAGTTGGCTACTCCTATTCTAGAAAAGCATATAAATGTTATAATTTCAGACTAAGAAAGATCATTGAAGCAATAGATGTAACATTTGATGAATCTGCATTCTTAAAATCAAAGACTAAGCAAAAGGAGTTTGAGACTCATGATATATTTGACAAGCACGGGTTAGATGACGAAGGGGATGAAATAGAAGAGGTTAAGGCTGATGATAGTGACAGATCTACATATGATGATGAACAATGCTTCAGTCCTTCAAAAAATGCAATTTCAACAAAATCTCCAAGTAGTTGAATACATAAAAATCACCCTGAAGAATTGATTATTGGGGATATAAACTCAGGTGTCGAGACAAGAAATAAAAGACAGCAACCCATCCTTAAAAAGTAGGTATCACTTCTCTCTCTGATTGAACCGAAAAATGTGAATGAAGCTATCAAAGATGAACATTGGGTAAATTCTATGAAGGAAGATCTTAGTCAAATCGAAAAAAATCATACCTGGGAACTAGTTCCTAGACCTGCAAACAAAAATGTAATAGGAGCTAAGTGGGTTTTCAGGAATAAATTGGATGATATAGGAAAAGTAACCAGAAATAAAGCAAGACTAGTTTGCAAAGGTTATGCACAGGTAGAAGGGATTGATTACAGTGAAACATTTGCCCCTGTTGCTAGAATGGAAGCAATAAGGTTGATCTTAGCATATGTGAGCTCCAAACAAATTAAAGTCTACCAAATGGATGTGAAGTTATCTTTTCTAAATGGTGATCTGGAAGAGGAAGTCTACATGGAGTAGCGAGAAGGATTTCATGTACAAGATGCATCACAGTTTGCTTACAGATTGAGGAAAGCGTTATATGAATTAAAGCAAGCACCTAGGGCATGGTACTCCAGACTAGATAACTACTTGATGCAGCAAGGATTCAACAAAGGTCACATAGATAGTAACCTGTACATTAAATAAGAGAATAACAACCTTATTATTATAGATATTTATGTTGATGACATAATTTTTGGGAGTGACGATGATAGACTGAGTACAAAGTTTGCTGAAAACATGCAGCAGGGATTCGAAATGTCTATGCTAGGAGAAATGAATTTCTTTCTTGGATTACTAATCAATCAATGTGATAGAGGTATCTCTATCTCTCAGACTAAATACATTAATGAAATGTTAAATAAATTCAAAATGGAGGACTGTAAGCCAGTTGGTACACCTATGGTCACTGGATGTAAACTAAGTAAAGATGATAACTCTAGAGATGTAGACCAGACTATGTACAAATCCATGATTGGAAGTCTACTATATGCTATAGCAACTAGGCCAGACATTATGCATGATGTTTTTCAGGTTGGAAGATTTCTAGCTTCACCAAAGAATGGTCACTTGTTGGCTGTAAAGAGGATTTTCAGATACTTAAAAGGAATAGCAAATCATGGTTTATGGTATCCAACAGGTAACTCTCTTGACTTATATGCATTTACAGATGCTAACTGGGCTGGATGTATTGATGACAGGAAAAGTACCAGTGGTGCTTCCTTCTTTCTTGGAGGTTGTTTGGTAAGCTGGTCTAGTAAGAAACAATCATCTGTTTCATTATCTACAGTTGAAGCTGAGTATAGAGCAGCAACAGGATGTTGTACTCATATCCTTTGGATGAAGTAGATGTTGAAGGATATGCACATATATTATGATGATCCCATTCCCATTTTTTGTGATAATACAAGTGCAATAAGTATTTCAAAGAACCCAGTGATGCATTCAAAGACTAAACACATACTTATAAAGTATCATTTTCTGAGAGAGCAGGTACTATCCAAGGTGATTAAGCTTGAATATGTTGGAACAAAAGATCATCTTGCTGATATTTTCACTAAGCCCCTTCCCAAATCTCAGTTTGAAATGCTTCAAGCTCAGCTGGGGGTTTGTCCACTATGAATATAGTCTCATTCACATTAGCGGTTGCCAAGTTATTTATGGCTCTGATTTCTTGTTGGCATATGGTTATAGCTTCTGCTTTCTTATTTTCTGAACATATTCAGTACAGATTGGTTTCATTTTTTAAGCTGTCAGTTGTCTCATAGTGACAGGGGGAGACATATTCACAGGGGGGGTTCTCTTTCTATCTTTGCCATGGATGTCAAAAGCGGGAGAAAGCTTTCAAAGTTTGTCATCATGTCAAAGGGGGAGTTTGTTAAATAGTTTTGTTACACAGTCTTAATGTTTCCATATGCCAAACTTTGAATGTTTCACTCACAGGCAAAGCCACATCACGATGAGAATAATGTCACAGCTCTAAATGTTGCACAGAATACCTGCATATTGAAAAGGATGATTACACAGTTCACTACAACAAAAGGATTGTGTTATACATTCAAATAAATGGAACAGAAGGATAAAAACGACCAAATGTTACAAATGTTACATATGTTATCAGCATAGAGTTATCATGTTATACATCAATAGCATACACAATCAAATGTTACACATCGAAACACATGGATACTGTATTATATTGAAACTCAATGTTATTCTATATCATGGAGCTTAACATACGAATTCTCATTGAAACACAGTGTTACATCTATACAGCGATTGACATATTAAACAGAGCTTTAAAATAATAGTTTGATCACACTATACAGAATCTGAAACAGAGCAGGCGGAAGGATAATGTCTTTCTCATCCGCAACAGCGGAAGCTGGAAATACTACGGGTTCCACGACGACAATGGGAAAACTCTTCATCGGAGGAGAAACGAATAAACGGTGGAAGGATAGTGACTTTCTCATCCGCAACAGTGGAAGGATAGTGTCTTTCTCATCCGCAACAGCGGAAACCAGAAAGACTACGGGCTTCATGGTGACAATGGGAAAACTCTTCATCGGAGGAGAAATGACGAAACGATGGAAGGATAGTGACTTTCTCATCCGCAATGGCAGAAGACAGAAAGACTACGGGCTCCATGGCAAACAAACATATCAGCGAGCGGAAGAATAAAAGACTACGAAAGAATATCCCTATTCACATCCGCAACGGCGGAAGACGGAAAGACTACGGGCTTCGCGGCAAGCAAAACATATGTGGCGGATGGTTAGCTCGTTTAGGAACTGCAATGGCGGAGAATGAAAGAACAAAATGTTCTGACATGAAACCAAACAATCAGCTGACTAAGGAAAATGCATCGGAAAAGAATATCGAGACTGAAGCCGATTATGTTTCCACAACGGCAGAAGAATAAGAAAATAAACCTCCGATTTTAAACATTTAAAACCCCAGCGTGGCATGGCATTGGTGATAAGTGGCATGGCATGGCCTTGCAGAGCAGCGACTAGAATGAAGTGATTTGGAGTAAGTGAGAGTGGAACTCAATTGTAAAAGGTAAAACCCCAGAGCAGAGAATGACTATTCGTGGAATGCAGAGAGTCATACAAACTGGGTATTCTAAGGACTTAAAGTTTTTTCAGTTAGAGACTTTTGAGAATCTATGATATTCATGGAATGTGAAATGTTTTGGTACAGATCAGCATTCGAGACCTATTAACTGTTTCTCATTTGCAATTAGATGGTACATGAAGAGTCCGTAACCGTTTCTGTAATGAACGGAGGGAATGGGAATTGACTGAAATATATATATATATATATATATATATATATATATATATATATATGTTGTAGCAAGTAGACCAAAAAAAAAGAAAAAAAAAGAGTTGTTCAGGAAGGTATTTTAGAATATGAGAGATTGAGCACATTGCAGAAAAGAATTGAAGAGCTGGACACAATGATAAATAGAGATTAACAGTTTCAGAGTATGAAGAACAGAGGAGAATAACTGAAGATAGGTGCAGAAGAATATGAACGGGTCCATATGAGAAAGAATACATGAATGATACAGTGATTATCTCGGTGAGTTCTGTATGTGCGTAGTCTTGGTGATAAACAGAGAAAAATGTACAGAGACAGAAAATATAACATATGTTATGAATATCTGTAAATGCTGATTTATAAAGCCTAGTCATAGACAGTGATGGGTTGCAAGGGTTTGATTCATTCTGTAACTCAAATATTTCTCTGGGTGGTAGGGTGGAGCAAGGGAGAATAGAGTTCTCTGGGGTGTTGTAGCATCCCTTTGGTTGTTGCCAGAAAATAGACACAAGTTGGTGCTTGTATAATTGGAAGTTGGAGCTTCGAGAGGTATCAACCTCGTCTGGGTTGAAGCTCAGGAAAAATAAAAGAATGTTACGAGGAGTTGGAGCTTACCTTTCATTCATAAGAAGAAGAGTTTGTATTGTTTCCTCATAAAAACATTGGGTCTTGTGTTCATTGATGTGATTGAATGTTGACTCTTATTTAATTTGTAGCTATATGTTGAATGGTTTAAACATATGTCCATATAAATAAATCTGAAACATCCTTTAAAAAGATGCACTTTGGTATGTAACTGATTCACCCCCCCCTATTAGTTACTTTAATCCGTCCAACAAGTTGGTGGTAACCTAATTGGAAGTTCGATGACTGAAAATAATGTTGCCCCTTTCATCTCATCGAAGAGGTCATTTATTCGAGGTATTGGGTACCTATTTTTCACTCTTGGCATGCTCAAATCTCTGTAATCTATGCAAAGATGCAAGGAACCATGCTTCTTCCTTACAAATATTATTGGTTCACCCCGTGGAGAAATACTAGGCCTTATGAATCATTGGTCGAAGATTTCCTTAAACTGCATTTGAAACTCAGAAAGCTCAATGGTGGTCATCCTCTAAGGCATCTTTGATATCGGCTTCGAACCGGGTTTAATCTCAATGGTAAAATCAATTTCTCTCTCACGAGGTAACTCAGGAAGTTCTTCGGGAAAGACATCATTGAATTCAACTAACACTAGGTATTGATTTAATGAGGGTCCCTTCTCATTACTTATTGCTTCAACGATATATAAATAACACCCTTTCCCCATACATCATTTTACATTCATCATCGAGATGAAACGTAGAGAAAACTTTTGTTTGATATCATGAATCTCAATGGCCTTCCCTTTGTCATCAACAAAGAGGACCTTCTTTTCGTAACAGCCAAGGAAAGCTCGATGCTCCTCAAGCTAGTTCATACCTATGATAAGGTCATAAGTCCGAAGGGAGGTGACATACACTTTGACTAATGTAACACATAGCCGAATATATACAATACAATTGTCGACACTAGGTCCTACTACTTGTTTTATCTCTCAACCAAGTTTGAATTAGTCGAAATCATTGTGTTCATAGGTTGGAGAAATAAAGTTGTCAATAGCACCAAAATCAAACAAAATTATGAGTTTATCATTGATTTTATATGATGATTCCACCACAGTGGATTGGTGTTTAGCCTAATTATTATTCAGAGCTGTAGAGATTTGATGCTTACTTCCTCGACTCCTCATTGGGGAATTTCCCTCTAGATGCACTCTACGTGATCATAACTCAAGACAGTCTCGCTGATAGTGTTGACCGCCACACCCATAGCAAGCAACCTCTAAAAGTGTAGGTGAGATGAAGTATTGAGAACTTTGAGAGGGGCTCCTTCGCGTGGAACCCCTTACCATGCAAACTGCTCCTCAGTAATCCATTGTACTCTTGTGACTTCGTGTTGTATATTGGGGCATTGTACTATCTTCCAATGATCTATCTACTGCTGCAACTCTTGGTGTAGACCTATTTTCGTAGCAAGGTGGCCTCATGTTCCCTCCTCTAGGGTAGGTTCAATGGGCCTTCCTTTTGAATCGTGACTTCAAAGTATTGGATTACGTAAAGGATTTCCCGGCCAACATCTCTTAGGTAAAACAAGCGCATTCAACCACCTCAACAACTAAAGTGGGTTTGAACATCTGCACTTGGGCCCAAATCCTAGGATTGAGCTCATACACAAAGTGCTCTACATGGTGTTGATTAGTGTCTAAGTAGGGGACATACTTAACGAGTTCCATGAATCCATCCTCATATTCCTCCATCGATAGACTACCTTGTAATAAGGCGTGAAATGCTTCTTCTTGTAGCTCCTCGTAGAAGTCTAGCAAGTACTTTGCTCTGTCTTATATGTGAGTATGTCCCATGGGATTGTGTGTGGGGTAAGGCCCGATTTCCTTTATTTGCTTCTTCACAAGTTTAACGCATTGTCCTTTAGTTAAAATATGGCTATTTTGGATTTTGATGTGGAAGTGTACTCTTGCAATGCTAAACACCTAGTGATCCCTTCAAACCATGTCTCTTCTTGTACCCCTCCACGACCAACACAAAACTCTGGAATCCTTCTTTTCTTAAGTTCTCTCATGATGTCCTCATAAAGGGGTCTTTGCAATACGTTCAACTATATTTCGAGGTCACACTCCCTCAACGGTGGGGCCTCAACCTCTACCTATGGTGTAGCACTTCCCACTCGAAGTTACGTGAGCGTCTCATTTATTGGCTCAAGGGAACGCAAAATTAGAATACTCTAGGCGTCATTGCACGTCCTTGCCATATCTATCCTTTATCATGTCATAAGCCATCATTAGTACATGGTTGAGGTTTTACCTACCTCACTATTAAACATGTAATCATAAGAAAATGAATGAAATTTTATTTCATTCTTCAACAAGATTTAACTTATACTAAGTAAAATTAAAAAAATTTGCAAAAACTGAAATAACTGAATATAATAACAAATAACATGGTTTTATTTTTCTATATATATATATATATATATGTATAAATTTAATATAAATAAAGAATAGAATTTTGAATATATATATATTTAAATTTAAATTATCCAATAATCTAAAAGTACATATAGTAGTCGTGGCATGAAGCTAGTTTACCCTTTTTAAGTCATTTGGAAGCCATAAATTTTATATTGTTTTTCTAGTTACGCAACTCACCAAACTAGTTAGTGGGCGTGTTGTGCTGTGCTATGCTAAGCTCTTGTGGAATGTTTGGAGAATGTTTGGAGAGAGGCCAAGCAAGCCTTCTGCAAGGAAGCATGTCCACACAGGCTGTGCCCACACCCAGGTCGCAAGAGAGGTGGAAAAAAATTACCTCAGACCCTGAAGAAAAAAAAGAAATTATATGTATAAAATAATAAATCAACGTCAGGAAGGGTTTGAGCACAGATAGACGCTGACTCACAAGAGCACCAAGGGACAGCCCACGTTGTACTTGGCCTGTCTCCAGACATCCCACAAGAGCTTATTACAGTTACCAAGGGTTTGCAGAGGGCACCCCAGTCGGACTAAGATACCAGGTGCGTTCTGCTCTTCCCTACGATGCTACGATGAATGAGGATTGGTCTTGCCTTGAGCATAATGAAACCCTATTTGTGCCCAGCCAAACATCACTGCACAATAAAAACCAGAGTCCCCGAGCTCAATTTCGCCATCCTCAGGCATAAAATCATTTGGGTATTTGAATATTTGTTTTTGGGATGGTAACTTTTTTATTACTGTTAATTGATTAGGGATGAGATTGAGTTCTCTGATTTTTTTTTGGCTGAGAAAGAGGCTCCACCTGCATTCATCCCAAGAGGATGAAAAACAAAGAATCAGACCCATAATACGAAGAAGAATAATAGTCAGAGGACATAATTTCCAAGCTTCTTATAGATATTTCGATGTGCCATATGAGAAAATGGATAATTTCCAGGCTCCTTATTTCTTCCCACAGGTTAGCTCGTTGGTTCTAGCTTCATAGAGCCCCAGGTCCCAGCATCCAGCATTTGATCAAACTTTAACCACTCTGAGATCTAGATTCAAAATTCTGAACAAGTACTACCTCTCGAGTTTCTTTCTGGTTTACTTCCAGTTTTAAAGCATAAAGTAGTGTTATTCTACTCTAAAACTGTAGAGAAGGCATTGTGATTTGAGTTTTAAATGCTAATTAGAGAAATTTGTTTTCTTTTGTTGAGGATGGGTGATTTCCTTCCTTTACCATTCCAATAAAAGACGGTCAAAGAATCACAACCCAGTCTAAATCCCAGCTCATAGAGCATCTTTGCTAAAAGGTAAAGGCATCTGGGATCCACAAATATATCTATCGGTATAAAATTTTCCATGAGCACCCATTCTAGGGTTTTGTTGAATATCTGTGTGGAATGTGTCTTCGTGTGTAAATACAAAGTACTAACGGCTGCGTCAAGTAATCTATCGATACATATGTGAAAACTGGTTTTGTTTCTGCCATAGCACACGTCAAGACCTGGGGTATACATCCTTGCTATAGATATAAGAAGGTATGCGTAGGGACCTGTCAATGAGAATGGGCAGATTCACTACAGTGGACGAGAGCTGATGTTAATCACCCTGCATTCGAACAGAGGAGAGAGAGGGTTCCTGCGTGGGTTAACTCTCAGTCCCGGTACCAATGTTTCCATACTATCCAGCTCTACTGCTGATCAACCGACACTATCACAAACATGATCATCCATCCTGAACTGGAATCCTGTCAATCCCCATGCTGGTGTATTAAGTCACAATAGCGCTGTGTGTTGAGAGTGTAATCGCATGATCGCTCCCTTCACTGTCTAGAATGACAGATATCTTAGTTAAGCTGCATACGCCATAACCTTACCCAGCGTTCCAGTCTATTAAAGATACCAATGCTTCCATACTTAGCAACCTGAACACACAGCCATAGCTACTAACTTACGTTGGTTTCAACAATGGCGTTATAATACATAATACAAATACATAAATAAATCTGGAAACCCTCCACTGATTATCAGGTTGAAAAACCCAACAAAATTAGAATAGGATTGATAATAGAGAGAGAATGATTACAACACAATAGCACATTGATTTTTAAAGAGCACAAGAGAGTAGTAATCAAATGGAATAGTGTAATGATATTTCCAAGGGCACAGCACTTAATAACAAGTGAAATTAGGTCATGCAAGGAAGGGTGAGTACACAAAGTGGAGGGACCTTTTAGATGCAACCCCACATTGAAGCAATAATTCAAGGTCCATAAGACATAAATCATCCCAAGCAATGCTGGCCCTTCTAAGCCTAGTCCCAAGCCTTCCAACATGCTTACCAATTAAGATAGTTAAGTAAAACTTGTGCCACCCATTCTTATCTAAAACAAGCAGGCCTTATAGTCTACAACAATGAGCAAGATTTATGTAAAACCTAACTTATGCCTAAAACATTTCAAGCCGGTCATTTTATCCACAACTGTGTGCATCAACCTTTTGGGCCTGAAAAAAGAAGCAAGGGTGAACATGATTTGGGTGTTAAACCACAAATAAAATCCAGCTTGGGGATGAGTATCTTCATTGTGAGCTATTACTCCAAATCCTCATGTTAATTTAGCTATTTTCAATAATGTCTATGCCCTAATATGAATTGAAACCTTTTTTTTTAATTTATATACCCATAAAGAAATTTACATGCCCAATGGAAACCCAAACCCCAATTTACTCATAAAACCCAAATCAATTTGACCATTTTCATATGTATTTGCAAGCAACTTTGTGAATCCAAACCAAAATTTACAAATATGGAAAGTTTTGCAATTATATTGCAATGTTGCATAACAAGTTTACATGCCCAATAAAAACCAAAACCCTAATTTACTCATGAAAAAAAAATCAATTTAACTATATGCACATGTATATTCACAAGCATTCTTGTGAATCCAAACCAAATTTCGCAAATTTGAAAAGTTTGTCAAGTACATTGCAAAGTTGCATACAACTAAAAAATATTTTGAGTAGAATCGATATCTTCCCTAAAGTTCATAGACAAACATGGTAAATCCCTTGTCTTTATCCTAAATATTGAAGTTGGTAGTCCAAGAACATTAATCAACACCTTATAGTTTTGATGAAACTTCCTAATCCAAGTGTTAAAATAAGGTATAGAATATTCACATGCTTAACAAATATATCCCCTTGAATAAAGGGTACATTTGGCTAAGGTCAAGACAAGGGAGTTTAACAATAGGCTCTACCAACATCAAGATACATAGGGAGGTTGATGTAATTTATTACATGCCAATCACATACTGAGTGTAGTGAAAACCTTGCAACCATAAAAACTGCTATACACAAATATGAAAAGTCTCTCATGGTTATATAGAAAGAGTGCAAACAACTAAAATAACATCAAGTTGAATCCATACATGACCCAAATTACATATAAACAAACATGCTAAATTGAGTATAGAGTCCAAAAAGATCCCGGATACACCAAATAATTATCTATCTCTCAAAATATTTGCCTGTATTAGGATTTTATTCATACATAGCACCTTCTACAACGTCTTATAGGCTTTAGTCTTTTCCTCTACGTGCAATATGAGAGTTGGTCCTGCAAGGGAATTAGTCAACACTTCACAATTTTGATGAAACTTCATAATCCAAGCCTTAAAATAATGTAGAGGAGCTTCCCAATCGACATATGCACATAGGAAATTTAATTTATGCATGTGGAAAAATCTTAAATGTTTATTCTTTAGTGTAAAATTTAAGATCAATTTTAAAATTTAAACTATAAATAGTTTATGTTGTTATTTGTCTTACATTAGTTTTACACTTTTCATTGCTTAGAGATGTCATTATACCATGTGTTTATTTTTATAATAATATTTTTTTTTGTATTTATGATTGCAGTGGCTACTATGGATCACAATGCAGAGATTTTGAGAGTTATTGGTCATTTGAGAGAAATCAGTTCTGCTTGGAGGGCTGGAGATGAATGTTGCAGCTCCTTGTCGGCATTATAGCTTATCTTAGTGGATACCATCAGCATATTAAATGATTCTTTGTATAGCATAACATCGTACATGGAGATAAAAAGAAAAGAATATTGTGTGTCCCCACCCCTCATCCCGACGATGGAGAGGACGTGACCAACACCCTACTGCTATCAATTGGGCGAACTAGCCCCATTAACATAAACATAAAAATTCATTGGGTTAAAAATAGACATAGATACATAACAGTTGCAATTATATGGCAGAAGAAAATCAACCATACAAGTATTCTGTGTGTTCATCATAATTTATTAAAATAAATACAAATGCAAAGGTAAGTAAACAAGAATAAAAGTAAATACTTATCTTGTGATTGTAGTGTCCCGCAACTAGCTATGTCTCTCCAAGGTTCAACCTAATCATAGGCTAGTGTGATTTTTAAACTCTCACAATCACTACCACCCCTGAGCTGGGAATGATCCCATAAGGAACGAAGGAATAGAAAGCTTACACACATAGCCAAAAACATATCAAAACCAAACCAATCCAAAACTACATTTGGGTTTATCAGGGTGCTAGGGAAACAAGCGAATATCATACAGTTTCCTTGGAATTACTCAACCAAGCCAACAATCATACCCAAACATTGCTATAACCTCTACCATGTGGGTCTCTTCGACTTACTTAGCCAAGAAAGCACCACCATGCACTTCATAGTAAAAATACAATCACTACGTAAGGACAAAAGCATCTTAGCAGCGCAAAAAAAAAAGGAAACAAGGGTAAAACAACCATGTGATAGCGATTTCAATTTCCATATATGTTTTGTCCCTAACGTGGCCAAAACGGAGTCAACAACACCCAAGAAATTGTGGGTCTCTTCTCCCACTCACTCGACATTTCCAAAATGATTTCCATCTTGGAAAAGAACGGGGAAATGCAGCCAAATCATGGTGGAGGGAACCCACCCATTGATCATTACAAAACCAAATTCCCAGCATGGGGAAATTGAAGAAAACGACTTTCCATATGAGGGAAAACACACAGCAAACCAAAAATGGGTTTGCAACCAAGAACAAAGTGGTAAAACTGGGGAAAAACACCCCGTGAGTAAAATTTAATCTCACAAATGTTTATGGGCATTGTAGAGGGTAAAACAACCCACATCCATGCCCAAATTGTGGGTCTCCTTTTCCCATTTATTGCACAACTCTAAAAACAAAAATATGGGTTTGGAAAAATAGAGAAACAATAGAAAAACGTGGAGGTAACTAGTCAGCAAGCTCCTGCTGCATGAGTGAGCCAGAAACTCCATGAGGATGGATGAGAGAGAGCTTTCCAAGCTTCCCGTGTGTGAGAGAGCCTCGATGTGAAATGGGTGACTTCCAAAATTCGAATTTGACCTCCATACCTTTCGCATCCCAAGGCAATAACTTTCTTCACCAAATTTAGATGACTCGACATAAAAGATAAAAAGGGTAGGTGACCACTATATCGGTTTTCCCTTTGACATTTGGCTTTTCCCCAATTGGCCCAAAGGTTTGGATATTTCCCCCTCCCTATTTCGTGTGAAATCATGCCCTCATCTCTTTAACATTACGGTGCATAGCTAGTTGTAGTATTTTTATCAATTTGTATTTTACATGATGTCTCAAACATGTTGTTCCTCACTAGCACATAAACCATTGGCATCAATTTTTTATCACCGAAACATAAAGCACTAAATCCATGATTGGGCCTTTGGCTTGATCTACACACCACGATTTAATACAATATTTACATCATATGCAATTTAATACCATGGGATCAAAAACCGGGGTGTTACATTCCCCTCCCCCTTTAATAGCACTATCCTTAGTGTCTTACAAAAATTGAACAAAATGGATGTGCCAAGAGCATGGCATCCTCTGGCTCCCATGTAGCTTCTTTAGGATTGCAGTTCTTCCTCTACACCTTTATGTGTCCATTGCCATCATATGGAACTCTTCCAAGTCCTCGCTTGCATGCATCCGCTTACACCACATGATCTTTTTCTCGTCTTGGAGAATCCTTCTCCTCAGCTTGGAACATTTTCAATGTCTTTGGAAACTAGAAATACCTATTCTCAAGCACCCAAGCAATGAGTCAATTCCCATGTTAGTATTCACAAGATTTTCCAAAAGCATAGATGAATCACATGCACATGTATATTGATATAAAATCAACAAAAAGTTTCCAAGTGAAACAACTACTCATCTGCATAAGTATCTTCTTTCATTTCCACATGTATCTGACTTGGATTTACACAACCATGGTACCCAAAACCCTACCCCACCACTCACTTGGGTGTGCATTAAAGGGTAGCCAAATTTCTACAAGCCTGAGATTAGCTAAAAATACCTCTCAACCAAGGTGTGACATCTTCATTCTTGAGCCAAAACACCTCTTCAGGTGCTTCAGTAGCAGTTATGTTCAAGAGCCTCCACCTCCTCTAGGTGCTTACCAAGCTAAGGTGCTTCCTTTCCAAACACCACAAAAGATTAATTCACATGTCATATTCATTCCTAGAGGATGCAATCTATAACAAGATTTTCAAAATCATGGCGGCATCATATGCTCATGTATACTGAAGAGAATCAATAAAAACAAAAGTTTGATAAGTAAACCAAATACTTATTTGTATAACATATTTCAACCGAGATATGGTCCACCTCGCTTCATATTCTAACACCTCCTTGGGTGCTCAATGGAATCTCTAGTTTACAGGCCTAACACCTATTCCAGTGCTCACCAGTGCTGAGGTGCTTCCTTTCCAGGAACCATGACATAACATATTAATTCACAGGTCAGATTCATTTCCGCAATATTTCTGAAATCTTAGTTGAATCATTGTCCACATGTGTGATTATAGAAAATCAACCAAGATTTGCCAAGTAATCTAGTACTTATATGTATAGAATCTCTCAAATGAGATATGGTCAACCCCATTTCAAATCCTAACACCTCCTTGGGTGCTCAATAATAGCTCTATCTTAAGGGCCCCACACCTCCTCCAAGTGGTTACCAATGCTCACGTGCTTCCTTTCCAAACATCATAATACTTACGGGTTATTCTATTCACGAAGCCCCCACTCTCGTGACAGTCCCCATATGGTGTGAATGTGTGCATAAAGAAGTCTAACCAGATTTCTTACACCCTGGGTGTCCCTAGTGATGTATATGGGTTCCTAGCTAGTAGGCGCGGAGAAGATATGTACCCAAGTACATCCTTCCTCACAAGCTATGTACATCCGGTACATATTCTCATCATCTCACATGTGTTACATATAAGCATGCAGTTCATATGAGATGTCATCATAAAAATAATTGCAATCATAGGTTTTCAAACCTATTCCAAAGATATTCTACCGATAATCTATGTACACCCTGTACATCCTTTCGAGAAGCCATGTACATCTAGTACATGTTTCCATTATCTCACCTGCATTACATACAATCATGTATTTCATACGAGATGTCATCATAAAAATAATTTCAATCATAGGTTTTCAAACCTATTTCCAGCACATCCCTTTGAGAAGCTATGTACACCCAATACATCCTTCTAAGGAGCTATGTACACCCAGTACATCCTCCTGAGGAGATATGTATCCCAAACAAATCCTTCAAAGAAGCTATGTACTCCATTGGCATACATTTTCCATCTCACATGCGTTACATACAAGTATGCAGTTTACATGAGATGTAATCATAAACTTTTAATCATATATTTTCAAATCTATTTTCATGCATACATTATTTGCACATGCTACCCAAAACCTGGACATCCACATACAACATGTCATCCTCACACCATTTTAAATCATCCAAACAATCACAGTTAACATCAGCAATGAAAGACAAGCATATCCATGGTTAGCATGATTCCAAATCATCACAGGAGATTGCAGTCTCCCATAAGAAACAAGAGAACTTACAATCTGAAGTTTTAAAACCTATTCTCAGTCATGAGATCCTTCTCATGGCACATGGGAACTTCCTGCCATGGGTTCCATTTGGGCACAACCATACTACTCTTCTCAGGACATTCTACCCGATTCCTCAGAAAGTCTTCCTATGTATGTCCATACACACAAGGGCCATTTCCTCATGGAACCATAAGTTCACATGCATGCCTTCTCAGCCTATACATAGGATCCACTTACCTGGAGAATATCCTTCAGTGAACTTCCTGCAATGTCCTACAAGTCCCACAAAAGACCTTACATCAGTTAACTTCCTTGGATAAAGGCAATTCATCACAGCCTCAATTTTTTCAAGGGCAACGGATATTCCTTTATTTGAGATAACGTGACCCAAATGATGAATTATATCCCATAGAAGTTACATTTTCTCAAACCTACATACAAATTATGCTTCCTAAGCAATTTCACGTTCAGCCTCAAATGTTCCACACATTGTTCCTCATTCTTAGAGAAAATAAGAATGTCGTCAAGTAAAAACAAGAACAAACCTTTCCAGATAATTATTGAAAACATTATTCATGAGGGACATGAATGTATTTGTTTCATTTTTGAAACCAAATGATACCACTACAACATCATACTATCCATACCTTTATCTGAAGGTTGTCTTATGGACGTTTTCATCCTTGAATATTGCTTGATGGTCACCAGACCCTTAGTCAATATTGGAAAATACCTTCTACCCTCTCACTTGATTAAAGAGGTCATCAATCCTAAGAAAATTATACGCTTCTTCGTAGTGACTTTGTTCAAATTCCTGTAACCTGTTAGAATAATCAAACCCATAGTATTACCCACTTAGACATTAATTCATTTATTTTTGTCTTATTTGCCTAGTCCATGAGTCCCACCATGTGCAAGTTGCTAATTGCCTATCCATAGAGGTCAAACTTGCCATCCTTGACTCATGTAGCTCTTGGGAAAGCCTTAGGAATCAAATCTGCTTTATTCCTGGCCTCCTAGGTACCCTTCTGCTTTTTCTGCTTTATTGACTGCTTTTTCAGTGTTTTAAGGCACATAGGAAAGAAAGACTAGGTGAGGTGAACTTGTCTTCTTGCCATTTCATCCTCCACTCTTTCCTCCATGCAAAAGCATGTATGATCTGTCATTCCACCACTCATTAGCTTGCCCATGCACCCTTGCCAATTCGTGAGCCTCATGACAGATTTGGGATCAGCTTTTTTACACCTATGGGGGATTTGCCTATTTTGGGTAAGCCTGCTTTATGCTAGTTTTGAATGCCTCATTATGCATTCTATATCTTGATGTATTCTATATATTCATCAACCTATGTTATTACAGGGTTGGCTATTGTACACTGAGTTAATATAATTTTGTGTTACAGCTCCATTTTCAGTCTCCATTGTTGACAATTTTGCATGATCAATTGTAATTTGTTGTGAGTGAAATTAATCTATTGCTGGTCAGAATTTCTACATGGTATCAGAGCCATTGTAGGTAGTTACTCTCCTTCAGAAATTGTTTTGCAGGTTCGACATCAAGACTAGGAGCCTTCTACTGATAGCCGAGACAGAGTTTCTAGAGCTATGGATCAATCACAGAAAACTATCTTGACTCCTTTCAATTTCTTTGAATGGAAAGAAGAGATGGAGATATTGTTGAGAGTGAAAGGCCTCTACAGGGTGACTATGGAAATAGAAGTAGAGCCCAATGCTGCTGCAGAGAAGATCAAATGGCACAATTGGAGAGATGAGGCCTATGGCCTCCTATGTCTCAGTATTTCTCGAGACCTCCTTTTCCATCTCGATGGATTAACTTCACCAGATCAAGTATGGGAGAATATTTCTGATCTTTTTGGAAAGAGAGATGAGATGAGGGGACATCAGATTGAGAATGAGCTGATTTCTCTGAGTCCCAGTAGCTTTGAATCCCTGCAGCTATATTTCTCCAAGTTCAAAGCACTAGTTCTGCAGCTGAAGTAGTGTGGTATCGAAAAGAAAGATGATCAGCTCGTATTGGCCATCCTCTTGAAGCTAGGACCTGACTACTCAGTCTTTGTTTTGACCTTCTATGCCACAAAACTCACAGCTCGAACCTGGAAGATGCCTAGCCTTGCAGATTTCATGGAATCTCTCACACAAGAACAAGACAAGCTGGTGATGATGGGCACCATCAAACCTTCCAAATACCAAGCTCTGGTTGCTGGAGATTCGAGGGTGGATTCAAAAAGCAAAAAGAAATCTAAAAAGCCACCTGAGAAAAGAAGAGACAAGAAGCAGTCTCTGGAGGATCAACAAGGTCCCAAGAAAAATACCCAGAAGAAGAAAAACGAAGGTGAAATGAACAAGTGCTCATATTGTTCGAAGGGCAATCACACTGAAAGCTCTTGTATGAAGAAGCAGATTGATATGCTGACCAATCTCCTGGAGAAGAATGGCATCTCCCTTCCAGAAAGCTCAAAGAAGAGAGAAGGAGGATCAAGTTCCGATGACAGAGAGAGAGTTCATGCTCTAGTTGTTGGCACATCAAGCTCACCCAGTTTTATCATAGATTCTGGAGCTTCAAGACACATGGTTTCAACTAAGGAGGCCTTCTCCTCACTGGATATGTCGAAAGTACCATCTATTGTACTGGGAGATGACTCTCTCACTGAAAGTAAAGGCAAAGGAAGGGTAGATCTTGATCATGGTAACTTCAACAATGTGCTGTATGTCCCTGGTCTTGCCTCCAACCTTCTATCAATGTACCAGATGACCCACACTAGGTCTCCTAAGAAAGTCATATTCTCACCAGATGAAGTTGAGATCACAAAAATCTCAAGTGGAAGAATCATTGCAAAAGGAGTAGCGAATCATGCTCAAAAGGTATACATGTTTTCACACTTCCTGCCTTACTCAAACCCCTCTACTCTTCTTATCCATGCTAATGAAGCTAGAAAGCTATGGCATGAAATATTTGGCCATTTAAATTACAAGTATTTGTCTGATCTTAGTGAGAAAGATATGGTCATAGGGTTTCCCAAGATAAAATTTTCCAAAGGAGTCTGCCAAGGCTGTATCCTAGGAAAACACCCATAGCACAAATTTGAGAAAGCCAGCCATGAGAGAACCTCTGCACCCCTCGAACTGATTCACGGTGATGTTGCTGGCCCATTCCCTCATATGTCCATGAGTCAGGCCAAATATGCATTGAGATTTATTGATTATTTCTCCATGTATTGTTGGGTTCACTTCATGAAACACAAGTCAGAATTTTTTGGCCTATTCAAAGTCTTCAAGGCTTTGGTTGAAAACCAGTGTGGAAGAAAACTCAAGGTACTCAGGTCTGACAATGGTGGTGAGTATGTCAAGAATGAGTTTATTAACTATTGTGCAGATGCAGGTATTCAGATGCAACATTCTATCCCCTACACACCATAGCAAAATGGTTTTGCTCAAAGGAAGAACAGATCACTAAAGGAGATGGCAACATGCATGATGGAGGCCAAAAATTTGCCACCAAAGTACTGGGCTGAAGCTATCAACTGTGCAGCCTATATTCAGAATAGGGTGCCTCACAAACAGTTGGATGGCATGACTCCCTTCAAATCTTGGAGTGGGCACAAGTCAGATGTGACCCATTTCAGGATTTTTGGCTCAAAGGCATGGGCTAGAATCCCGACAGAGAAGAGGAAGGCTTTGCAGCTCCAAATCCAAGAGTGTATTTTTGTGGGATACTCTAAAGATTCAAAAGGGTACAAGTTGATAAATTTGAGCACAAACAAATCCTTCATCAAAAGGTGTGTTCAGTTTGAAGAAGAACCCCTTGCAGATGTGGAAATTGGTGAAGCCTCTTCACCACCTGAACCTCAAGAATTAAGTAAAGAGTTTGTTGAACATGCTGATTCTGATTTGTCTGATGGAGATGAGTTTATTGCAGACACAAACAGCCCCACAAGGCCTAAATGGGAATCCAAGACACTACATGCAGCAGGACAGTTAGTTGGGGATCCCAATGACCCAAGGAGGACTAGATCTCAATTTGAGAGTGGTCTGTGCATGAAGGATCCCGAGTTTGCTGAAAAATGCTATTTGATGGTGGATTCTTATCCTCAAACATATGAAGAAGCAGCAGGATATCCAAGATGGCAAGCTTCCATGAATGAGGAGTTCAACTTGCTACAGAAGAGCAACACATGGGAGCTAGTGGATCTTCCTCCAGGGAGAAAACTAGTACAGTGTAAGTGGGTCTATAAGACCAAATTTGCTGCTGATGGTTCACCAATGAAGTACAAGGCTATATTGGTAGCTAAAGGCTACTCATAGGTTCATGGCATCGATTACAATGAGACTTTTACCCCAATGGAAAAGATGGATTCAATCAGGCTAGCTCTAGCCATTGCAGCATCAAGGCAATGGGAGGTACATCATATGGATGTAAAATGTGCCTTTATAAATGGTGATATCACTGAGGAGATATATATGTATCAGCCCCAAGTTTTTTCTACTGACCATTCTCTTGTGTGCAGGTTGAGAAAGTCATTGTATGGGCTAAAGCAAGCCCCCAGGGCTTGGTATGCCAAGATAGATAGCTTCTTGCTATCTCTGAATTTTGTTCGGTGCAAATCAGATTCGAATGTCTATATGAAGGTAATTAATGGTTCTTTAATGATCATTTTTTTATATGTTGATGACCTCCTCATTACAGGAAGCTCACAGGCTGAGATTACTTCCCTAAAAGGAGCTATGAACCAAGCCTTCTCCATGACAGATTTCGGGCTCTTAAGTCAATTTCTGGGGCTTCAGATTGCTCAAACCAAAGATGGAATCAAGGTGCACCAGTCCAAATATGCCTTGGATTTGCTGATCAAATTTAGAATGCAAGATTGCAAAGAAAGCAAAACACCTTTCCTTTCAGGAATGAAGCTGGAGGAAGATGATTCTCCATCGATGGTAAACAACACCTTGTATAGACAGTTGATTGGATGTTTATTGTATTTGACACATACTCGACCTGATATTTGTTATGCAGTTAGTGTTTCTTCTAGATTCATGTATTAGCCCCATGAGATCCATTGGAAAGCAGCCAAGAGGATCCTTAGCTTTGTTCAGGGAACAAGGACACATGGGATTTTCTATAAAGCCAATTCTGCACTTGAGTTAATTGGTTTTACTGACAGTGATTGGGCAGGTGATAGCACAGATAGGAAGTCCACTTCAGGTTATGTGTTCATGCTTGTAGAAGGGCCAATCAGCTGGTCAAGCAAGAAACAGAGTGCCATTGCACTCTCATCTACAAAAGCTGAATACAGAGGAGTTGTTAATGCAGCAACTCAGTGTTTATGGTTGCAGGGTTTACTTGTAGAGTGTGGTTTCGAACCTGAGTACTCAACTACCATCTACTGTGATAACCAGAGTACCATTCGAATCTGTAAAGATCTAGTTCAGAAGTAGAGAACCAGACACATTGAGATTCACATGCACTACATCAGAGAGCTTGTGCATGATGGCACCATTCACCTACTCTTCTGTTCATCTTCAGAACAAGTAGCTGATATCTTCACCAAAGAATTTTGTGAGAAGACCTTCAGCAATCTCAAATCACTGCTGGGGATTGCTGATCCTGCTGTCAAAGCATGAGTGGAGACAAGATTCTACAATTTTTTTTTACAGTCCATGTTTAAGGGAGGATTTTCCCAAGTTGGTTTTGCCTCTTTCCTTGGTTCATATGGACTTCCAGTATGTAAAAGGGTGACTAAGCCTTGTTGCTAGGCCCTATATTTTGATTTATTACTCATAAAGTCAGGCTTAAGGGGGGGTGTTAGAATAATCAAACCCATAGTATTACCCACTTAGACATTAATTCATTTATTTTTGTCTTATTTTCCTAGTCCATGAGTCCCGCCATGTGCAAGTTGCTAATTTCCTATCCATAGAGGTCAAACTTGCCATCCTTGACTCATGTAGCGCTTGGGAAATCCTTAGGAATCAAATCTGCTTTATTCCTGGCCTCCTAGGCGCCCTTCTACTTTTTTTTCTTTATTGACTGCTTTTTCAGTGTTTTAAGGCACATAGGAAAGCAAGACTAGGTGAGGTGAACTTTTTTTCTTGCCCTTTCATCCTCCACTCTTTCCTCCATGCAAAAACATGTATGAGCTGCCATTACACCACTCATTAGCTTGCCCATGCGCCCTTGCCAATTCGTGAGCCTCATGACAGATTTGGGATCAGCTTTTTACACCTATGGGGGATTTGCCTATTTTGGGTAAGCCTGCTTTATGCTAGTTTTGGATGCCTCCTTATGCATTCGATATATTGATGTATTCTATATATTTAACAACCTATTTTATTACAGGGTTGGCTATAATTTTGTGTTAGAGCTCCATTTTCAGTCTCCATTGTTGACAATTTTGCATGATCAATTGTAATTTGTTGTGGGTGAAATTAATCTATTGCTGGTCAGAATTTCTACATAACCAATACACCATGAGAGTGTATCATCTTTCTCTTTCTCAAACAAAACACACTTGGTATGATATACTTCTTTTCCCACAACTCTTGCAGCTGCATCATCATCTCTAGCAAGTCTAGTGTACTGACCCTGTAGGGTTTCTTGTATATTGATGCATTTCCCACCATAAGTTCAACTATGAGATCAACATACCTCTTTGGAGGAAGCCCTGGAACTTCATCAGGAAAACATTCCCGAATTCCTGTAACATATGAAATTCCTCCAGTGTAGGATTATCATTCTATGCTACCTCCAGAACATGAGCTACGCACACATTGCAACCTTTCCCATAGAACTTCCTCAGCTGCATTGCTGGATTCTTCCTACCAAATGTCACCTTTAGAATTCCTTTCACAACACTTGGGTCTCCTTCTTCATCCAACCTTGCAAAATTCTTGTCGTAACAATAAATATTTGTTCTATGTGCTTCTAACCAATCCATTCTAATCATAATGTCATGAGAACTAGGTGGTAGAACATTCAAATATTCATAACTGACCAACCATTCATAACCAATGGACATTCTCTTACCACCTCATTGACCTTTTCCTTAGTTCTAGTGGTTAGTTGAACTAATCATAACCTTCTATGCTTTGAATTCTTCAAAGTGCACATCTCATAAGACCACGAGTGATATAGCTATGAGTGTATCCAAGGTCAATCGAAACATAAAATAATCTCTGTGTCAATATCACCCTCAACTTCCACCATACTTAGTTGATGTTATTCCTTCATTGATTTAGGAGGTGAGAAGGCTTGAAACCTTTATTCCTTGGGTCAAGCTTCACATCCTTCTTGTGATAATTTCTTGTACTCCCTTCCATCACATGCTGGTAACCTTCTTGAAACAATATAGCCTCTTCCCACGTCATGAAAAATTCCTTCCCCTGTCTTTCGGCAAGACTATTATAAAATAATGCAAGTGTCTTCCCATGTTCATCTCCATGAGACCATGTCATCTCTTCCTTAAATTCAAAAAAACTTATGGCTTTAGTCCATGCCAAGGATACATGGATACTTCCCTGCTTCTCCATTTACCTATGGGGAAACCTGACAAGGTTCAACACATGTTATTCCTATAGGTTGACACAATCCATCAATTTTAAAAATTGAATTTATTATCTCCCATTAAATTTCGTAACAACACATTCTTTTGTTTGTCTAAATCCTCCCAAGATTTGATGAGGCATTAAGCTAGTCCTTCTTCTTTATCATCTTTCCTAAGATGATGCTATGTTCTTCTTCAGAACAAAGAACATATAACCGTGTCACTGGTCCAATTAGGTCTTTGCTTGAAGCATCCACCCTATGCCTCACAACCTACATAGATACACCATCTAAATGTGCTTCAACACCATCTTTATATGGTGTCCCTTCATTAATAACAAACCTATTTTTTCTTCCATAATTTCTTCTTCCAAGGTAACTCCCTTGATTTTGTTTTATAGAAATGTCCTTGTACATTTATTTTTCTTCCTTCAACCTCTTATCGTCTTCAACCAACTTTCTCATGGGGGTGACTGGGGTCAAGGGGGGCTTTCCCACTTGTGTCTTCCGCCACTACAGTGCAGGTTGACGGTGGAACCCTCATTTGTTTTTTTGTAAATCTTTCATTTTTTCACAATCTGGCACATAAGATCACTTCCATTTTCCACCTTTCTGGTCCCTGTAAATCCCACTGAAAACCTGCAAAAATTCTCTTTTTCGGAGCAACATAGTCTTTCCACCTGATCGACAAACTCACCAAACTTTCCTGATATGTTGGCCCAACTCACATTTTCCCTTCCGACACGTCGAGAAAACTAATCATTTCTTTTCGATAAAAAGCCTCATCAAACTTTTTCGGTGTATAAACAGAAATTGCCAAGTTCATTCAATGTATCGGCAAAACTCATTGTTTCTTTCCGATCATAAAACTCAACAAACGTTTCCGATGTATCAGAAAAAACTTACCGAGTTCACCTGACATGTATCGAAAAAAAATCGTTTTTTCTTTCCGATATGGAGTTTTTGACACTTCGACAATTGTTTTCAAAAATTTTCTTTCTTTCCTTGGCATCAGCAAGACTCATCCGAGATGCATCAGAAATTCATCCTAGATGCATTGAAAATCTCATCCAACATGCATTGGAAAAATTATCTGAGATGCATCGAAAAAATCCCAAACTTTTTCCGACATAACCATACGTAGAAAATTTTCGGAAAATTTTCTTCCCTTTTTCCTCTCATCGGCTCGAAAGGCCAAGTTTTCCCATTGTGTATCGAAAAAAATTACTAAACACGGCTGATGTATCGAAAAAACTCACTGAGTTTACTTGATTTCTCAACACTTAGAAATTTTTTGAAATCTTCTTTTTTATTTCCCTTCATCGGCTCAACATGCCATCGACTAAACTCAGCCAGTTCAACAAACATTGTATTGGAAGCACTCGGTCAACTAAGACGATATATGAAAATTTCCAACACTTAGGAAATTTTTGGAAAATTTTCTATGTCTCACACATTTTTCGTGTACTGGCGAGAGGGTAAAATTTCCTCTGTCACTGCTCTTCATGGCCCATTGAGGCCCATGCTACAACATGAGCTCTGATACTGCACTTTCACGCCCCCACCCATCATCCCGACGATGGAGAAGACATGACCAACACCCTCCTGCTGTCAAATGGGCGAATTGGCCCCATTAACATAAAAAAAAGGCATTTGGTTAAAAACATACATAGATGCATAACATTTGCAATTATATAGCGGAAAAAAATCAACCATACAAGCATTCCATGTGTTCATCATAATTTATTAAAATAAATACCAATGCAAAGGTATGTAAACAAGAATAGAAGTAAATAATTATCTTGTGATTTTGGTGTCTCGCAACTAGCTACGTCGCTGCAATGTTCCACCCAACTGTAGGCTAGTGTGCTCATCAAAATCTCAGCATCACTACCACCCCCAAGCCAAGCATGATCCCACAAGGAATGAAGGAACAACATGCTTACACACATAGCCAAAGACATATCAAAAACCATCCAATCCAAAACTGCATTTTGGTTTCTTGGGCTGCTAGGGGAAAAAGCAAATATGATGTTAGTTCCTTGGATTTAGTCACCCAAGCCAACAATCATACCCTAAAATTTCTATACCCTCTACCATGGGGGTCTCTTGGACTTAATCATCCATGAAATCATTAGCATGCATTCATAGTAAAAATACAATTGTTGGGTAAGGAAAAAAATGTCCTAAAAGCCCAAAACAAAAAGGAAACAAGGGTAAAACAACCCTCTGATATCAATTTCAATTTCCAGAGACATTTTGGCCCTAAAATGGCCAAAATGGACTCAACAAAACCCAAGAAAACATGGGTCTCTTCTCCCACTCGCCGGGCATTACCAAAATGATTTCGAGCTTGGAAAACAATGAGGAATTGCAACCAAATCGTGGGGGAGGGAACCCACCCATTTATCATTACAGAAATGAATTCCTAGCCCGGGGAAATTGAAGAAAATGGTTTCCCATGTGAGGGAAAACACATAGAAAACCATAAATAGGTTTCCAACCAAGAACAAATTGGTAAAATTGGGGAAAAACACCCTATGAGGAAAATCTGATATCACAAACGTTTATGGGTATTGTAGAGGCTAAAATGACCCCCATCCATCCCCAAATTGTGGGTCTCCTTTTCCCATTCACTACACAACTCCAACAATGAAAATATGGGTATGGAAATATAGAGAAACAAATGAAAACATGGAGGTTACTACTTAGCAAGCTCCTGCTGCATGAGGGAGCCCAAAACTCTATGAGGATGGGTGAGGGAGAGCTCTCCATGCTTCTCATGCTTGAGAGAGTGTCGACATGAATGGGAATGGGTGAGGAAATTAAAGGCATGGGTGCATAATGGCTTGGGCATGCATTCCCAAGCATTTACTTGCCCCACAAGTCAAAAACACACTTTCCAAAAATGGGTGACTTCCCAAATTCAAATTTGACCTCCATACATTTCCCATCCCAAGGAAATAACTTCCTTCAATAACTTTATATGACTAGGCATAAAATAAAAAAAAGGTAGTTGACCACTCTATGGGTTTTTTCCTTTGACATTTGGCTTTTCCCCAATTCGCCCAAAGGTTTGGATATTTCCCCCTCCCTACTCCTTGTGAAATCATGCACCCATCTCTTTAACGTTGCGGCACATAGCTAGTTGTGATATTTTTATTAATTTGCATTTTACTTGATGCCTTAAACATATTGTTTCTGGCTAGCACATAAACCATCGACATCGATTATTATTCGCTGAAACATAAAGCACTAAATTTATGGTGGGGCCTTTGCCTTGACCTCCACACCACAATTTAATACAATATTTACATCATATGCAATTTAATACCATGGGGTTAAAAAAAAAGGGTGTTATAAATATGTTGATGGATTGAGATAAAATGAGATTTAGATGCTCAAAATAACAAAAGAGCATATATATACACTATTTGGAGTTCCTCGGATAGATGACATTCGAGAGAGCAGTAGACCACATATTTCCATTGAGTGGTGCATCTGTTAACCAATTAGAGACCATTGGATGGACAGATGGTACATGGTTTTTGATATTTCCTCACACACCAACACAAAAGTATCATTGTACCTCCTCCATTAACTTTATGTAGAGTTTGGGATGGCATAACATGTCAACTATTTTGACATGTTGGGGTTCTAGAGCGCTAGTAGAGGGATGCCCCAAAATTGACCCAATGCTAGGAATAGAGATGTTGATCGACATTTTCCTGCACCCCTTATCCAGCTACCGAGGCCACACATTCCTCCTACACATGATATCATTAACCAGACGCATTAGGCATTTCTTACACTAGCTTAGATGATTTATCGACACACGACAACTATCGACCAAACAAGGCCCTCTTCCTCTGGTGAGGTACAACCATCAACTTGTGATGGTAGAGGACCATTTATTGGTAGGGATAGACCAACATCTAATGTTCCCCGAATCGAGCCACACATGTGCACAACATGAGGTCGATCCTGTTATGGTCATGGACCAACACATGATACCTCTATGTCAACTGGTGGTCAAGTAAGGACATTCTAAAAACTCTATTGTTGTTCAATTTATTTTTTCCATATTGTACACATATTAGAAGATTCTTAATATATATAATTTTTAATCTTGTAGTACCATGATTCGTCTAAGGGGGGTGGTAGTGTACCACGTGTTATCGTATCTGAGGCTCAAACAACCAACACCAAGGTAATATTTCAGTATGTGTCATTTTTTTAATACATATCATTTTGTTAATACATCTCTTAGTTAATCAATTTGTTAAATGGTCTAGTATTTACTATTTTTGAAGTTACAGGAAGCTTATTTTAAACAAAATGTGGAAGATATTTCTTGGCTTCAAACCCTCTTAGATCTAGCTCCAATCCCTCCTTGACGCACAACAAATACCAAGATATCGTCCTAACAGAGCAAGGCTCAGTCGGTAGCAGCAACAATGTAGATGCACTCTCACCCGAGGTATATTTCTATGGTTGACTACCATAACATAGTTTCTACATTAGGGTGAGGGATTTCAGGTACGTTGGTCTTCTAACAACGTTCCCAATAAAATCTAATGGGTGGGGTGTTTATAGTTATTACACACAGGTAAGTTTTAGTACAACTCACCCTTAGAGAGGTATTATAGCAATAACCCAATGCACCATAGGCACATTCAACGATAACAGTGCAACAAATACATATAAACTCATTAATAAGCAAATTCATAAACACATAATCACAATAACAAATATCTACACTCAATCACATTCATTAGTATTAGTGACACATTTGACACAGTATCTAACATGGAAACCCATCCAGGAAAAACTACAAAGGTGCTCTCCATCGGGGATGAGAAATATATGTAACCATTGGTGTGCACACTAAGCTTCAGACAATGTTCTAGATCTCTCTTTCTTGTCTAATGCATACATCTTCCTCCTCTCATTCTCTTTGGCCTTCTGTCACTATTCTTTATGCACTTGACACTACCAATGATCGGCACATAGCCTAGGTCGACTCACTCTCTTCTACACTCATGCACACTCAACTGCAGGTTCTTCAGCTCCTCCCTACAATTTCAACACACTAACATGCAATACAATGAGACTTGAACTAAATGACCAAATGTTATAGAGACTAACATGACGAGACCCTTCAGAGGATAACCCACATACATCTTGGGTTTATTTTTTTATATATTCTTACAGGTCGCTTTCAGCTGAATTCATACAGTTATCCAACGGGATTCCTTTCCCATTTTATCAACACATGACGATAGGCACTAATGACATGAATTACAAATATGCTTTCATATTTGCAACTTTCGTTGACTCTATCCATGCTCATACCCACAAACTTTCTGAAGTATCGCTTTCTATCCGTTGCGTCACTACACATCCTTTGACATCGTTAAGTCTATCAAATCCTTTCCTTCTTCTGTTGTTCCTCACCCATCGCAGCCTCTCTTACGTCACGAACTCTCTTCTTCTCCTCTCATAACATCCTCTTTCGTTGTTTCTTTCCTTATCTCTTTCTTCTTTGTCTTCTTTTATTCCTCTTTTGTCATATCTTCCCTTCTTGCTACTTCTTCTACCTTTTCTTCCTTCCTTCTACGGTTTCTTCTGTCACAACTCCTTTTCCTTCTCTCCTTCTTTTGTTCTTCCTTCTTTAATTCTGTCTCATATCCTTTTACTTCCTGCAACTTGACACTTTTTCATCCTTGGGAATAATTCTAAATGAATTCTCTGTATCTTCCCCTAGCCTTCACGGGCCCCCAACACTCACATGTGGCTCATCCCAAGCCACATAAGGTATTTGTTTCATATCTTTACTTGTGGTCACATGGTCTTGAACATATTGTAATATTTTCATTACTTTCATTGTCTCGTGTTGCACGTCTTCCTCTGCTTTCTACAAATTTTCAACAAGGTGAGAACTCAGGTGTTTCAATGGTACATGCATTGCTTCTTGTACTCGTTGTTGTAATCTCTGATATACAAGATGAATAATATCAGAAACTATTTTAGCTTCATGTTGCATCTCTTAACCTTTATTTTCCTATTCTTTTTGTTACATGCGCAACACCATTATTTATTACTGCAATTTCTTCATTATGTCCCCTTAGACATGCTTTGTGCTAAGGGAAACTATTTCATGTATCAATATTCAATCAAGTTACTTATGTCTTAGTTTTACACAACCCCTTTGAAAATTTCTCTAGTTCTACGTATTCAATTAAAGCTTCCTAAGCCTTAGAGACTTGGACAATAGCCTTAACACATAGTGCCTCTACTGCTTCTATCTTCTTCGTAGTTTATGCTACTACTTTTCTTCATTCCTCCAAGAATTCAGGTGGTGTTCTGGCTCTTATCTGCACCTCTAATTTTGTGACTTTCTTTCAAAGGTCTTCTATTATTTTTCCAAGTCGATTGACCTTGGTCTCTTGAAACATTTCCTATGTTATTCCTTCTTGTGCAAAATTTGTACATGCAAGGGATACAATTTTGTCAATCCTCTGCCTATGTTGTTCATACGTATTTTTCTTCTGCTCAACCTCTACCACTACATGATTCGTCTTATTAATACTTATATTTGTAACTTTTTCATATTTAATGAAGGCGCCTTCTTTTAATTTCATTTATGTGACTGCAAGGTTTTGTAATGCATATACCTTGGTCATGTGCATCTACGAAAAATCTATGATTATCATCCCTAAGCTTCTCAAGACATCATTAAATTCCAAGGTTCCTATATCAAGCACTTACCTTGACAACTATGTTCTTATCACTAGAACCAGCATTGGTATTTCAATTGGTTGCTCTTCAGAAGTTCTAGGTATATCCTACAACTGAATTATCTGAGGCACACAATCTACTGCAATTATAGCCTCCTCAATAGTTTTACATAAGACTTTAATCAAAAGAGTAATAGTACCTGTAATCTCTGTTGGTCACTTGTTTAATCTCTACAAGCTTGTCTATATGATTTCTGTCAGCACTTTAGTGAATTGCATCAAATATTCCCCGTCAATGTTAAATATATTTCCATTTATGTCATCCTTTCTCTTTATATTTCGTCTAGACTTTGCTTGCTCTATATCGACCTCCTTTCCTTTCTTTTCTATATCTTGATATATTGGAGTCGAACCTAGCCTTGTCTTATTCGAATTCTCATCTTGCGCATCGTTGTGTAGGTCATTTTTAATTGATATTTCTATTGAGACAATGGTGGTTTGTCCAGTTCTATGTTATCAATTGCTATTTGGTCCTCTGAGATAAGGAAACGCCATTCCTTTGGTCATTCATCAACAATGGATTCAAGTTCTTCTTTACTTAGTAAGAAATTCATCACCAACTATTGGCATTGTGGGACTTTTTGTGACTATATCCTAACATAATGCGGCCCAATATGAAACTTAATGATTCGAAAGAACTAGATAACAATGCCCTCACCAAGTCCCATTTTCTTCTCCACCTGATCCCTCATGGCCTTTCCATGCATTAAAAAATTCAATATTAGTATTTTGTTTCCATTCCTTGTTTTTATGTGTACACGAGAGATTCTTGGATCTGGATCCCTTGTAGTGAAGTAGTATATCCATGGGTTGATAGTTTGGTGGGTCGACCATACAACAAATGAAATAAAAACTAGCATCCACACATAGTGGAAAGGTTTACCACTTTCCTATGATAGACACGTGTATTCTAGTAATTCATTGAGTGAAAATTGCGACGAATTAATGTGAGCTCACTCTGCACAGAGTTCAGCTAGTGCAACCGCACATGTAGTACATTGGGTCGGTCGCAGTTCAGAAAACATTTACAATATAATACCTTCATAGAAAAGATAGCAGTATATTCATTAATGGACGAGATGAGGAACAATATCTTGGCCCTAACAAATTCATACTTGTCCTTAACCCTTTCTATCATCACTTTTTCCTGGTCTTTTCATAGATATTGCACTTGTTCTATACCTAATAGTGGGAGACCTTTTATTGCTGCAATTAGCTTGACATGAATAGAGTATACTTCATCTAGACAAAGAAATCCTCCATGAAATGATATCAACAATTGTCGTACAAATGTATTAACTTCTGCGATGTGACCGAAGTGTGGCATGTATAGCAACAATAACAATCCAGACCATTCCAGTCCTCTCTCCCATTCCATTGGGATGAAACACTTCAGGAAGTCTGATGTAGGCTACATAACTAGCATATAATTCTTCGTGTCCAAGTATTTTTTTTTCTTGCTGTCATGGTTATCAAAGGATAGCTTGTACATGTTTAACAAAATATCCTTCAATACCTTAATTCCTTATGGCACCACTCGCATGATAAGTGGAGCCCCCAAATTCTTTGGAATTCTTAGCTTTCGGGTATCTGCATGCCTTAATTCCTTATGGCACCACATGCATGATAACAAATGTTTGGTTTTAAAGTCTCTATATTCCCAAGGTACTAGTGACGGTGTTGGTAGTGTTATTTCTTTCGCTTTCTACTTCCTATTACCTATGCACTTTCCCCATGTAGTTTCAGAGGGACCTGATAGTTCTACAATTGATTTTATGGATGTCCTAACCAGATGGATTGGAACTTTCTCAACAACTGGAGGAGCCTACTACAGTGGTGGGACATATCCCGTTGTGTCTTCCATGATTGTTGTAGGTGATGAAGTCACAGCTTCAGACTCAACAGCTAAACTAACACTAGAGATAGAAAAAACCATGCTCTAGTAACCTTCTTCCACTCTTTCAATTTTCTAATAACAATGTCTCTTCTCTCATCCAAATAGAATGAAATCAATTCGGCACAAGGTTGATAGCATGCAACCATTTTTCCCCAAGTTGTTCTTCAAACAGGTGGGAAAGCAATACCAAATAATTTATCCTTTTAGCCACATGGGTACATTATCCAAATAATTAAGGAAAATTTTATACACACTACTATTTATTTGGCACATAGAGTGGTAGTTATTGCGATAAAGACAAACATGGCCAGAAATAACACCATCAAATTTCCTTGTATTTTTAAAATTAATGCCTTGCAACTCTCATATCAGAAATGACTAACATCCAACTTTCATACATATGCTAGTTGTATTTCTCTCAACAATTTTTCCCTCCTTTCGACTTGTTTTCTTCCCTTCCTCAAATCTCATTTTATTGCGACACACTATGTGTCTTCAGCATGAATTTCTGGTCTGTCCCAAACATCGTGTTTGGGAGACTTTGTATATTTTAATGTGGTAGACTAGCAATCGAGGAACAAAATTTTTCCTCTTCCTTTTTCTCTTTTTCTTTATTTTATTTTATGTGTCTAATTCACAGTTATCATGATACGACTTCATCCGACTTCCATTCACCAATCCTTGGATATGTATTACATCTATGTTTTGCAATTTCAATACTCCTCCATTAGTGATCTTCGTAATGATATACAGTCATAACCAATGTGCTCTCAACTTTTGTGGATGCTTGAAAAAATTACCATCATGCATAAGAACACGTCCTCCAACCTCAAAGTGCTTCCTCTTAAAGTGTCAATCATGCAATGCTTTTTTCCTTTGTTTTTCAACATTTTGATGAAAGCCTGGGACAAAATGTTCTTATTCCACTTGCACAATTTGAAACAATATTTCTTCGACAACATCGACATCTGTAATCTCTGTGATCACATCAATTCTTTGAATCTAGACAATATACTCCATAGGAATCATAAAGTCTTGTCCATACACCAACCAGAATGGAGTTTTTCCTATTATATTCTTATAATTTGTGCGGTATGATCATAATACAACTCAAATTTTCTTATCCTAGTCATCTCTTTGAACGTTGCAAACCTTTTTTAATTCATTCTTTAGAATTTGGTTAAAGACTTCGACAACTCCTTTTTCTTGAGGGTGATAAGGAATTGTCTTTCTATGCTAAATATGGAATTCCTTTATGAGTTTTGAAATCAACTAGTTGACAAAGTGTGTACCTTGGTCACTTAATATCTTATTCCTTATATATTACCAAATAAACCATATAAATGTTAAGCTTAGTAGGCACCACTTCCATGACAAGTGGAGCCACCAAATTCTTTAGAATTCTCACCTTTGGGGCATCTACACGCCTTGGTGGGATGTATGGGGATAAGAAATGTTTGGTTTCAAAGTCTCCATCCTCCCGATGTACTGGTGATGGTGTTTTTGGTGGTGCTATTTCTTTCACTTTTGGCTACCTATTACTTGTGCACTTTCCCCATGTACTTTTAGAGGGACCTAGTAGGTCTACAATTGATTTTATGGATGTACTAACTGGATGGACTGGAACTTTCTAAAAAATGGAGGATCCTATTGATATGGTGGGGCATATCCCATTGTATCTTCCATCATTGGTGTAGGTGATGCTGTCACAAATTCAAACTCAACATCTGAACTAGCACTAGATATAGAAATAACCATGCTCTAGTAACCTTTTTCCACTTTTTGAATTTGCTGACAACAATTTCTCTTCTCTAATTCAAATAGAATGAAATCAATTTGACATGAAGGTTGATAACATGCAACCATTTTCCCCCTAGTCATTCTTCAAATGTGTTGGAAATCAATAAAAAATAATTTATCTTTCAGCCACATGGGTACATCATCCAAAATAAAGGAAAATTTTAAATACACTGTTGTTTAAGTGGCACATCGAGTGTTAGTTATTTACATAAAGACAGACATGGCCATAAAGAACACCATAAAATTTTGTCGTATTTTTCAAATATATCCCCTACAACTCCCATATCGGAAATGACTAACATCCAATTGTCATATCTACTCTTACCTTATTTCTCTCAACAACGTCACACTCCTTTCGACCTATTTTCTTCCCTTCCTCAAATCTCCTTTTCTCGCAACACACTATTTCTAGTCTTCACCAATTTAATGTGGCAGACTATCAATCTACGAACAAAATCTTTCCTCTTTCTTTTTATCTTTTTCTTGATTTTATTTTATGCTTCTAAGTCACAGTTATCATGATACGACTTCATTTGACCTCTATTCCATCTAAGTTTTACAATTTCAGTGCTCCTCCATCAGTGATCTTTGTAATGATATACAATCATAACCAATTTTCTCTAAACTTTTGTAGATTATTGAAAAATTTACTATCATGATAACCTTCAGTCACATTCCTTCAGTCAAGTCACATTCCTTTATCCCATCTCATTCAAATCTGGAAGAAAATCTCCCGAGTACCTATCATGTGGCTTCAAGCTCGACTGTCAATATACCAAGTTCGAGAGGTGTATATACTCAACAATGAATGCTCCCTCTCGATCTATATGTCTATGCTAGCGATGATATATACTCTCTTTCTCTAAACATCTCGAGCAAAAAGACAAAAATATTTCTCAAATATTAATATATACTCAATCTCTGTTGAAGTTATAGACTAATGATTCTTCTTTTTTTTCTTGTTTGGACATTGCGAGGTATAGTGTCAAAATCCTTGACAAGCAAAGGACTTTACTTTTCTCAAATGCTTCTTATATCCACTTTGTTGTTGTTGTTGCTTATCCCCACCCTACTCAGGGCCTTTTTTGTACTTCTTCTTCTTGTTTGCATCCAAAGCCACATTATCTTCATCTAGCCTACTATTGGAAGAGATTCCATACACAAAACCTCTTTGGGACACCTCTTGCACAAAATCATCCTATATTTTATCCCATGAAGGAAAGTTATCCATGGAAACTATTTCCTCAACAAAAAGATCCCAAGGCTTTGTAACCCCATTCATAGTTGTGCAAACTAGCTCAATGCTAGAAACAAACTCCCTAATTGTTGTAACCTCATCTCTCACCTAATATATCCTAGTAATATAGGAAGTCACCCCTTCTACTCTCGCCAGTTTAATACTCTTCAATTATTCCCTTAACACAATTTTCTATTCTCTGTAAAACTCTTGTACAAGCTGGTCAAAGCATCTTGCATCTTATATGAATGATATTTACCTGATATGTGAGGAATCACATGGTATTTAACTTCTTAAAGAACTATCCTTCTATCCCTAATGTCCTTTTCCTCCAAGGTAGCAAGTGCTTGTGCATGAGCGGGAGGTGGAACATGAATTGGGTGAGCCTACGTGTGATTAACCACTTCATTCGACATTTAATATTCCTCGAACATAAGAACTATCCTAGCCTTCCATTGGTCAAAATTTCAAATCCCATCAATCCTATCCTCTAACCTAACTCGTGTATCCATTTCAATGTAATTTCAAACTTCAACAAGGTGTTTCTCACTTACAAAAGAAGCTAACTGAGAATTTGAAAGTTCCAATGCAATAATATACCCCCAAGCTCTGATACCATGATAATTTTATGGGTATTTTACCACCCCAGTTTCAAGTTATTTGGTCATTGTTTAATGCCCAACCCAATAGAAATTTCTTTTGTGGATGGATTGATTTCTCATAAAAGAAATTGTACATGAAACACTCGAAAAATCACTAATGTAGGAAGCATAAATTTACTCATCATGTCTTACACATGAAAAATTTTAGGCATCATATTTTTGGCAAATTTCCAAAGAAAAACCCACAAGGGGAAAACCTATTTGAGAGAGTAATTTGTATTTATTTAGAATGAAAGGTAGATAAAATTAATAATTTCCAAGTACAAATTATCTCAACGATAAATATGAAGGATTCCTCGAAAAGTATGCACACGATGCATCACAATGTGATTAATAATTTCCAAATATAACTTATCTCAATGATAAATATGAAGGATTCCTCGAAAAGTATGCACATGATATGTAAAAACACATGCAACGTGTCTAAATTAGGTCTAAATTATTAAAGATAAATATTCAAAAAATATATTTTTTCTAACTTATTTTAATTAATAAATAACATAAAAATCAATAATAAACTTTAATATGTACTATCTACCATATGTCCTGAGAGAAATGGAACCATATAAAATTCAAAACTGCCAATATAAAATAAATAGTGAACCATTTTAATAAAATAAATATTGAACCACATAAAAATGTCAATATAATAGATTTCTGAAGTACCAAATCACACAGAAATAAAATATGGTTTGAGAAGTACCAAATCACACTAAATTATGCAACTCTTGATTGGAAAGAAAGAGGCGTTTCAGTGTTAATGTGGACATTTAAAATAAAATAAGATAGAGCTGATAAATAAAAGATACCTTACTAGTATATTCTCGATACACCCATTAACATCAACTTGTGGTGAACCTTGCTTGCTTTTGCTTTTGCATCTGCAAAGGGAAATGAAATTTCATGAAGAAACTCAATTGAGAAAACACTAAGCAGTAAGAAAAGAACACTAAGTAGTAATAAAATAAGTAGAGAACACTAAGTAGTAGATAAATAAATAAATACGAATGGACTTATAGATTCTAGGGCATTGTTCTTTAAGAAGCTCAGTGGGATGATCCTATTGGAATCAACAGTATTGCATGACCATGTGTTAAGGGTTCCTTGGAGCGCCATCTTCCTCGGATGACTCTCTTCCTCTTCCTTAGTAGGATGGTCCCCCTTTTTCTTGGAATCAAGAATTCTGGTCCATGACCACACATTGGTGCTCTTGTTTTCTCCCATACTAATGCTAGGAAAAGTGTGGCTGCGGTTCCTAGATGCAGGCAGAAGTGCTGGTAGTGGTTGCCATCGTGTCAATAGTAAAGCCTAAATAGAGATTTCTACTAGAATCTTGATCCATATCACTTTATTTAGTTAGTGCGATTAAAGAGTGTTTAAAATAAAAAGGGAATATATAGAAAAGAAGTACTTAGTGTTGCTTGAGTCCCAAGATTCAAATAGTCAAACTTGGTTCATTGTATATAAATAGGTAATTCTAAGCTTCTTTATCTTCTTTCATTGAATTTTTCATAGAGTACAAATGATTGATGAATGTTTACAATATAGACGATAAATTTCCATTTTTTTTTGGCTGGTTTTTACCCATTTATGGCCATGAATCTTCATTGAATTTTAAAATCTTGCAAAAACACTACCATATATTACATAGTGTAGGTGTTGGGGGGTTTCCTGTCAGTTGATTTCATTTAGGGATTTAAAATACCCCAACAAACAACAAAATTAACATAAAAATTACTCATTTTGTGCATTAAATTCGAGATTCATGTAGAAATCAGCCTGAAAGTCAAAATCTTCCCCTTTTTAGACTGCTCCTTAAAATATAAAGGGAATATATAGCAAATAAGTCTATGCAAAGTGCAATTAATCAAGTTAATGCAAACCACTACTTGATTTTTATAATATTGTTATTGATATCAAAGGAAATGAGCCGTGTGAATGAATCAACATATATTTATTATTATTTTAATACAAATATTTAGAGAGTGTTAACCCATCTGTACATGAATTGGTCTATGCAAAATGCATTTTATGAAGTTAATGCAAATCACCACTTGATTTTTATAATATTCTTATTGATATCAAAGAAAATGAGACATTTCATTAAATCAACATATATTTATTATTTTAATAAACATATGTAGAAAGGGTTAACCCACATGTTCATGAATAAGTCTATGGAAAATGCATTTAATGAAGTTAATGAAAGTAACTATTTGATTTTTGTAATATTGTTATTGATATAAACAGAAATGACTTGTTTCATTGAATCAACATATCTTTACTATCTTAATAAAAATGTGTGGAGAGGGTTAACCCATATGTTCAAGACACTTGATGATGTTAATTGTATGGGTGAGCCCATAAATGATTTCTTCTACATTTAATACTATGTGAAAATGTCATGGGTTTATACAACCACTTGTCGGTAGGTCAATTCCACTTTTATGTTAGATAAATTATATACCATAAGTTTCCAAAACCATCGACTCATTGGTAAATTATTATTTTCTAGGAGAGAGAAATTTTGGGAGAATAAAAACAAATTAATTATTTACTTAAAGGTAAACTTGAATTTTCAAATAGACTCAACTTGAAGGGTTTCCAACAAACATAAATGTGAAAAGAAATAGAATAAATATTGTTTTATATTAAGAGAAACATTTAACAAGAAATATGAAGAGAAGTCTTATTTAATAAAGCTAAAATTGTAACTATGTGTTGATGTGGTTTAAGCAAAGTCATTGGTGTCTATTGCTAAGTTGGTTCTTTTTCCTTAGTGGTGGGGTGTATCCAATATGTCGTGGATGTGAATATGAGTAAGAGAATTTTTCTTCTCACAAGGATTTTCATCTTAGTTGATTGGTGTCTTCGCTAGGTTGAGTGATATAAGTCTTTGTAATAGTAAGTATACATCTACCAAGATGGTATAAATAAAAGTTTTTGTAGTTTTCTTTTAAAAGTGTTGTTGAGGCCTGGAAAATCGCAGGCAACAACAGGAAGGGATTATCCCCAGTCAATGTTCCCAACTAGCCCGTGACTGTTTGGTATGGGGAATCTGTTCGGTTTGTGATCCGGCTACCGTAGGTCAAAGTAACAAAAACAAAGGTTTTACCAGTTGCGGCCCGGTCCACCGTGTATTTTTGTATTTTTTTATTTAAGTATGATGTGCACATGCCTAATTAACCATGCAGGGTGATAAGGATGCAAGGGGCAGTCAGAATATGATGCGCAGGTTCTTACCTCTCATCTTAGCACTCACAAGCATCTCAATCACATATGCAGTAATGAAATAAAACTAACTATCTATCTACATATCCCTAGGGAGCAGACTGTAACTTAATTATGAGTAATGTGTATTGTGCATGCATTATAGAGAGAAATTACAGGTAGCTGATGTTTATTTCTACAACACATAAACGATTAAAGATATTTCAATAATCAGATAGCCAATTGTTTTATGAACAACATACATTACTCATGGTGGTAATTCCACAAAATAAACCAGAAATCATTTAAACAAGAACATAGGTTCTAAGATTTAGAACGATCTCACAGTTAATGGACCAAAAGCTGGAAAAAGAAAAATTCATCTTTCAGCAATCCACAATATAACATTTGGAAGCCCCACCAATCTTTCTCCAACAGGAAAACAATAATTCTTTATTGAAAAAAAAAGTAGTTCTTCTTACAATATCCTTTTCATGTCTCACTGGGAAAAAGCCCCTTTTCCCTCTTAGTCTATTACATTTATACAAAAAGGGTGAAACTGTTGGGCTGCCCAAAAGTATCTTTTGGGCTTCCCAACTCCTCGCCTCCCAACATTTCATATTCCTCAAATATTTACAAAATCGTTACATATTGGAAAAGTGACCAATATTTTATGAGGAGGGCCCCACTTGGGCATCCAAAAATTTCTTCCATGCCATGGCTTCAAAGGAAATGCCTTCAAATGCAAAAGGTTCTAAAAACTAAATGTTGATTTCAAACTTCGTAGCTTGATTCTTTATAGCCTCAATTCTGGCTGCACTTAATCGAAGCTGGTCCTCTAGAAGTTGCACACTAATGGTTGAATGATCTACTTTACTTCTCAAGATCTGATCATCCAGGGATTTGATATGTTGTACTTTTGCTTCCTCCTCTTGATATCTCTTTTGCAATAGCTCCATGAATGAGTTGTGTTCTGGGAAAGCATCAAGCCTCTGCTCGGCCTCTATCTGGCACTGGTTGTAGGTAATAAGGAGCCTTCTAAAAAACTCTATGCATGCTCATTTTGTATTTTTAACGGCTTTCTTGAAATCCTCAGCGGTGTTTATAGCAAATTCGAATAAGTCATAATACCGCTTGAGGGCCTGTTGATCCTTTGCTGGCAGCTCTGCTGGAGTTTCTTCATTGTTTTCCAGCCATGCCATTGTTGCAGTCAGGACTTCAAGGACGTCCTGAGATTGATCAACGAAATAAGAGGAGGTCTCCAGGATTTCCTCCAATCGGCTATCTACCTGCAGCACCTTGCACCTCTCTCCTTCTATAGTAGTTTATAGCTGCAACAGCTTATCCTTCTGGGCCAAGATGTGCTCTTTGAATGGTTGGAGGTTAACCTAGTGCTCCCTTGCTTCCTCCAGAGTAGCTCTTAGAGAAGAAATCTTCTCTTGATGTTTATTTTCCTATTCTTGGGTGTGCATCTCACTGGCCTCCAAGATGATCTTTTGCTGCTCTTATAGCTCTTCTACCTTCCCCAGCAGTCGATCCTTCTCCAACTTTAGCTCTTGATATTCTTTTTGCACTCTCTCCAGAGACTCTTGTGCAGTTTCCATAACTTGTCTCTCCACTTGGAGGGCCTGCAATTCAGCCTTAGAGGACTTCATCTCCCTCTACATGTTTTCATATTTCCTTTTCATCCTATTGTTTTCCTCTCTCTCTTTTCTCAATGTATCTTTCAATTGAGTAGAGGATTTCCTGGATAGCTCCAAGTCTGTCATGATCCTATCTACATTATCCTCTGAAGCTTGGATTAATGCAGCTCCTGCACTGATGGTGAATCTAGGGTCTTGGTCTGTTCCCAACACCACGGGCGTATCCATTATCATTTTACCAGGCAGACCTCCTATTTCAACCTTCCTCTATGTTCTCTTTACTATCCTCTTTGTCTCCCTATCATAGTAAATAGTGTTGAAATCAGGTATCTCTTCCTCTTTTTTCTATACAAAGGGAACCAGCTTGAGTGTGGGGACCATGGGTGTGCTGGCTGTAGGTACTTGTGGGTCCTGAAATTGGGGTTTCTCCATGTCCTGGGTCTGCCCTTCAGCTATGTCAGAAGCTGACTACTCTGTCTATGTCAGCTTTATCCTTTCTGCTTCTTTCTTTTGGAGATCCTCATCAAGCTTCTTTTTCTTTTCTTCTTCTTCTTTCCTTGCATCTTCTTCAGCTTTTCTAGCTGCCTCTTGCACATATTTTCTTTTCTCTTCTTCTTCTGTGTGCAGCCACCCTGCAGCTTCTTGTGCCAACCTCTGGGATTCCTCATTCCTTTTCTTGGCTTCTTCCTTAGTTTTTGCTTGTTCATCTCCCTTCCCACCTTTGGTGGTGATCTTCTTCTTGAATCTTCTTCTCAAAGCTATTATGTTCAAGGCACTTCGGAAGATAGATTCTTCCCTATCCCAATGGTGGGAGTACTCAAAGTGTATGTTGTTCTCTTTGCAATGCTCAACTACTTTCCCACGAGAGTCATTTCTATGGAAAGGCATCTCACCAAAATGAAACCTTTCCAACTCTTCTACAAATTCATCAGCTTTATTCACCCTAGTGAACCTGTAACTTCCTAACTTGAAGGGAAAAGGAGCATAAGCAGTCTTCTTGTGCTCGAACAGAAAGCTCCCTATGCCATCCAAGAAGACTTGCCTGACTGCCTCCTTGTGAATGATGTAATCAGTGGTGTATTTGGGCAGAAAGGAGGGTGCTCTTGAACCTCCAAACATCCTGAAGTAAAGGCCATCCTTGTTCAAATAATAATCTGCATAATCCGTCATTACTTGCAGTGCCTCCTCTAACATACAATCACACTCCTTCAGGAAAATGAGTGTGTATAAGGGCATGATGAAGTGCTCATAGACTTCTAGATAATGACTGTGGTACTGGTGTGCCCACAGTGGCTTGTATGCAGCATAAACATGAATCCTATCCCTGTCCCAGATGCACCTGAAGACGGGGAAAGGATGATTGCACAATATACAGTCTACAAGTATGGAACTCATGTAGAACTCAGATCTCTTTTGGGATACTCCACCCAAGGCTGAGGCCAAGCAGGTAGAGAGACTGTTAGATACAATGCTGGCCCAGTTGAAAACTATCCCCTAGGTTGCAACATAAAAAATGATGGGCATCCATTCCATTTTGAAGAACCTGCCATGGGCTCTCCCAAAAATCCTGTTGAGCATCAAAGCTATGAACCTATATGGGGTTCTCAAGCTAGCTATATCATAATCACCCGTTGTCTTGTTTCTGAAATGTTTTCTAGGCAACAACATTCTCTTCATGGTCTCCACAAGGTCCATTCTAATGTTATTCAACCAATCGTCCAACAGAAATACTTGCACTTCAGGAAGGTGGTAATCCAGGGCTACATATCCTGGGCTATAAGCAACATAGCCCTGTTTGTTGACATTCTCCACAATCATCATGGTCACATCTTCCCGGGGTAGAATCCAACGAATTAATTCAGAGCAGGGGAATAGCTCTGGTCTTGTAGCAATATTCATCAGCGAAGATCTCTCAATGTTAGCATATATGGATTCTTCTTCCAAGCCCATATCAAGAACTTCTCCGTGCATGATCAACCTATAAATATCCCCCCACTCGTATTCAGGTTCGACACCAGATATACACTTACTATCTTCGTATATGTATTTTGTTTTGGTGACAACTTCCACTTCTAGCTCCTCCTCGACCACAGGGGCCTTCTTCTTCTGTCGCTTTGACATTCTGAATTCGGAGTCTTCCTATTATACATACAATTTATCATTATCAAGACTTTTTTGCCTAAGTTGTGAATAGGGAGACACAAGTTGCAGTGCTTAATTTCATCAATGTTCAGCTTGATGGAAAATAGTTATATGTAGTAAAAAATGTACAAGCTAACACTGCTTTCCACTACCAAACAATTCTAACAATAAAACCGGGCAGGAAAAACATCTACATTAACATGAAGAAAACTTCGGCTTTCTATGGGTGCCATTATCATTGTGCTATGCGGGACAGACAAAGGAATCTACACAATATTTCAATGGTGCTTTAACAAAACCACGCCCACGCAATTTACGATAAACCAACTAAACGCAGGGACATATCCCCTCCATCGGCTTGGGCCCAAAAAAAACCAACTATGCGCAGAACGGCACGATGAAACGCGACTACGGTTCGAGGGCACGGGTATCACAAAAGGGAAGAGGGCAACCAATTCAAGCGCCACAGGGAGGCCATGAAAACCTTCCCCTGCAAAAAACATCATTATACCAGACAGTTTGGTGCAGACGGCGTAATGGCCGTCTGCACCAAACCCTCATTCACTAAGCGCAGGGTCACAGACAAAAAGGCCGCAGGAAAAATACTACTTCAGCAGGTCAAAATGCCCCCCCCCCCTGAAAAGATATGCTACAAAATCCACAATATATAGGAGCATAACGAACAAGCCAAAGGAAACGGTCGAACCCAAAACCCTAACCATAACAAACATCGACCACATGCTCAAACGGAACGGGGAAAGGCAGATACGAGCCTACCTGGCACTGCAGCGTGTAACTGGTGTGGAGAGACATGTCAACCTTTCGAGCTTGAGACACCTAGAATGCGGGTACCGAAAACGAGGGACCAGGCGAGCATGAACAGGCGAGAGAACACGACTATGACAGTTCACGACAATCCCAATAGGAATAGAAAATAAAATAATCCAACAATCCCAACCCCATACATATATATGGTCAACATGCGCAGCGGGGGGAAAAGATAAAATATCAGACGTCAGAGATCTTTGGATTGGGAGTTGAAAGTATATTTATTTCCGCAATGGCGGATGACCAAAACATTACTCAATCCATGGGGACAACCGAGAAATAATAAACAACGCGTGTCGAAACTCTAAACCATCGGAGCGGAAGCGGGACACAAGCCGCCACGGCGGACCCGTGAAGGATAAATCAATCCGCAACATGAGTAAATTCTAAATCGGAAGAAAAAATACTAACACATCGGCCAGGTTAGCACTTCGGCAGCCGCAATGGAAGAACCGTAAAGGGTACCACCGTCTAGAACGGTGGGGTTTTAAAACGATTGGACAACCGAAACGATAAATCTTTCCGCAGCCACAACAACAAAATCCCAAGGCTTACGATATCGATGAAAATGACAAAACGGGAATCAAAATCCAAACAGTATTAATCGGGGGACCTTACGATTTGCTGCCCGCAACGGCGGAAAAAGAAATAACAAATCATTCTGATGTAAACCAAAAGATCGGCTGATTGAGAAAATGTGTCGGAGAAAAATTAGAATCCAAGTCTGACTATTTTGCTGCAATGGCAGGATTCAAAACGACTAGACGTCCGGAAAAGGAAAAGCATTTCACCACCATAATGGCAGAATCCCGAGACTTACAGGGCCAGCTAAAATCACAAAGTGGGAGCTGAACATTCAAATAGGGATCGGAGGACTTAGCAGTTTTCCATCTGCAACTGCAGAAGAAGAAGTCATAAAAAATTCCGATGCAAAACTAGAAAGCAGCTGATGTGAAAACCAAGGAAGCCAAAACCGATTATCCTTCTGCAACGACGGGGGGAAAAAGAAAATACATTTCTGATTCAAACAAGCTGAGAACTAATTTAAAATCAACGTTGAAGTTCGAATGAATAGTGGGTTGTTTTAAGCATTATAGGAAGAATCAAACAAGTGGTAGATCAATCCAAGCATAAGAAAAGTCTTTCTCAAAAGTCCCTAGATCAAACCAAAGAAGAAAATCAAACTAATCTAAGCAAAAGGAGGGTCCTAAATTTATTCGGAATTTTGGGAATTTGTTACAGCTGCAACAATTGGCGACTACCTGGTGTTTTGACTTAACTTCTTCCCAGTGCAAGATTGTATGAATAAAAGTTGAAATCTTCTAGATGTTTGTATTCTTGAGCTGACCAAATTATGCATTTAAATCATTATGAAGTGGTTCATTCATTGGAAAATGGTAACATCAGAAATATTTGCAAGTCTAAATAACTCTTTCGAGGCCAAACAAGTGAGATTCATTTAACCCTTGTCCTTAGGTAGCTTCAGGATTGGACATCACATGATTGTAACAGATAATAAACAGCATTATCCTTTTGTTCCTCATTCCCATGCCAACTGTACTTTTGTTCCTTTTGAACTTTAGTTCTTGTGAGTCCTCCATTTACCTTTCTTTCTCAATTTTATTCAGGCTCCTCTATCCATAGTGTCCTTTTGTGTGAGAGAAGAATTGACTTTTCATCTCATGAACAGAGAGGAACTTTTGGAAATTTGAGATTCATGTTTTTGATACTTTTCTTTGATATGTGTTGTTTCTTTAAGGAGTTTTGACTCTTGATAGATTTTATCTTTTCTGAGATCGTGGCATGGGATCATTTATATATGATATACTGTTTACTTTGCTTCCTTTCTGTGGGTCTCCTGCTGTCGCCCCCTTGGATATTTTAGATGTGAAATGGATGGAGCCACGAAATAGTATTCCAGACCTTTTTTACTTCTGAGTTATTCACTGGGGTTAAGTAGAACTTCAATGAATGCATGGCCAATTAGGAACACTGCTACTAGAAGACATTCTATGCTTCAAAGCATAGTATTTTGCTCAATATTTTAGTTAATTAAGAACCCTAATGTTTCCATTGCAACCAAAAGTTTGCCTCTTTATTCAAAAATAAAAGGAACTAGTAACAAAGAATTCAAATCAAAAGAAAACAACATCAAATCAAATCATCAAAAAGAAAACAGTATCAAAGAATTAAAGAAAAAAAAACATTATTTATGTACAAGGAAAAAGAAAAGAAAAGAAAATGTGTGCCCACCCTTTAAAATCTTCAATCAAACGAGTTAGAGGGCTAGGCTGTGGTGACGGTCAAAAATTTATCCATGGTCTAGCTGTGCTATTTTTGAAATTGAGCACATGTCTACTACCCTACATTCATATTTATCAGCCTGAGGGAGTTGAAGGAGCTCAGACTAATTGTCAATCTTATAACTGGCCTTTCTTTCTGTATTTTGTCTTAGCTTAAGCTTAGTTAGATAATTTCCTAGGATAGAGTTACCTGGTTCACTACTTTCTCCCATCTTAGTGACAATGTGCTTCATGTAGGGTTCTCTCAAAATTTTAATCCGATTAGGGGTACCCTTAAGAGGCAACTATAAATGAGACCAGTCTGAAGCAAAATAACCTTTCAACCTGGCAGACCAATCTCGGTTGAGAATAAGCCCATATCCACCCGGTATGTCAGCCACCATAGTGTCAATAAATTGACATATCTTGTTATTTGCAGAAAAGCGAATGAGGACATTTTTCATCTCTCCCACTACTTTGACACCTGTGCTGTCTAATTGTGTTACTTCCCAGGATGTGGACTCTGGAAGTCCATTAATCTTCTTGCAAAACTATAGTGGCATAACATTCACCACTGATCCAGAATCTACCAAGCAATTATGCACACTATGATTCAACATTTCTAGGGTCAAAAGAAAAGGTGGGGTTTCATCTTTTTCTTCCCAACCTGGTTCTATGTCTTCTTCTCCTAGTTGGTTTTGAGTGGGTATGTCCTCTTTAAGCTCCTCAATTTCTTCATTGTTTCCTTGATCAACACTTGCCCGTTCTTCCACAAGCTTGACAGCCTCGTTGATTGGCTCTGCCTCCTGGCTGATAGTAGGGACTTCTGGTGTTTTATCTTTAACATTCACAACCACCTGTCTCTTGACATTCTCCTGCAATTTTTTAATCTTTGAAATTATTGCATTCTCTTTAATAGTCAGGTTTATATATTTTGTTGTTGTTGGCATGCATTCAGATCTAAAATCATTCTCTTATGTGTTGAAAAGCGAGCTACCATTCCATAAGAACATGGTATCATCATCTTGTTTCTCTATGATCTATTTTTTTTCTTCTTCCTTACCACTGTCCTTAGTCAATTTAGATTCCCGCAGCTTATTCATTACCAATGTCATCGAGTTTAACCATTGAGGACACTTCTTTTTAGAATGCGGTTGTTGGTGAAAAGTGTAGAAATTATCCCTCCCTACTTCTGTTACGTTTATTGATGGTAAATTTGGTGCAGGTATTTTCCATTGGTTGCTATCCTCTCTTTTTTGGTAGTAGGGTTTATAGTTTTTTTGAGCTTCCCTCCCTTTCTCTAGATCTATTATTCTGTTGGATAGATTCTGCATCATTTTCAGCATTCCCTAATAATCATGTGATTGTTCAGCTTGAGGTTTGGACAGAAATAAGGCTCTCCTCCTGGTAGTTTTTTCTCTCAGTTGCTCAGGATAGTCTTCTATACTTTCCTTTTCAGCCTCTACCCTTTATGATTCCTCATAAGTCTCTACCAATGTAGGTTTAGCTTTCATTTTGGAAAACATGGCTAACTCAGGCCCTAGGGCTGATGTGTAATATTCAATTAAGACTTTGTCTGAGGGTCTGTCAGCTTCAGAAAAGTTCTTTAGATATGTTGAAAATCTTTGAGTAAAACTATGTACCTTCTCATTCTTTTCTTTTCTTAGTAAACCAAGACCTTTCATTAGTGAGACATTTGTCTTTTGGGCTGAGTACTTACTTCTGAAAGTCCTTTCGAAGGTGTCCCAATCAGGAATAGAGTTTGCAGGAAAACTGAAATACCAGGATGTTGCTGCTCCTTTAAGGGTGTGAGGGAACAATCTACATACAACATATTCGTACTCCCTAGCCCTTAACCCTTCTACTGCTAAATAGAAACTTTGCAAGTGGTCATCTATAGTAGTCTTTTCATCAGGATCAAACTTAGGAAGCAGCTTATCAAAAGCTTGAGGTAGGTTATGCAACAGAGGAGTGAGGTTCAAAAGTGATCTAGCTCTCCAAGTCGGCAATGGGTTAAGAGAACCAAATGGACTATGGAGAAAAAATCTTGCACATGTGCACTAAAAGAGCACAACCAATGGAAAGAAATGAGTCTTAGGACTGCTAGAGATCTAGGAAAATCATGAAGGAATTTAAAAATGATGTGGAAAATGAAATAATGCAAAGAAGACTTTTTCTAGCAGTGAGCTCAAGGCTAAAGGAATATTGGAGATGGTACACTCGGATGTATGTGGACCCATGTCTTCTATCTCAGTAAGCTGGTATTTGTACTATGTTTCCTTTATATCTAATTTCTTACATAACACTTGCCATCTATTTCTTGAAAGAGAAAGTGAAGTTTTCAACAAGTTCAAGGGACGTAAAGTGTTGGTGGAGATCCAGAAAGATAGGAAGATCAAGACTCTATAGTAAGATAATGGCGAAGAGATCACTTCAAAATAATTCAAGGAAATTTAAAGAGAATCTCAGATTAAGAGGGTGTTGAGCACTCGATACAATCCTCAGCATAATGGCGTTGCAGAACAAAAGAAACATGCCATAATGGGAGCAATGATTGCAATGTTACTTCACAAGGCTCTTCCTATACACCTTTGGGTGGAGGTGGCAAGAAAAACATTGTATGTATAATGTACTCTTCATTGATTACATGAAAACAAGATTATGAAATCGGATTTCTCATGAGTGAAGCTAGAAATAAGCAATCTAAGAGTATTTGGCTTCAAGGTATACATACATGTCCCAAAGGAGAAAAGGACCAAGTTCGATCCTTCTCAAAGAAAGGATGTATTCATAGGGTACAGTGATACATCAAAGGCCTACCGAATATACTTTTGAGGATTCAAGAATATTGAGATGAGTAGATATGTAACATTTCATGAAGACTCGACATACTTCATATCTAGGAGGACTCCTATCGAGGAAGTGGAGGAACCTGAATAGACAAGAATTCGAGACATGGAAATTGGAGAAGAAACTATACGAAACCCGAAATATCATGACACGACTGAAGAACTTGTAGAAACTACTATTGATGAGGACTTCCACAAGAGGAAACCAACATGGGAACGAGAGATCATATGAGAAGCTGAAAGTTATGGCACTGTAGAAGGAATACATAGAGACTGTCTCGAGGGAAAATCCCTATAGTAGCTATCTATCCCTCTCGTGTGACATCATTGAAATAGAACCTTCCACCTATGCAAATGATACATAAAAGAAAGAATGAAAGGATGTGATAATCAAGGAATATTACTCGATCATGAAGAATGATGTATGGGAGGTTCTTCCAAGACTAGAGAAGAATCCTGTCGTGACTTCAAAGTGGATCTACAAAATCAAACATGATGCATATCGAAAGGTTCGTAGCATGAGGATTATCACATAGAAAAGGCATAGACTATGAAGAGAAATTTGCACCTGTGGCAAGGTACACTTCCATAAGGATCATACTTACTTTGGAAGTGGTTATGAAATGGAAAGTACGCTAGATGCATGTCAAGAAAGATTTCTTGAATGGTGTTTTCAAGGAGGAAGTGTGATGTGGAATTGCCACTGGGATTCGAGACACATAAAACAAATACCCATGTGTCAAAATTAAAGAAGGGATTGTATGGATTAAAACAAGCACTATGGGCATGGTACGATAGGATTTTCCAAGAGTAAATCAAATTCAAACATCTACTTCAAGGTGGAAGACAAAATAGAAGTGATACTCCTACTATATGTCAATGACTTATTTCTAATAGGTGATGAGGAAATAATTATAGATTCAATGGGGATACTTGCTACAGAGTTCGACATGAAATACCGAGGTAATACAGGTAGGAAATTTAAGGTATGCATCTCGAAATTCGAGCTAATACAAATTTATGACATAAATTTAAGATGAAAATTTTTTAAATGTTTATTCTTTAGTGTAAGATTTAAGATCAGTTTTAAAATTTGAATTATAAATAGTTTATGTTTTTATTTGTCGTCCATTTGTTTTACGCTTTTCATTTCTTAGAGATGTCATTATAATGCATGTTTATTTTTATAATGATATTTTATTTGTATTCATGATTGTAGTGGCTACTATGGACCACAATGCAAATATTTTCAAAGTTATTAGTCATTTGAGAGACATCGGTTCTCCTTGGAGGGGTGGAGATGAATGGTGTTTCTCCTTGTTAGCATCATTGCTGACCATAGTGGATAGCATCAACAGATTAAATGATGCCTTGTATAGCATATCATCATATAGGGAGAGAAAAATACAAGAATATGATCATGGATTGAGCTATAAAGAGATTAAAAAGATCAAAATATCAAAAGAGCATATATATACACTATTTAGAGTGCCTTGGGTACATTCTAGAAAGAAATAGACCACATATCTCCACTGACCACATATTTCCATTGAGTGGTGCATCTGTTAACGAATTAGAGACCATTGGATGGAAAGGATGTAAATGGTATTTTATATTACCTTTCAAAGCAACAAGAAAGTACCATTGTAATTGCTCTATAAAATTTATATAGAGTTTGTGATGGGATAACATGTCAACTATTTTGACATGTTCAGATACACAAAGCTGTCCAAGCTTGTATAGCAAGGTGTCTTTCAGGAACTAGTCAGTAGTGGACAACTTGTCGGTCTCAAGTTGTCTATAGATTGTAGAAAAATCATAGTCTTCCAAATACAATTGCGGCCAAGTAGTGGTGGCATAGCCATGCATACACATCAATGTAGACAGTAGATTAATGGGTGGCCTACTGAGACAATTGGTTCTGGCATTGAATTTTCCTTTATGATACTTAATTTCCAACTAAAATTGTTGCAGGTAATTAATCAACTTGAGTTGTTGATTCGTCTATAGTTTTAACTGGGATGGAGTGAATCGAAAAGGTTTATGGTATGTGAGGATTACCGTTTCCTTGCAAAGAATGTTCTGTCTCCATTGCTTAAGAGATTACACAATGGAATACAATTATTTTTCATACACCGAGTACCTTCTAACAGTGTTGCTGAAAGTCTCAGAACAAAACACGACTAGGAGACATGATTGAGTGATCGCTGCACTAAGGGCATAGCCCGATGCATCCGTCTCAATATCAAAGGGTTGATGCAAACCAGGTAACACAACTACTGGTGTAGTACAAAGCTTGTTTTTTATTTATTCAAAAGCTTGTGGTTGTGTCGATGTCCACTTGAAGACAATTTTTCCATTTCCTTTCATCAACTGATTCAAAGGACATGCGATGTGGCTGAAGTCAAGCATGAATCATCGATAGAAATTCGTGAAACCAACAAAACTTCTTCATTCATGAAATTTTTGAGGAATGGGCCAATCTTTGAAGATATGTACATTTTCTGGGTTGACATGAATTCTTGTAGATTCAATTACATACCCAAATTATTTGATACTAGTAATCGTAAATGAGCATTTTTTCGATGTTCATATATAGCTGATGTTGCTGGAGAATGTCGAAAATTTTCCGAAGTTGTTTGACATGTTCTTCCCATGATTGACTGAAAATCAAGATCTTGTCGAGATAAAAATGACAAATTTACCAATGAAAGGTCATAGCAGGTCATCCATATGTCTCATGAAGGTTGCAGGTGCATTTGTTAATCCCAAAGGCATGACTAAGAATTCAAACAATCCTTCCTTGTTATTGAAATTCATTTTCCATACATCGATGGACTCGATTGGAATCTGGTGGTATCCTGACTTGAGGTTGATTTTCATAAAGAAATTAGCACCTTTCATATTTTCAATGAGTTCATCAATCAGTGGAAGAGGGTATGTGTTCTTCACTAAATTTTTTTTGAGAGCCCGATAGTCGATTCACATGCGCTAAGTCCCATCTTTCTTTGGAACTGGCACAACTAGACTTCCATAAGGAGAGAAGTTGGGGCAGATATGACCCTTGTCGATCAAATCTTGGATTTTCCTCCAAATCTCTTAATTTCCAAGAATGGATCTTCTGTAAACAAATGCGTTAAGTAATGAATAACCAAGAACAAGTTCAATGTAATGTTTTACCTCACAATGCATAGGTACTCTATCAGGTGCTTGAAATATGTTCTAGTATTATTCAAGAATGTTGTTGATCTATTGTTGTCAAGAGCTGCATTGTTTAGTGAGTTGACTCATTATTGCACTATTCATTGAATGTTGAGGCTTTATCATGATTGATAAGCTTCTTTATTTGTTTGGAATATATCATAACAACCGTTGATGTGGGTTGTCGCTCTGGTATGCCATACAATTGATTTTGGATTTTCACAAACACTTTTTTAAGGTTGTGACTGATATATGCCTTGTTGATCCCATAGGTAAGGTTTTCTGAAAATGGAATCGGCTATGGAAAGTGGTGCCACATCACAGAGTACTTCATGTTCAAAATTATTAGTGAAGTAGGTGAGTTTGCATTGGCAAGTGATCCTTAGTTCCTTCCCATCTTTCATCCAAATGACATTGTGAGGATGAGGATGTGGAGTGCTGACAAGACCTAATTTCTTCACAATATCTTTAGAAACAAAGTTCTTCTCCCTACCATTATCCATGATTAGATCTAATGGATATTTATGAACCCGTCTATGTGTATGGAATAGGCACTGTCATTCCTCCTCATCGACGATGGTTGAGGTTGTTGGAGTGGTTGAGGTTGAAGCCAAGAAGGTTGATGCATATGGATCCAATTTTATGAGGGTTCTATCAGACAAGTTGGATGTCGACAATTTTTCCAAAAATGTCTTCCTAGATTTGAATTCTGATGTATCCTACCGTGCTGAACTGTTATAACCACACCATTTCCTAGTAGGAATTTCTTTATTGAGATCCCTCTTGTATTTCTCAAAGTTCTTATTTTGATGATTAGGATTTGGCGAAGTCGGATAAGAATGATTCTTGAACTTGTCGGAGTTGACTAGTAACTTCTTGTCAGATACTCGATCTACCTGCTTTTTCACAAAACATACTTTTCCTTTTTGTTTAGCTTCAAGATTGATGGATTAATTAAATGCATCCACAAGCGTACTGACAGTAAGAAACTCAATGTCTTGTTGAATGCAAGGGGATAATCCATTGAGCTACGTCATGACAAGCAATTTCTCTTCTCCTTTGATTGCAAGTCTAGCCATGAGTTTATATAAATTGTTGAGATAACTTTGTATGGACTTGTCTTTCCATTACCTCAGTTGTTGCCACTTCTTACACTATTGTTCAAGATACTTGGGCAGGTAGAACTCCTTTCAGACATATTCAACAAATTTTACCCATGTTTCGATGGGGTCCTCTTCTTTTTCCATCTTTGTCGATAGTTTCTCCCACTAGAAGCGTACGTAGGTTGACATATTTAAGGATGTAATGGTGATATTTTCTTCTTCGGAGAGTTGATTCACTGCAAAATAAGATTCCAGCTGTTGTAGCCAATTATCAACAGATTCCATGTGAATATTTCCATCAAGGTTCGGTATGTCGATATTGATTTTCACTCTCAAGGGCCCAATTTTATAGTAGTGAGGTCATGTCAAGGATTCCTCGAAGTTCGCAGTGACTCTCATGATAATCTCATAGAACTAGGAGAAAATTTTGGTTCTCCAGTGAGTGAGTTCTTTTTCTATAAGTTATTCTATCTTGTCAGTTGCATGTCTATTGTATGCTTCTTCGACCATATTTTCTGAATTTGAAGGAAGTTTCTGCTTGTGTTGCTGAGTTTGTTGAAAAGAGTGTCTACTTGGATCAAAGAATGAAGGAATTTGTAAAGTATGTGAATACAGAAAGAATGCGAACAAGACATTTCCCAGTAGTGAGAGAATGAATAAAGGAATACTGGAGATACTACATTCGAATGTATGTGGACCTATGTCTTCTAGCTCATTAAGTGGGTATGTGTACTATGTTTCGTTTATGGATGATTTCTCATGTAAGACTTGGATATATTTTTTGAAAGGGAAAAGTGAAGTTTTCAGTAACTTCAAGGAACATAAATCCTTGGTTGAGAATGAGACTATTAAGAAGATCAAGATTCTACGGTTAGATAATGGTATAGAATTCACATCAAAAGAATTCAAGGAACTATGGAGAGAGTCCAAGATTAACACGGATTTGAGTACTCCATACAATCCTCAGAAGAATGGGGTTGTCGAATGAAAGAACAAAACCATCATGGAAGCAGCAAGGGAAATGTCGCATGACTAGGATCTTCCTATGCACCTTTGGCTAGAGGAAATAAGAACAACTATGTGTGTATATGACCATACTCCTCATCGAGTATTTGAAAATACGACTTCTGAAGAGGATTTCTCAGGAGGGAATCCAGAAGTCATGCATCTAAGAATATTTGGTTCCTAGGGTTACATACATATCACAAAGGAGAAACATACCAAGATTGATCCTTCTGGGAGGAAGGGTATATTCGTAGGATACAGTGATACATAAAATTCATACTAAATTTACTTCATAGGATTCAAGAACATAGACATCAGTAAGATATGTAACCATTCATGAAGACTCATCATACTTTAGATATATGAGGACACCTATCAAGGAATTCAAGGAACTTGAAGGAACGAGAGTCCAAGATATGGAAATTAGAGAAGCAATTCCAGAAGACCTTGAAGATCATGACATGATGTAACCTCAAGAACCAGTAGAGACGATCCTTCAAAAGGACTCGCACAAGAGGAAACCAACATGGGAATGAGAAGAACACAAAAGAAGTCTATCGTGACTTCAAAGTGGATCTACAAAATAAAGCATGATGCAGATGGAAGCATATAGAAATACAAGGAAAGTTTCATAGCACAAGGATTCTCATTGAAAGAAGGCATAGTGTATCAAGAGACATTTGCACATGTGGCGAGGTACATTTCCATTAGGACCATACTTTCTATGACAAAAGTTCTAAAATGGAAAATACACCAGATGGATCTCAAAACATATTTCTTGAATGGTGTAGTCAAGGAGGAACTATACGTGGATCAACCATTTGGATTCTATACACATGATAGGAATACCCATGTGTTAAAATTGAAGAAGGCCTTGTATGGACTGAAACAAGCATTGAGGACATGGTACAACATGATGGATAACTTCATCATGAGCTTGTGCTTTACCAAGAGTAAATCATATTCCAACCTCTATTTAAGTTAGAAGTCAGAAGACCTATGTTAATCCTTCTATATGTCAATGACTTTTTTCTAATGGGTGTTGAGTAACTCATTAAAGATACAATGAGGAGACTTTCTATAGAGTTTGAGATGAAATACATAGGGACGATGCACTACCTCTTAGGCATAGAGGTGGGGCAGAGTACATATGGGATTTTCCTTGGTCAAGGAAAGTATGCAGTGGACATTCTGAAGAGATTTAGAATGTTCAACTACAAGGAAATATCCACACCTATGGATTTGAACTTGAAGCTTCTGAGTGATGCTTCATATGAGTTGGTTGATGCCACGATGTACCATCAGATGATTGGATCATTGATTTTTCTAACAAATATGAGACCATACATTTTATTTGTGGTGAAAAACCTGATCCAGTTCCTCACAAATCTGAGACGTGTTCACCTGATAGCTGCAAAGCATGTTCTGAGGTACCTAAAAGGCACAATGGACTATGGGCTCAAATATGCTGTGAATCAAAAGATTAACGTGCACTGTTATGTTGATTCAGACTAGATAGGTAGCGCCACTGAAATGAAGAGAACCTTAGGTTGCCACTTCTAGTTTCAAGAGGAAGCAATCATGTGTGTCACTAAGTACAACTTAAGCAAAGTATGTTGCCTCTTACTAGTTGGTTGCGAGGCATTGTGGCTGGGAAAGTTACTATGTGACTTATATGTTATATAACAATCATAGTTGTGTGAAGGTGTCAAAAAACCTAGTTTTCCATGACACGTTGAAGCACATTGAGATCAAGTTCCAATATATCAAGGATATCATGTAGAGAGGAGTAGTGAAGCTCCAGTACATGGAAACATAGGATCACATAGCCAATGTGTTGATTAGTCCTCTAGTGAGAGTGGAGTTTGAGTACTTTAGAAAAGAATTATGGTGATACATATCGAGTGATGTGTTTTACCATAGCTAGAGAGACACATTGTTCGAGCATAACATCCTAACGAAGTTCATAGGTTTCTCAGACGTAATCATTCTTGTAGGTTGTCCTTGGATGCAATCAATGTTGATCATTTTATATGCTAGAAATAGTTGATGCTTAATATCTCACATAGGCAATGAGACAGGTTGTTTTAGTGGGAAAATATTGGTGAAGCAGGATGTTGAGATGTAATTAGTCTTGTAGGTTGTCCTCATATGTAATGAGTCCTCGCTAAGCTCATTAGTTATCCTTGGACGTAATATATCCTAGGATAGGTTATTTGAGTGTAAAATGAGACTTCACGTGTAAAATTAGATGTAGCGTGGTATAAAAGTTACGTGGATGTAATACGCTGTGAAAGTTATCTAAATGTAAAATATCTTGAACGCTGGTTGTTCAGATGTAAGAATCCCTTGAGGTTGAGGAGGGAATGTAAAAGGTTGTTTTCTCATAATCATTTCTTTATATAGATATTTATATTTGTTCCCATGTTGAGATGATAAGGTCATGAAGCACGAGAGGTGCACCTAAGTGGTTCTCCCTTTACAAGTAGAACATAGGTTTACTCTAAATAGACTTAATGCACTAAGTGTGATCCTAGGAGATTCTCACATAGTAGAAGTTGTAGGTTTTCTTAATGAGGTGAACATTAGCTTAGGTTACTACTATGGTGAAAGAACATAGGAGGTCTGCATCTAAATATTTGTTCTTTGATTTTTTTTGTGCAGGGAAAAATAGATGATTTGGATATGACAAGATGAATGTAGGAGATGTAGGTTATTGTCATGGCAGTGGAAAGAAGGTCCTAAACCATTCCTACGATTTAGATTTCTTGATCTGTGATGAATACCTCTACCATCGTTTTCATTCTCATGAAATATTTAAGAAATTCCCCTTCACATGGGATAGAAGAAATTACTTCTTCTCATTTTGGTGAAGACATTTTCCCTCTTCTTGAACCAATCGCTGGATCAAAATATTCAAGTTCTCCTTCACCACGATGTATGCTAGATCTTGCAAACATGAACTCACAATGCAATTGTTACCTTGCTCTGATACCAAACTTGATCTGAAATTTTAGGATATTCTAACCATAAAATTGCATTTGAATTTGAATGTTAAATAATCATTAAACATGCTTAACAATAGAAAATTTAAATTCTTTAAATCATTCACAAAGAAAGTAGAAACATATATGTAGACCATAAATATAAGAGACATGTGATAATGGAGTTTGTCGCTCATGGGCTGCATCTCTGGGCCACTTCCAATGGAAAGGTCAATCTATTAAGTCTTTAAAAGCTTATGGTTGAGTGTTCTAGAAATAGATCATAATTATCTGTGTTTGAAGCAAAAATAAACAACACCAGTGAATCCCTTGTGAAATTCTAAATAAAATGAGTATAAACTCGAATATATTTTCTTGAGACCTCCTCTGGCACACAAAACAAGAACAACCTCTTCCCCATGTTTACTGACGATACATTCCCATCTGAGGAGCTATGAATATTAATGTTTCTACTATCTCAATATCTATACCCACGCTTAGTCTTGGAATCTGTGCATATGGTTCTTACTTTCTTGCTATACTCTTCCCCTGTGACTCCCAAAATATTAGATGTATAAATGGTAGAATATTTTGTTTTGGGGTCATGAGCCATGGGACACGTGCCCTTTTGCATCCCTGCACCTTTTATCCATCTCTTAACAAGACATTTCCATGGCTGAACCAATGAATGGTTGTTGTCCTAATGGTCATGAGTTGCGCTTTGGCGGAAGAGGTCCTAGGGTCAAACCCACATGCCTCTCCTCCTCGCCCGCATGTTTTGAATGGTTGTTTATATAAAATATACCATGTTATACAATGGTTATAGGGTTTGATGGATATAGTTTAACATATCGCGTGTATAAAGTTCTGTTGAGGCCTGGAAAATCCCAAGTAACAATAGTAGGGATTATCCCCAATAAACATTCCCAATTAGCTCATTATTGTTTCGTATGGGGAATCCATTTGGTTTACGGTCCGACTACCATAGGTCAAGTAACGGTTTAATATTTCTTTACCGGTTGCGGCTCGGTGCACCGTTTAAGTGTATTTTTCATTTTATTTTATATATGATATGCAAGTGCCTAATCTAAGTGCAAATCGATAGAGATAACGAAGAGTTCACAATGTGATGCGAAGGTTCTTACCTCTCGTCTTATTACCCATTTCACTTCTAAATCACAAACAAATAACTATGCTAAGCTCAAAAATTCTACCTAACCTGTCTCTAGAGAGCAAGATTATTTTTAATGAGTAATTTATTGTAAAAACATGCAAAAAAAATATTATAGATAGTTGTTCATAATTCAGAATACATGAATGTAGGTAGGAAGATGAACAAAGAGATAGCTCATTGTTAGTTAAAACATTCATTACTCAATATACTGCATATGTTTCATAAAAATAATAGGAAATCATTCATAACATGGAATTAATTCATAAGTCAAAACGATCTCACAGTTCACATTCAACCAATATACAACATGCATTTGAGACTTCACGACTCCTTCCCTAGCTGAAAATATGGCTTCTTGATTATAAAAGGAAGCACATCTTCTTACAATAAACTTCACAAAAAGATAGCATGGAATAGTTCCTCTAACATCTACTTCACCTCTACGTATAAAAAACAAAAATGGCCCATGAGTTGCGCTCCAAACTTTTGGGCTTCCTCCACTCTTCCTTTACAAAATTTTGTCCTCTAGTGCATGCACTTAGAAAAAAAATATACAAAATATTAAATAATCCTCAGTTGTGAATAAGACAAAACTAAGTGGGCCTATTTGGTGTCTTGACAAAAATTCCCTAAACTTGTGCTTCACCGATGACCTGGTACTCTCCAACTTCCAATACACGAATTGCCACCTCATGCTTTGACAACTGGGATTCGATTTCCTTCACCTTCGGGGTACTCTCACTCAAAGATTCTTCCAACTTGAGTTTTTGACCTCATGCTTGTATAATCCAAATCTTGATGTCTTCTTCAATAATAGTTTCGAGCCTTGATATTCTTTCTTCTCTCTCTTTCATCCTCTCTTGCAAATGCTTCATATGTTATTCTCTGACTAGGAAAACTTGATATGAGGAATCTGTTAGAATCATGCACTGATTGTGAACTAGATGTATGCCTTTGTAAAATTCAGCACACTTTCCAATAGTTTTTTCAATAGCAGTGTTTAACCTAACCATTGTTCTACAACCAAAGTTCAGTATGGCTACCTCTTTCTTAAGACTTCGTATAGATTTCTTAGGCATATTAGCTCGAAAGTTTGAATGGGTTTCTATCCACGCTAACTGATTTTTTACAAGCTCTACCACATCGGATAATCTTCTCCGGAATTCTGTTGAGTTGAGTTCTAGCTCTTTCAATATGTCCTCAATTTGCTTAACCCTATACATCTCCCCTTTAAGATTCAACAAAACCTAATTTATCTCTTTTTGCAACATCGAGGCTAGATTCTTGAATGGAGTGATGTCCATCTATTTCTCCTTCGCCACTTACAATTGTTCTTTAAGTAAAAGGTTATGAGCTTCCAACTTCTCTAATCTTTTGCTCATTATATCTCGTTTATTTACTGCTTCCATGACGTGCTTCTCGAGGTCTTTCTTCTCTCCTTCAATGTTGTTCATTGATAATACTAGAGCGTCCTTGTCAAACTGTTAAGTTTGGCATGCCTCTTTGGACTTCTCAATCCTACTGAGCATATCTTCATGCTTTCTCTTCATACTTTGACCTTCATCTCTTTCCCTTTTTAGTGTTTCCTTCATTTGAGCAATCTTCTTCTGAGATTGTTCCAAATCAGTCATTATGTTATCAACATTGTCCTCATTAGCAAGGGTTGAGGCTACACCTTCCCTTGCCATAAGTCTTGGATATTTGTGAGTCCCATGAACAATTGTTTTCACAGTTCTCATGACTCCTTGCTTTTTCACAGTGTCCGCTTTCTTTCGAGTTCTCATGACTCCCTGCTTTTCCCTGGTGTCCACTTTCTTCTTAGTTCTCATGAAAATTCTTTTCTTATCCTTGTCATAAAAAATAGTATTTAAATTGGCCACCTCCTCCTCCTAGGATGGGATAAAAGGGACTAGTTCAATACCTAATGTTGGATATGGATTTCCTTCTGCTGTGCTACTAGACAGGATAGAGGATATTATTAGATCATCATAAGACTGAGTTTGCTCAAGATCCACATGATCTTGTTCCTCCTTCTCCTTTTGTCGAAGCTCTTCAGCTGCTTTGTCTCCATGTTCTTTTTCTTTGTCACTTGCTTTGAGTCTTAACCACTCATCCTCTTCCTGTTTTTTCTGAGTCTCTTCTTCTTGATTCTTTTTCACAGCTTCTCCTTCTGCTGACCTTTTCTTAGCTTCTTCTTTGGATCTTATTTTTTAGTCTCCTTCTACTGCCAACCACTCTTCTGCTTCTTTTGATAATCTGAGTTCCTCCTCTTGTCTTTTCTTAGGAGCTTTCTCCTCTTGCTTCTTCTGCTACTCAATATATTTTTCCTTACCACCTACTGCAGTTATCTTTTGCTTAAATCTCCTCCTCAAAGTTTTCATATTGCGTGCATTTTGGAAAATTTCTTCATCTTTATCCCAGTAGTTTGCGTACTCAAAATGTACTCCTGCTACATCACAATAATTAGCACCTTTATCCTCGGAATCATTCCTATGGAAACTTATCTCTCTAAAATGGAAGTACTCTAACTCCTTTACAAACTATGGTGCACTCTTCACCTTGGATAACCTATGACTTCCTATGTAAAACGGGACTAGGGGGTATACATCCTTCTTCTGTTCAAACATGAAACTACCGACCCCATCAATCTAAAGTTTCCTTACTATTTTCTTGGGAATAACATAATCCATAGTGTATTTTGGCAACATAGAAGGGGCCCTCGAGCTGCCAAACATCCTCAGATACAGACCTTCCTCTATTAGATAATAATGCCCATTATCTTGTACAATCTTCAATGTTTCTTCCAACATGCAATCACACTCAGCAAGGAATATTAACTTGTATAATGGCATTATGAAGTCTTCACAAATACTCTTATAGTGATTAAAATATTTGTGTGCTCGCGACAAGTGATATGCAGCATAGACAGGAGACTTGGCCTTATCCCATTTACACTTTAGAGTTGGGAACGACTGTGTGCACAAAATACAATCGATAAAAAATAAGCTCATATAGAACTCTCATTTCTTTTGTGAGGCTCTTTCGAGTGCTACACTTATACATGAGGACAAACTGTTAGACACTATATTTGCCTAGTTGAAAATTGTTCCTTAAGTGGTCACAAAGAATATTATTCGTACCCAGCTCAGTTTGAAATTCTTTCCATTTGCTCTTCCAAAGATTATGTTCAACATAAATGCTATCAATCTATAGGGAGTGCAAAGGTTCGGAGTTTCATACGCCTTGTACGAAAATTATTTTGAGGGACCATCATTCTTCTCACATTCTCCAAAACATCTATATTAAAGTCCTTAACCCTTTTTCATTTAGATAAGTCTGAGGCATGGGTAGCTTATATGCTTGGGCTACAAGTAGCATAACCTTGTCCTTGAGTGTTAGGGAAAATCATTTTTGTTACATTAGCCCTCGGAAGAATCTAGCCTCTTACTTCTGAACATGGAAAAAGTTCTGGATGCGTGGCAACTTTCATGATTGTTGATCTCTCTATATTTGCATATATGGGTAAATCTTCCAATCCTGCATCTTAGACACTTCGATTAGTGATCATTTGATATATTTTCCCCCACTTGTTCTGAGGTGTGATCCCTGTGACTCCTTTGGTATCTTCATATATAACTTTCACTCGAGTTATCATCTCTATGTTTGGTTCTTCGTCACTAGCTTGCACCTTCTTCTTCTGTTTCCGAAACATGTTCCTGTATGAATCACTATACTATTTTGATCATACAATACAAAAACATGTTAGATTCAATTTATTCCAAACATATAATTTGATAAACTCTATACTAAACCAAAAACAAACCTTAACCAGAAGTCCCTTTACCAAATCATCATGATGCATAATGACTAAATTTTCTGCGTCTACACTAAACGTGCTCTCATGAAAAATAAAACACACAACAAGCTCAAATTTTTCGAGGGGGGTTCACAAGCATCGATTCTGCTGCATCCGTCTTTAGGATCCGGCGGTAACGCATTTGTAAGCACATCGATGTCAATACTATAGAGAAAGGATCAACTCCAAGATGCCATAGGGAAAAAAAACCTTATGGGTAACCAGGGTTTTTACCCTAAAAGTAAATTCCTCCCTCACCATTTAAAAAATGCCCCTTCCAACAGGCCAACAGCCGCAGTACTGCCATATCTGATTAATGCAACGAGGGAATGCTCCCAGAGTCCTAAAATATACATAATTTTTTGCTGTATTTTTTCATTATATATATTTGTTTTGCTGAGGGTTTGCAGAGGGCACCGCAGTCGGATTAAGATGCCAGGCCCGTTGTGCTCTTCCCCACGTGCTCTTGGACGTTTGGTATCAGATGCTACGATGAACGAGGATTGGTCTTGCCTTGAGCATAACGAAACCCTATTTGTGCCGAGCCAAACATCATTGCACAATAAAAACCAGAGTCCCCAAGCTCCACTTGGCCATCCTCGGTATTTTAATATTCCGTTTTGGGGATGGTAATTTTTTTTATTACTATTATCTGATTAGGGATGAGATTGAGTTCTCTGATGTTTTTTGGCGGAGAAAGAGGCTCTACCTGCAGTCATCCCAAGAGGATGAAAAACAAAAAATCATACCCATAATACGAAGCAGAAGAATAGTCAGAGGACATAATTTCCAAGCTCCTTATAGATATTTCGATGTGCCATATGAGAAAACGGATAATTTCCAGGCACCTTATTTCTTTCCAGGTTGTCACCAATCATTGATCACTGTTTGGACCTTGGAACATTGGATGCCCTCTTCCATTCTCTCCCGTGCCATTTTTCTCCACGTGGCTATTCCAGCAATTACTAGCTCGTTGGTTCCAGCTTCATAGAGCCCCAGGTCCCAGCACCCAGCATTTGATCAAACTTTAACCACTCTTAGATCTAGATTCAAAATTCTGAACAGGTACTAGCTCTCGAGTTTCTTTCTGGTTTACTTCCAGTTTTAAAGCGTAAAGTAGTGTTATTCTACTCTAAAACCGTAGAGAAGGCATTGCGATTTGAGTTTTAAATTCTAATTAGAGAAATTTGTTTTCTTTTGTTCAGGATGGGTGATTTCTTTCCTTTACCATTCCAATAAAAGACTGTCAAAGAATCACAACCCAGTCTAAATCCCAGCTCACAGAGCGTCTTTGCTCGCATCTGGGATCCACAAATATATCTATCGGTATAAACTTTTCCATGAGCACCCATTCTAGGGTTTTGTTGAATATCTGTGTGGAATGTGTCTTCCTGTGTAAATACCAAGTTCTAATGCCTGCGTCAAGTAATCCGATACATATGTGAAAACTGGTTTTGTTTCTGCCATGGCACACCTCAAGACCTGGGGTACACATCCTTGCTATAGATATAAGAAAGTAAGAGTAGGGATCTGTCAATGAGAATGGGCAGATTCACTACAGTGGACGAGAGCTGATGTTAATCGCCCTGCATTCCAACAGAGGAGAGAAAGCGGTACCAATGTTTCCATACTTTCCAGCTCTACTGCTGATCACCCTACACTATCACAAACATGATTATCCATCCTGACAGGTAATTCTTGAACACTTGGCGTAAGGGTTAACTGCAAATATTTTGACAACTGGAATCCTGTCAATCCCCACACTAGTGTATTAAGTCACAATAGCACTGTATGCGGAGAGTGTACTCGCACGATCCCTCCCTTCACTGTCTATTAAAGATACCAATGCTTCCATAATTAAAGATACCAATGCTTCCAGTCTATTAAAGATACCAATGCTTCCATAATTGGCAACCCGACCACACAGCCCTCCCTTCACTGTCTGGAATGACAGATATCTTAGTTAACCTGCCTACGCCATAATCTTAGCCAGTGTTCCTGTCTATTAAAGACACCAATGCTTCCATAATTGGCAACCCGACCACACAGCCATAGCTATTGACGTACGTTGGTTCCAACAATGGCGTTATAAAACATAATTGTTGGTTCTTGTTCAAAACATAAGATACCTTCTGCAACTTCTGTTGGACTCTTCCTTGAGAAGCCACCCTCTTTTTCAAACCGAGATAAAGTCGGTTCATATAGCTGCAAATAGAAAGGGAATTTTAGATCAATATAATCTATTCATGACTTGCACCCAATAGTCAATAGCAACAAATATACATTTTTTTAATGTTGAATGTAATAAATAAGTACTTCCTTAAGCCCTTAATCATGAGTTCTGCTATATGCCATACATACATCATAGCCACAAACATGATAATTTGATTTAATAAAGTGTCTTGCCATACTAAATCCCATTGCTCCAAAGGCAAACAAAGCAATATTCTCCATTGTATGTGGAATGACAATAATTTTTTTTACAATCTATTAGTGAGAAACACCATCATTTAGAGACACAATATTGATACTTGGTATCCTTTTGCCAAATTTGTCCAGATTGAAAGAAAAAGAATAACAAACTCATATGTAAGCTTATTAAAGCATATTAAAAATGATTGCTTCAACCATCTCTAAAAACTCAAATACATAAAATTACATAATTTTTTGAGAAAATCAATGTTCAAAAGCTTTTTTACATAAAATTACATAAATTAAAAGAAAAGGAAATATTTATTGTAGGCATTCCTTGTAAATGCACATCAATAATGTAAACTTAATTTACCAATATTTCAAAAAAAAATAGGAGTTTACACAGATCATATTTACCAATAAGGTATAGAATCTTCCCATGGTTAACAAATATCTCCCATTGACTCAAGGGTACATTTTGGCTAAGGTCAATACAAGGGAGTTCAACAATAGGCTCTAGGAACATCAAGATACATAGGGAGGTTGATGTGTTTTATTACATGCCAATCACATACTGTCATACATGATATAATCTAGTGAAAAGCATGCAACCATAAAAGCCACTATACACAAATATGCAAAGTCTCTCATGGGTATATAGAAAGAGTGCATACAACTAAAATAACATCAAGTTGAATCCATACATGACCCAAGTTACATATAAACAATGATGCTAAATGGACTATGGAGCAAAAAAAAATATGGGCTACAACAAATAATTACATATCTCTCAAAATCGTTTCCTATATTGGGATTTTATTTATCAATAGCACCTTCTACAACCACTTATATGCTCTAGCCCTTTCCTCTACCTGTAATCTGGGAGTTGGGAGTTGGTCCTAGAAGGGAATGAGTCAACACCTCACAATTTCGATGAAAGTTCATAATCCAAGCCTTAAAATAACGTAGAGGAGCTTCCCAATCAACCTATGCAGATCATAAATTTAATGTCTCGATGTGGATATTGGAATTAATACAAATTTACGACATAAATTTAAGATGAAAAAATGTTAAATGTTTATTCTTTAGTGTAAAATTCAAGGTCAATTTTAAAATTTAAAACTATAAATAGTTTATGTTGTTATTTGTCTTACATTAGTTTTACACTTTTCATTGCTTAGAGATGTCATTATACCCTGTGTTCATTTTTATAGTGATATTTTTTTTGCATTTATGATTCAAGTGCCTACTATGGACCACAATGCAGAATATTTGAGAGTTATTGGTCATCTAAGAGAAATCAGTTTTGCTTGGAGGGATGAGCATCGTAGGTCATTGTCGACATCATTGCTTACCATAGTGGATACCATCAACAGATTAAATGATGCTTTGTATAGCATAGCATCATACACAGAGAGAAAAATACAAGAATATGTTGATGGATTGAGGTAATATGAGATTTAGATGCTGAAAATAACAAAAGAGCACATATATACACTATTTAGAGTTCCTCGAATAGATGACATTCGAGAGAGAAGTAGACCACATAATTCCATTGACCACATATTTCCATTGAATCGTGCATCTGTTAACCAATTAGAGACCATTGGATGGGTAGATGGTACATGGTTTTCGATATTCCCTTGCACACCAATAGCGAAGTATCATTGTATTTCCTCCATAAACTTTCTGTAGAGTTTGTGAAGGCATAACATGTCAGCTATTTTGACATGTTGGGCTTCTAGGGCGTTGGTAGGGGGATTCCCCAAGATTGACCCAATTCTAGGAATAGAGATGTTGATCAACATATGCCTCCACCCCTTATCTCACTACTGAGGCCACACATCCCTTCTACACATGATATGATTACCTAGAATAATCAGGCATTTCTTATGCTAGCTTAGATGATTTATCGACACACCACAACTATCAACCAAGCAAGGTCCTCTTCCTATGGTAGGGTACAACCATCAGCTTCTGATGGTAAAGAACCATTTATTGGTAGGGATAGAACAACATCCCATGTGCTCCAGATCGAGCTACACATGTGCACAATGTGTGGTCAATCCTGTTATGGTCGTGGACCAACACATGGTACCTCTATGTGGATTGGTGGTCGAGTAAGGACATTGTAAAAACTCTATTGTTGTTCAATTTATTTTTTCCATATTTTACACATATTAAAAGATTCTTAATATGTGTAATTTTTAATCTTGCACGATCGTGATTCCTCTAAGGGGGGTGGTAATGTACGAGGTGTTGTCATATCCAAGGCTCAAACAACCAACACCGGGGTAATATTTCAAGATGTGTCATTTTGTTAAAACAGATGATTTTTTAATCATTAGAGGAAATTTCAACTCAAAATCGGCCTTTTAACTTTTATTCATATTCCATGTCATCATGTGTTAGCCAATGAAATTTCTTTAAATTTGAAATACCGTATAGGTCTTAAACACTTTTTTAATATAAATTTGGGATAGGTATCATAAAAAAAACTACTTTTTTTGTTTGTATTTTTGACATATCTCCCTGTGTTTTTACTCAAATTTCGATCGGGAGAGCTCGTTGGATGTGGCATTAAATTCTGCATCCAACGAGTACCCACTCGGCATACTTTTGATGGACCCCGCTACCCCAAAAATAAGAAATACCTGAAAAAATGGAATGATGACATCATCATTATGTTTTTTTAGGTATTTCTTGTTTTTGGGGTAACAGGGTCCATCAAAAGTATGCCGAGTGAGTACTCGTTGGATGTGGAATTTAATTCTACATCCAACGAGCTCTCCTGATCAAAATTTGAGTAAAAACACGGGGAGATATGTCAAAAATACAAACAAAAAAGTAGTTTTTTTCTTTTCTTCCTCCAAAATTAATAAATATTATTTTATTATTTTAACTATTATTTTATTAGTTCATTTTAGGAGGCCCATTTTGAGTTGAAATTTCCTCTAATGACATGTGTTAGTTAATCAATTTGTTAGATGGTCTAATATTTACAATTTTTGAAGCTGCACGAACCACATTTTAAACAAGATGCGAAAGAATTTTCTTGGCTTCAAACCCTCTTGGATCCAGCTCGACTCCCTTGTTGGAACAAAACAAATCCCAAGATATCGACCTGACAGAGAAAGGATTAGTTGGTAGCACTAGCAATGCAAATGCACTCTCACCCAAGATATCTTTCAATGATTAACTGTGAGAACATGGTTTCTACATTTGGGTAAGGGATTTTGGGTCCCTTGGTCTTCTACCAAGCCGCTCGACAAAATATAATGGGTGGGATGTTTATAGTTATTACACATAGTTAATATGCACTACAACTCACCCTTATATAGGTATTATAACAATATCCCAATGCACCATAGGCGCATTCAATAATATTAGTGAAACAAATACATATAAACTCGTTAATAAGAAAATGCATAAACACATAATCACACCAACAAATACCTAGATTCAATCACATTCCTCAATCACACATTTCACACGATATCTAATGTGGAAACCCATCCGGGAAAAACCACAAAGGTGCTATTCATCTGACATGATAAATATATGTAACCTTTGGTGTGCGCACTAAGATTCTGAGACTATTCTAGATCTTTATTTCTCATCTATACAAACTTCTTCTTCCTCTCATTCTCTTTTGGCTTCTATCACTATTATTTATCTACTTTACTCTACCAATGGTCGTCACACATTCTGGATCTACTCACTCTCTTCTACACTAATGCACACTCAACTGTAGGTTCTTCAACTCCTCCCTACAATTTTAACGCACTAATAGAAAAAACAATGCTACTTGCACTAAATCACCAGATGTTACAAAGACTAACATGACCAAACCCTTCGGAGGCTAACCAACATCTTAGGTTTATTTTTTATAGCTTCTTACAAGTTGCTTTGAGCTGAATTCATACAGTTGTCCAACAGGATTCCTTTCCTATTTTATTGACACATGATAGTAGGCACTAATTACATGACTTACAAATATGCTTTCATATGTGTGGATTCCACTAACTCTATCCATGCTCGTACCAATGAACTTTCTAAACTATCGCTTTCTATCCATTGCGCCGATGCATGTCTACTGACATGGTTAACTTCGTCGGATCCTTTCCTTCTTCTTTTGTACCTCTTCCGTCGTTGCCTATCTTATGTCATGAACTCTCTTCTACTTTTTTCATAGTGTCCTCTTACACTGCTTCTTTCCTTATCTCTTTCTTATTTTTCTTCTTCTTTTCTTCTTTTGTCACATCTTCCCTTTGTGCTACTTCTTCTACCTTTTCTTCCTTCCTTCCATGCCTTCTTCTGTCGCAACTCCTTTTCCTTCCCTACTTCTTTTGTTCTTCCTTCTTTACTTTTCTCTCATATCCTTTTACTTCCTGCAACTTGACTGTTTTTCATCCTTGGGAAGAATTCCAAATGAATTCTTCCCATCTTTCCCTAGCCCCAACATGCCCCCACACTCACATGTTTCTCATCCCAAGCCACACAAGTCTATTTTTCCATATCTTTACTTGTGCTCACATGACCTTGAAAATATTGCAATATTTTCACTACTTTCATTGTCTCGTTTCGCATTTCTTCCTCTAGTTTTTGCAAATTTTCAACAAGGTCAGAACTGAGGTGTTTCGAAGGTAAACACCTTGCTTCTTGTACTCATCATTGTAATCTTTGATATACAAGTTGAATAATATCAAAAACTCTTTTAGCTTCATCCTGCATCTCTTATACTTTATATTCCTGTTGTTTTTGTTGCATGCGCAACACCATCAGTTGTTGCTACAATTTCTTCATTTATGTCACCTTAGACATCTTTTGTACTAAGGGTAACTATTTGATATCAATATTCAACCGAGTTACTTATGTCTTAGCCATGCACAACTCCTCTATGAGTTTCTCTAGTTCGACATCTTCAATTAAAGCTTCCCAATCTTGAAAGACTCGGCCAATAGCCTTAGCACATAGTGCCTCTACTTCTTCTATCTTCTTTGCAGCTTATGTTGCTGCTTTCCTCTCTTGCGCCAAGAATTCGGGTGGTGTTCTTGCTCTTATCTCTAGCTCTAACTTTGCAACTTTGTTTCGAAGGTATTCTGCTTTTTCGCCAAGTTGAATGACCTTGGCCTCTAGAAACATTTCTTATGTTATTCCTTCTTCTGCAAAATTTGTACATGCAAGGGCTACAACTTTTTCAATCCTCTACCTATTATCTTCCCAGGTCTTTTTCTTCTACTTGAACTCTACAACTACATGATTCATCTTATGAATACTTATATCCATGACTTTTTTCTATTTAATCCTAACATAATGCGGCCCGATATGAAACTTAATGATTCGAAAGAATGAGATAACAGTGCCCTCTCTAGGTCCCATTTTCTTCTACACCTCATCTGTCATGGCGTCTCCATGCATAAAAAAATCAATATTAGTATCTTGTTTCCTTTCCTTGTTTTTATGTGTGCATGAGAGATTCTGGGATCTCGCTCCCTTATAGTGAACTAGTATATCCATGGGTTGATAGTTTGGTGGGTCAAACCATACAACAAATGAAATCAAAATTTACATCCATGCATAGTGGAAAAGTTAACCACTTTCTTCCGATAGAGATGCGTATTCTAGTAATTCATTGAGCAGCCATTGCGACAAATTAATGTGAGCTCACTTTGCATAGATTTCAGCTAGTGCAACAACACCTGTAGTAGATTGGGTAAGTCGCAGTTTACACAAGATTTACAAGATAATACCTTTGTAGTAAATATAACAGCACATTCATTAATGGACGAGATGAGGAACCATATCTTGGCCCTAACAAAGTCATACTTATCCTTAACACTTTCTATCATCACTTTTTCCTAGTCTTTTTATAGATATTACACTTGGTCTATACATGATGGTGGGAGACTTGTTATCGCTACAATTAGCTCGACATGGATATAATATACTTCATCTAGCCAAAGGAATCCTCCATGAAATGATAGCATCAATTGTCATACAAATGTATTGACTTCTGTGCTGCAACTGAAGTGTGGCATGTATAGCAACGATAACAATACAAACCGTTCCGGTCCTCTATCCCATTCCATTGGGATGAAACACTTCAGCAATTTTAGTGTAGGATGCAAAACTATCATATAATTCTTGATGTCCAAGTATTTATTTTCTTGGTGTCTTGTTCAGGAAAGGATAGATTCCATAGGTTCAACAAAATATCCTTCAATACCTTAATTCCTTGTGGAACTGCTGGCATGACAAGTTGAGCCCCCAAATTATTTGGAATTATGAGCTTTGGGGTAATTGCATGCCTCGGTGCAATGTATGGAGCTAACAAATGTTTGCTTTCAAAGTATCCATCATCCAGAGATACTGGTGATGGTGTTGTTGGTGCTATTTCTTTCGCTTTCCCATTCCTATTACATGTGCGCCTTCCCCATGTAGTTTCAGAGGGACCTGGTAGGTCTACAATTGATTTTATGGATGTCCTAACCGGATGGACTGGAACTTTTTCAACAACTAGAGGACCTACTATTGTGTTGGTACATATCCCATTGTATCTTCCATGATTGGTGTAGGTGATGTAGTCACAACTTCAAACTCAAAAGCTGAAGTAGCACTAGAGATAGAAATAAGCATGCTCTAGTAACCTTCTTCCACTCTTTGAATTTGTTGAGAACAATTACTCTTCTCTCATCCAAATAGAATAAAATTAATGCAACATGAAGTTTGATAGCATGCAACCGTTTTCTCTTGAGTCATTCTTCAAACGTGCGGGAAATCAATAGAAAATAATTTATCCTTTCAACCACATGGGTACATCATCCAAACAAATTAAGGAAAATTTTATACACACTGTTGTTTAACTGAAAGATCGAGTGGTAGTTATTTCCATAAAGACACACATGGACAAAAATAACACCATCAAATTTCCTCGTATTTTCCAAATTAATTCCTTGTAACTGTCATTTCAAAAGTGACTAACATCCAACTGTCATCTACACTAGTTGTATATCTCTAAACAACACCACACTCCTTTTGACATGTTTTCTTCCCTTCCTCAAATCTCCTTTTCTTGTGACACACTTTGTGTCTTCTCCATGAATTTTTGGTCTACGCCAAACATCTAGTTTGGGATACTTCATATTTTTAATGCGACAGACTAGCAATGTATGAAAAAAAATTTCTCTTCCTTTTTCTCTTTTTATTGCTTTTATTTTGTCCATATAAGTCAAATTTTTCATGATACGAGTTCATCAAACTTCCATTCACCAATCCTTGGACCTCTATTCCATCTAAGTTTTTCAATTCTAGTGCTCCTCCATCAGTTATCTTTGTAACAATATATAGTCATAACTAATGTGCTCTCAACTTTCATGGATGCTTGAAAAATTTACTGTCATACATAAGAACAAGTCCCCCAAACTAAAAGTGATTCCTCTGAATCTGTCGATCATGCCATGCTTTTTACCTTTGTTTTTCAACATTTTGATGAAAGCCTATGACAAAATGTTCTTCTTCCACATGCACAATTTGAAACAATATTTCTTTAACAACATCGACATCTGTAATCTCTATGATCACATCAAGTCTTCGAATCGGGACAATATACTCTATAGGAATCATAACATCTTGTCCATACAACAATCAGAATGGAATTTGTCCTATTAGATTCTTACAAGTTGTGTGATATGCCCATAATACAACTCAAATTTTTTGATCCTAGTCATCTCTTTGAACATTGCAAACCTTTGTTAATGCATTCTCTAGAATTTTGTTAAAGACTTCGACAACTCCTTTTGCTTGAGGGTGAGAAGGCATTGTATTTCTATTCTAAAAATGGAATTTTTGTGTGAGTTTTGCATTGAACTGGTTGACAAAGTGTGTACCTTGGTCACTTAAAATATTATACCTTATGCATTGTCAAATAAACCATATAAATGTTAAGTGCACTAGGCACTTCTTACATGACAAGTGGAACCCCAAAATTCTTTAGAATTCTCACCTTTGTGGCATCTGCATGCCTTGGCGGGATGTATGGGGCTAACAAATGTTTGGTAACAAAGTCTCCATCCTCACAAGGTTCTCGTAACGGTGTTGGTGGTGTTATTTATTTCACTTTTTTATTCCTATTACATGTGCAGTTTCGCCATGTAGTTTCAGAGGGACCTCGTAGGTCTACAATTGATTTTATGGATGTCCTAACCGGATGGACTTGAACTTTCTCAAAAACTGGAGGAGTCTATTGCTGTGGTGGCACATATCCTGATGTATCTTCCATGATTGGTGTAGGTGATGCAGTCGCAACTTCAGAGTCAAAAGTTGAACTAGCACTAGAGATATAAATAGCCATGCTCTAGTAACCTTCTTCTACTCTTTGAATTTGCTGACAACAATTTCTCTTCTCTTATCCAAATAGAAGGAAATAAATTCGACACGAATTTTGATAGCATGCAACCATTTTCCCCTCAGTCATTCTTCAAACGAGTGGGAAATCAATACAAAATAATTTATCTTTGAGCCACATGGGTACATTATCCAAATAATTATGGAAAATTTTATACACACTATGTTTAACTCGCACATCGAGTGGTAGTTATTTCCATAAAGATAGACATGGCCTTAAAGAACGCCATCAAATTTCCTCATATTTTTGAAATTAATGCCCTGCAACTGTCATATCAAAAGTTACTAACATCCAACTGTCATATCTACGCTCATCGTATTTCTCTCAACAATGTCACAGTCCTTTCAACCTATTTTTTTCCCTTCCTCAAATATCTTTTCTTGCAACATGCTATGTGTCTTCACCATGAATTTCTTATCTGTGCCAAACATCGAGTTTTAGAGACTTCATATTTCTAATGTGACACACTAGAAATTTACGAACAAAATTTTTCCTCTTCCTTTTTCTCCTTTTCTTTCTTTTATTTTATCCTTCTAAGTCACAATTATCATGATGCGACTTCATTCGACTTCCATTTACCAATCATTGGACCTCTATTCCATCTAAGTTTTGCAATTTCAGTGCTCCTCCATCAATGATCTTCCTAACGATATACGGTCGTAACCAATGTGCTCTCAACTTTTGTGGATGCTTGAAAATTTTACTTTCATACATATGAACAAGTCCTCGAACCTCAATGTGCTTCCTCTTAATGTGTCGAACATGCCATGCTTTTTGCCTTTTTTTTCCAACATTTTGATGAAATCCTATGACAAAATGTTCTTCTTCAACATGCACAATTTGCAACAATATTCTTCAATAACATCAACATCTATAATCTCTGTGATCACATCAATTCTTCAACTCAGGACATTATACTCCATAGAATTCATAATTTCTTGTCCATAGACCAACGATAATGGAGTTTTTCGTGTTAGATTCTTACAGGCTCTTGTGATATGCCCATAATACAATTCAAATTTTCTGATCCTAGCCATCTCTTTGAACATTTCAAACCTTTGTTAATGCATTCTATAGAATTTTTTTAAAGACATCGACAACTCCTTTTGCTTGAGGGTGATAAGGAATTGTCTTTCTATGTTGAAGATGGAATTCCTGTGTGATTTTTGCAATCAACTTGTTGAAAAAGTGTGTATCTTGGTCACTTATTCGAATATTTGGCCATCCAAATCATGCCATGACATTCTCAAATAAGAACTTTGCAGCAATACCATCCTTCAGTCTCATTGCTTCATCCCATCTCATTGAAAGCTTGAAGAACATATCTCGAGTACGTGTCATGTGGCTTGAATCTCCATTGTCAATATACCATGTACTAGAGGTGGATGCACTAAATGAATGATGAGTCAACAAGGAATGCTCCCTCTCAATGTATATGTCTATGTTGGTGATGATAATATACTCTCTTTCTCTAAACTCATTTTTGAATATGGTTATATACTCAATCTCTGCTCAAGCTATAGACTAATGATTCTTCTTCTTCTTATTTGGATGTTGCGAGGCATAGTGTCAAAATACTTGACAAGCAAAGCACTTGACTTTAATCAAATCCTTATTATATCCACTATGTTGTTGTTGTTGATTATACCCACCCTACTCGGGGCATTTTTTGGACTCCTTCCCATTTGTAGTCAAAGGCACATTGTCCTCATCTTCACTACTATTGGAAGATATTTTATGCACAAAACCTCTCTGGGCCTCCTCTTACATGAAATCATCCTAGAGTTTATCCCATGAAGGAAAGTTATCCATGGAAACTATAGCCTCGACAAAAATAGCCCAAGGCTTTGTAACCCCATTCATAGTTGTGCACACTAGCTCAATGCTAGAAACAACCTCCCTAATTGTTGCAACCTCATATCTCACGTGAGATATCCTAGTAGTATAGTAAATCACTCCCTCTAGCCTCGCCATTTTAATACTCTTCAATTATTCCCTCAACACCATTTTCTAATTCTCCATAAAGCTCTTGTATAATCTGGTCAAAGTATCCCACATCTTATATAAATGATATTTACCTAATATGTGAGGAATCACATGGTATTTAATAGCTTAAATAACTAGCCTTATAGCCCTAACATCCTTTTTGTCCAAGGTAGCAAGTGCTTGTGCATGAGTGGGAGGTCAAACATGAATTGGGTGAGCCTCTATGTCATTGATCGCTTCATTCGAATTTAATTCTCCTCTAAGATAAGAACTATCCTAGCCTTCCATGGGTCAAAATTTCCAATCCCATCAATCCTATCCTCTAACCTAAATCATGTGGCCATTTCAATGCAATTTCTAACTTCAACAATATGTTGCTCACTTACAAAAGAAGCTAACTGACAATTTGAAAGTTTCAATGCAATAATTTGCCACCAAGGTCTCATACCATGTTAATTTTATGGGTATTTTACCACCTCGGTTTCGATTTACTTGCTCATTGTTTAATTGCCAACCCAATAGAAATGTATTTTGTAGATTTATTGATTTCCCAAAAAAAATGTTTACATGAAACACTAAAAAAATCACTAATGTAGGAAGCATAAATTTACTCATAGTCACACACAAGAAAAATTTCAGGCATCATATTTTTGGCAAATTTCCAAGGAAAAACCCACAAGGGGAAAACCTATTTGAGAGTAATTTTTATTTATTTAGAATGAAAGGTACATCAAATTAATAATTTCCAAGTACAAATTATCTCAACGATAAATATGAAGGATTCCTCGAAAAGTATGCACACTATGCATCGAAATGCAATTAATAATTTCCAAATACAACTTATCTCAATGATAAACATGAAGGATGCGTCAAAAAGTATGCACTTGATTCCTAGAAATGCGTGCAATGTGTCGTGTCAGAATTCAAATTGTATGGAACTCAAAATTTGTGCCCTTTTTTGTCCTCTTCTCTAAATTCATGCCCACTAATTCACTAAAATGTTTCATCAATTTTGTGCCCATGGTGCCTCAAAATTTATATGCTTGAGAAAAAATTCTCTTAGTTGTATGGTTACAACACTTAATGATGTTGTATGATGCCTCATAATGCATGCCAACTAATAGTAATTAATTTTTTCTCTCTCTTTCTCTCTCGTTGGAATTTATGTATAATAAATGTTTCCCTAGTTTCCTTAATTTGCGTGCCAATAATCTTCTCACTTAGCTTAGTCCTCCTCTTCTCAAGAAGTTGACTTTCTCTCACCTCTCTCAAATCTCCTGAAATAATGAAATGAAAATCCTTTCCATGCCTTTCACCACAACAAAAACTGGATTTAGCGTCTCTTTTTGCATCCTTTTTTGCGTCTAGACCATCTTTCAGTGTATTTTTCTTCATTTTTTGGACAAAATGGTGCAATTTCACGGGTCGGTGCTATTTTAGGTGTTTTTTTCATCCTTTTTCTAAATTTGACGCAAATTGCGGCATAATTTCCACCGGGTTTTGCGCCTGGTTATGCGCAATGTTTTGCATCAAGTTTTGTGATAGGTTTTGAGTCTAGTTTTGTACCTAAATTTGCACCTAGTTTGTACATCTACTCTTGTTTCACCCCCTTTTGCACCCATGTTTTCCTCGAATTTTACGCCCTTGTTTTCATCCACTTTTTCATCCACTTTTGCTTCTTTTTTTGCATCCCTTCGTACCCCAAGTTTTGCATCAAAATTTACATCCTATTTTGAGTCTATTTTTGCATCTCATTTTGTTTCAGCCATTTTTGCATCCGCTTTTGCATCCATTTTTTCGTCCAGTTTTGCACCCACATTTTCATCCCTTTTTGCGTCCCATTTTGCATCCATGTTTGCGTATTTTTTTGCATCTACGTTTGCATCCACTTTTGTCGCATCCCAATTCACACCCATTTTTGCACTTACATTTACACCCACTTTTGCATCTACGTTTGCATCTTTTGTTGCATCCAATTTTACATCAATTATTGCATCCCTTTATGCATCCATTTTTGCATCCACTTTTGCATCGGGTTTTGCATTGGGTGTTACGACTACTTTTGCATCTAGTTTTGTATCTACTTTTGTTGCATCCACTTTTGCATCCAATTTTGTATCCAATTTTACATCCATGGTTGTATCCACTTTTGTGCCAATTTTTTCATCATGTTTTGCTTCCATGATTGCATCATTTTTTGCATCCACTTTTGCATCCATTTTTGGTGCACCCCATTATGCGCCCACTTTTGCGCCTACTTTTGTTGCATCCATGTTTGCATCCACTTTTACATCTAGTTTTACACCCAGATGTTGAAGATGAAAATGACAATAATGATTATGATATTGAGGATGGTTATGATGATGATGATTGATAATGAGGAGAACGATTACAATGATGATGATGATTATGAGGATAATGGCAATGATGACATTGCTAATGATTAGGATGGAAATGAAATGAATGATGATTCTAGTGATGATGATCATTTTGGTGCACCCCATTATGGGCCCACTTTTGCTCCTATTTTTGTTGCATCCATATTTGCATCCCTTCTACAAGTATTATGGCTACGATCAATGCATAGGGGATGGTTCTTGATGCATGACTTAAAATATAGTCAAAAATATGGTCTTATGTTGTAGCATTGTTCCTAAAGCTCATGGTCCATACGTGGGGCCCCAAATTACCACCACCCATGCCTTCATGAATTTGTTTATCATTAAAAAATCCAAATTGATCACTTGAGATAGTTGGGGATAGTGTTGGTTTAATTATTATCGCTATTCCCTTGGGAAAAATATTATATGAAAAGTTATATGATGATATTGGTCCAAAACCATTAAATGATTCAAGATCGTCCTTTTTGTCGATCGTGGTCAAGAAGGTGGTGTTTATGGAAATTAGAACCTTCCCAACTTTACTAGACTTTTCAACCTCCAACAATATATCATTCCCTAATAACTCAAAGAATCAAAAACATAATTTGATGGGCCATCCATCTAACCCTAGATTCTTGTACTCTGTAAACAAGTCAATCACTTTGTCAAGTTCTACAAAATGAATTTCAATTACAAGGTCCAAATTTTGTTCATGATTTACAAAACTAGGTAAAAAGGAAACAATATCCACTATTTGAACTCTCTTGTAGGTTCCATAAATAAATATTGAAAGTGAGATGCTCTTACCGCATATATGTACCAAAACTTTCTTGCTCAACATCCCTATTGGATATACTCCATATTGTATTAATATTCTTTCTCATTCTATCATATTTGTGAAAAAAAGAGAGTGTTCTTGTCACCTTTGGAAAACCATATAACTCAACTCATTATGTGCCATTTAGATTCTTACTACTCTAAGAGCTCTATCTTTAAGGATTCCAAATTTTATATTCTCCAATTCTTTTGTTGTTAATATTCCACGCATATTAGATTTTTATATGTTTGAAATCTCGTATTCAAAGTTACAAATATACTCACACGAATCCTTGTACTCCAACTTCACCCACTTGATTTTTTCTACTTAATCATTTTTAGGTTATCACTAAACTATAATATTACAAGATCCTCTAGCTCAATATCAAAGTTCTTTCATTCACTTTCAACCTAATTGATAAAATCCAAATACTTGAATCAATGTGAATTGAACTTAAAGGGACCTAATAAATTTTCCTTTGTTGCCCCTATCTAAAGAAAAATTTGGACATGGTTAAATAATCCTCCTTCACCAATCCAATCTCTAGACCTTTATACTTCCACTAACATATTCTCAAATTTCCAAAGTCCCTTTAATTCTTCTCCATTCTCTAGTTGAATCTTCACTGAAGATTATAATATCATCCACGAACAACAAAATGTATTAGGGAGATACCCTAAGCCACTTGATTGCACCTGATCTCTTGGTTGTAGTCATCATTCTATTTAGGCCCATAGCTACCATAAGGAAGAGGAAATGAGACATCGAATAACCTTGCTTTAAACCCCTAGAGGCCTTGAAATCTTATAAAGGAGATCCATTGACATATCTCTCTCTCTCTCTCTCTCTCTCTCTCTCTACACACACATACGGTATTTTTTGGTAGAAAAAAGAGCTTTGGGGTGGCCATGACAAAAATCAGTACAAATTATTTATAACTATTTAAAATATTTAATAAAGTTTCAAGTGTCCAAAAAAATGACATATTGGCAAACAAAAATAAGTATAAAAGGCATATAACCAAACACTTATCAACACCAAGGATCAAACCCAATGCAAATGGTAAAGACCTCTTATCATTTTTGGGTGGGCCACCCCACATCTTATTCTATATCTCCCTATATGGGAAAAAAACTTTCCAACCACCATTCTCTAGCTTCTTCTCTACCTCTTAAATGACAAGTTAAAAGGCCAATAACTTATCAAAGTTACATGATCTATTTTGGTGAGCTTGCTTTACCCTCCTTCAATCCCTTTCTCAAGATTACTATCAGTGCATAAATATAGTACAAAGAGAAAAAATAACACCAAAGCTTCCAATAAGCTATGTTTTCTCCTTCTAATATGCTACATTGTTTCTCTTCTCCCTCATGCCTAGAAAAACCTATTACTCTTACTCTCCCTTATGAAAGTTTTGAAAGGAAACCTACACAAAGTGGAAGGTATCCCTCATTAATAACTTTGAAATGAGCCTTAAATTTTTAGATACTTCCTTTCACTTTAATGCAAAATAAAAATGTATTAAGAGCTGTACATTTTGTCCATCATCTACATTGCACATCAATGAACTTTTTGGAAGAGAACTTGGAGCAAATTGAACCTTTTCGAAGAATATTGCCTCCCTTTTGCTCAACTACGTAGGCCAGGTAGGGTTGATTTTCAATAATTTATAATATAACAATAGATATAAAAATTTAGATTTAATGACATTCACTTTGAAACAAAGTCTTATTAATTTAGCCACAAGAATTCCTTAAACTCGTTTCATCATTGAACATCAACGAGGAAAACAAAACCTTAAAACAAACCAATGAGACGATATAGAAATCATCCCAGAATTATCATTGGTATTTTTTAGTCAGAGTTTTTTTCATTACTGAGGAATTTCATTGAAGACTTTTGGATATATTCATAATTTTAAGCTCCACTTTTCTTGGCGACTTGTTGATCTTTGATTTACAGGATTTGGCCACACTTTGACCATTAAACCTTCAACAATAGTTTTTTTACAATGTAATTTTCAATATGGAGGTTTTACCAAGCTTTAAAAGTCGGAGAGGGTACGTAGAGACCAACAAATTTGTAGGTTCAATATTAAGCCATATTTATCAGTGGAGAAACCAAAGGGGCATCACTTGTTGACCAATATCCTATCACATTAGTTCATATTGTTTGTTTTAAAATTATAAAAAATTGAACCAGTATATTACAGGTATTGGGGGGATGAGGGGTTTAAGGTGGGGGTGGGGAGGAGGTTTTAAGTATTGGGAGGGGGTTTCAACAAAAAGAGTTTGGGTCAATATATCTTGAAATTAAGGGTATTCTTTAATATCCCATGATCGCACATGCTACGTAGGAGGTTCACTAAGTAAAGTCTCTGTGAGCGAAACTTGAGGCCTCGTCTAGTTTGAGGTATTCTACGATGTGTGGTCCCATTGAAGGAGGAGGGAATTAACATCGGGGTTCTAATAATAATCATGCACAGGTGCATTCTTCTCATGGATTTCATGGACTTGAAAATCAGTTCATGGGGAATAGGCCCTTAATTATAGGGAGCGTATCGCCTACCATAGGGCATAAATGGGACAATAATGGGTTCCCTGTAATGGGAGGCATTGGTGGCAGCATGTATTTTCATCTTAGAAGCCATTGTAAAGTAGCAGCTTCTCTAGGTAAGAAAAATTTCGAGCCCTATACACATTTGTTAGGGTTTAATATAGGGAAGAATGCATTTTTAATTTATGTATTAGTGTATGTTGAGTTGTTTCCATGATTGAAACTTGTTGCGGCGTTGCTTAGATTGCAGTTTAATTATTTATTTTTTGTTTAGTAAAATACAGGTTACTATTTATGTATAATCAGCCTTCCATAACTGGGTCTCCTATTTTAGAGCTGAAAATACTTTATACTGAAGACCAAAACAAAGGGCTTAACACTGTACATTTTGTGGTCATCCTACAATTATCGGAATTTACAACAAATATTTTAACAATTTGAAAGAGTTCTCTACTATGTGACTGATATTCAAAACATCAACTTTAACAGACAGAAAAACCAAGTTGACAACATATGAAATTAAAACTAATATAATGAGTGATTTTGAGTTGTTGTGTCCCTATTGAGATGTTCTGGGGCCATGGGATTTTTTTATGGGTTCTCCTCCTCGATCAGAACTAGTGGGTGATGATATAGTATATCCTTAGGATTAATACTCTTGTTTTTGTGTTAAATAGGTCACTTCTAAGTTTCCTAATGTTTTGATCAATTGAATCTTTGATCAAAAACCATTTTCTTAGCATGTTCTTAACAATTTGAATTTTACTCCAAAAGCTAACTTCCACTAGAGCATTTGCCAATTCAGAGATTTAGTGTCCTCTCTATCTCCTCTTCCTAACTTTCTAGCTTTTGATCATCATTTCAAAGCACAATTAGCATCTGATATGTAACTACCTCTAACTTCAATTAGAGCTTATATGTAAAAACCTCCATCCCATTTTCAACTATATTATTGTTATCTCTAGAATTTTGCTAAAGTTCCTCCATCCTCCACCCAACATTGTCACAAACATTCCTAATTTTCTCATTTAATACACAATGATCACTGGAGCATATGGGTTCCTTCCCCACACTATCTGCAGGATATCCAAGCTCCAACGTCTTACATAGTAAGTAGTTTGCAAGCTCACACAATGTTAGACATATTTGTTTTCCTTGGATAGGAATCCCTTGTCAATATAACTTCTGTGTGCCTGGCAATTTTATCAATGACAAGTAGGTCAACCAAACTTGAAATTACATCCACTATGCATACCTAGGTTAGAGTGTGGCCCTAACATCCAAGTTCTATTAGAAGAAACTCTGAATGGAATATTGTGTGCTTGACCAAACTTGGAGAGTTTTCCTACATAGAGAGAGTCTATCTCTGGGACCTCCCATGGATGATTTGTCTACTAGCCTGGTGATGTCTGCCCTGGGATCTGAAACATGAGTTCCTTAGAAGAGTTATGGAAGCCACTTGATCCATCTAGAGAGGGTGTGAAGAGGAAATCCATGTCTCACTGATTTGAAATTCGGAGTGGTCTAGGCCTCTGTATGTTTTTTGCTTCCTTGAGTAGACAATTAACATGGAAGAAAGAGGTGATCCTCTAGATGGGATCTAGCTAGAGAGGTCCACACAAGGATTGTGATCTATGCTTGAAAATATCCATCATGAAAATAGGTAGGCATATTTGTTCTGGACAATGACAGAATGTGGAGAGGGAGCCACCCAAGTCTCGCTAAAGGTAGTAAAACCTCCCTTTGTCCAAATAATGGATACTAAGATAAGACATCTGAAAATGAGATGTTCCTCTTACTTTCTCTCTAGTTTGGTTATGTTGAATTCAACAAGCACCACTCTTTAAAGAGTGAATCTCTATAGACACCATTTGGTGTGAAACAACATTTTAGTATAAAAAATGATTGAAACTAGGCCATTTGATTGAAATGGAATTTTGGGTTTTCAAGGAGACATTTCTATGCTCAGAGGGGTTTAAATATAATACTATTATAATTACTAATAGTTATTGAAAAACCATGTCATGATGATAATGATAACAATGACAAGACGATCACACTACCAATGACCTTAGTAAATCATCCTGATTATAAAAATTCCATCATTGTCATCATCATCATCATTATATTTGTTTTTTTCATCTAGGTCGTCACCGTCATCGTTGTCTATGTCATCAACACCAACAATGACATGAAGGATGATGACAACGATACAAAAGCCATTAATGATGATGATGATGTCCATGATGATCGCAATGATAATGATGTTGTTGATGATGATGATGATGATGATGATGGAAATTATGATGGTGATGATCATTGTGCTACTACTGCTGATGATGATGAATCATGGCCTCAATGATATTAATCATAATAATTTTCATCATCATCATCAATATTGGTCATAGACAACATCATATTCATCATGGTTATTGATGATTGTGATGCTAATGATGACCATGACAATGATGATGATGATGACAATGATGGTAATGATAAAAATGACAATGAAGATGAGAATGACAATGAAAACAATATTGACTGATGGTGTTGTTGTTGTTGTCATTGATGAGGATGATGAGGATGACAATGAAGATGCCAATGATAATTATAATGTTGTTCATGATTATTACAATGAAGATGCCAATGATAATGATAATGTTATTGACGATGAAAATGATGATGATGATGACAATGTGATTATATGATGATAATAATGATAATTAGTGTATTGTACTATTCCTTATTATAGATTATCCAAGATTATTTTTCTTCTTTTTTATTATGTGTATTTAGTAACCACCAAGGTAGGATTGAGTTAAATTTTGATTGATTTTTTAATAAGTAAAGTGCATTTGATTGTATTACAAGTGAACCCTGATTACTAGTAGCATCCTTAATTTTAGAAGTATGTATGCAACCACTATACATTGGTTTTGGGAAATCATGTTGCACTAAACTTAAGCTATTGTTTTTAATGTCGACTTTATTTTGGTGGAGCCTTGTCAAATATCTTACATGTTTAGGAGTATCCTAGAAATAAGTACTATGGAGTTTTTATTTTTTCATTTTTATCTTGAATTTTCAATCTAGATTATTTCCAATTAGTGTATTGAACCCTGTGTATCTTGTTTGAGGAAGAGAAATCGAGTGTGGCTTTTGATGTGCTTGGAGCTTCTTTTGTCACTACCCTCCTTAGGGTGATTCCTACTTAATTTCCATCCCAATAATAAAATCATGAACCCCATTAATCTCATGAGAGGCTATGTGGTAAGTCGCTCCTTTCTTAAGATTTGTGCTTTTGGACAAGGTTTCTCCAACACATAAGGTTTTGGCTTCTTCTCTCCATTATATTAAAACAATATATCTGAATGCATAAATGCTCTCAAAGTTGGTCTTTAATTAAATTTTTTTTTTTAAACTATTACTTTAGTTTTTTTTTTATAATTTTGATATACAATTCAAACTAATAAAAATATACCGTCCAAATTTGTCCAAACTCTACATTGTTCATCAGCATTATCTCCTATTAACTTATTCATGTCAATAATTTAATTCGATCACACAATAGAGTTGGTATAAAAGAATCACAAATTTATTTTTAAAATTTATTTAACTGAATTTAATTTGAATTTAATTTGACTCACGTGTGAGTAAATAGTGCACATTTTCCCACCTCTACCTATTGAAAGAGAGTCGAAAGGAAAAAAACATGAATTGAACCCTTGTAGGTTTCTATCTCAATTGATGCACTGATATGCTCACATGCATTCTCTAGATCACTCAACCATTTCACTTATTTTTTGTTCACTCGATGTAGTTTTCTCATTCTTGCAAGGTAGCGCCCTTTTCATTTTTCTTGCCAGTTAAATTTTGAAAAAAATTTCCAAGATTATTATCTTCTTAATGATCAAATATTGTAGAATTTCCCAATCACTGCAATGTGCGATTTCAAGGATTTATTTGAGTGGAATCTAATCGATCTATTTAGTTCCTCAAATATGCCCCTCGGTTGTGTAGACACTTGGAAGCATGTGTTAGGCATGGTCTGGGGGCTCTCTTCACTAGCGAACACCTTCAATGGGAGATCAAGATGCTGGAATATCTGGAGAAGAAGCTCGCAGAGGCCAAAGATTCCAATCAGAAAAGTTTTATTGGTAAGTTATATGCTCTATGATTTTTCCTTTTTCATTTTTCATGCATTTGAGATTTCCTGTCAACTAAAAGGGTTTTGGCTAGTAGAGGGAAGATATTTTTCATAACTTTTACATTATTATCATTTGTAGTGGCTTATTCAACATGAAGTTTCAAAGTGTCAATCATCGTCATGTCGATGTGGATAACAATCTAGATCACAAACTATCACTTTTATTGGAAACTTTCTTCCTGTTTATTCATGTTGTGGTTTTGGATGATACCATTTTTTTAGAAATCCACACATTTGTTCTTGATACTCTATTGGACATATTGGATGGAAGAGTGTGTAGGTATGAGAGACATAATATAGTTCAGAAGCTTCCTTTGGTTTACAAGGATGACATTATCATTAAGATTTAGGAATTTGCTTGGGATACTATGACCCAATGGGATGGGTGTGAAATTTATGCATTAGTGCCATCAAGCATATTCCAGTATTGGAGGAAAAGAGGAATGCCCCAAGAAACATGAGAGGAGGTATGAGGCACTATAGCCTGAGGGAGTAAGGATACAAAGCCGAGGGGAATGAATCCACCTATTTGAGACCCCAAAGAACTATCTACCCCATTGATATAGCGTATCATATCCCCAAAGAACTATCTACCCCATTGATCTAGCGTATCATATCGAAGAGAAGTTTTTGTACTGAACTATCCATTATTCTTTAAGTTGTAAAAAACTTCATTGGAAATAAACAAGTCGGGGATCATAAAGGAGACTGGGTTGTAGGCTTATCTTTAACTACTTTGTCCTATAAATTTTGTTTAGAGCATTTTTCCTTAATTGGTGAGAATAATAAGGAGATTCAACTAAGTGTTATATTTCCACTGGCGGGTCACTAGCTAGAGGACCTAATAGCTATTGCAACTTTTCTACATACAGAAGGAGTAAAAGCAAGGCCCGGTAGGGATAAGTCATGGACAACTACTAGCAAGGACGGGCTGGGAGTAAATGATGTAGAGTCAACAATGCTCTATTTGGAGATATTTTTTCGGACATTGGTAGGAAATTCGTTACATCTAATGGACATGAAAAACCTTGCTCTGCATATGAAAGTGTTTTTGACTCCAGTATTATATCTTTGCAAGGATCTATGGAAGTGTTTACTTTTCTTAAAGGGTACTTTTTCTCTTCAGAGTGCATTTTTTCTTCAAACTGGCATTATTCTATTTTCGAATAAGCATGTCACCAACTTAATGAACAACATGTAACAATCTTCTTATTTCTCTTTAATAGGAGTTCCTTAACCTGAATTTCTTTTTTCTAAGCTCCTTGTTGCATGGTTTCCCATTGCATGTTCACCCATGGAGTGTCAGTAATTGTCTTTTCTATCTTTTTCGTGGAGAGAATTTTGTATAAAGTTAAGCAAATTTTCAAAGAAAAAGATGCATTAGGGTGATTGAAGTGGATCCAAAATTTTCAATAGTTTTTTTGACAATATAACCAGCATAGATAGATCCATCATAAATCAGAACACTCCCCGTGGAAAAGGTGAAAATGATGACAGAGGAAGATATAGAGAAAAATGAAGTGGAAGAAATCTATTTGGGAATAAAGGTATGTCACAACTGGTGTTTGTTATTCAAGTTGTTTTGTTTTTTATTTCTTAACTTCAAAATCTGATATGAAAATCAAGAGAAAATCAGAGTCAACATAAAGGTAACAATTTCAAACTTCAAGGAAACCCTTTTCTTTACCGATCCAATAATTGGTTAAAGATAGATCTTGTATCTTACATGTGCATACAAGAGCTTGTCCAAAAACCTGGAGTTGAAGAAAACATAACCTGTACAAAAATATCAGAAGTTTTAAAGGTATTATCATGATTATTTTTGGGGACATTTCTTCCAAGGCTCTGGTCTATTTTATCCATTCCACATTGGCCATGGGAAGGGAAAATAAATGACAGTGTTTTATCCCTTACTCATATCCAATAATAAATCCCTAGAATATTTTGTTGGGTTTCCAAATGTGAAGAGATGATTATACTTGTCATTGTACTAAAGGATCTAAAGCAACAGTTTTGCCATACAACTTCAATTACAAAGTATCTCCACATAATATTTTATCAATTTTGTCTTCATTAACCTTGTGTGGGACTGTTTCGTTCAATTAAAAACATATTTCAAGAGGATTAAAGGATTCTGATGTTGATGATAGTCTATTTGAACGGAGTTGGCTAAACGAGTTAGAATCCGGGGATGAAATATTTTCAAAAAAATTGTTAGGAAAAAGGACCAAAACATAAAATGTTTAGCTCACTTAAAATGTTTAGCTTACACGTAATAGGTCACTATAACTAGACTTGCAATGGAAAGAATTTAATAAGAGGAATACAAACACCCCACCACTAGCTAGAGTAATAAAGGAAAGGTTGAAGTTTAAAGGTGTTGTAAAATGCCTCAAATAAAGGGTAGCCATGTTCCAAGGATCGAGGAGTCTACTCGATCAATGGAAAATCACAATTACATTCTTAGCCTTCTTATCACCAAACCAAATATAATTCAAATTTGAGAAGATGGAAACCTCACCTTACTGGAACATGAAGTGTCTCAGATAATTTTTATCAACAACCAACAAAAGACAAAAAATAACTTTATGTACTAGTTTCCATGATGGTTGGAGCCTTTTCTTTCAAAAGGAGTTGAGAGTATATTTATAGAAAATATTAAGGCTGATGTTTTGTTGGTGTCCATATTAACTTAAAACATCATTATGGTGCATGCCACTTGAATAAAGAAACAATGTTAAATGCTTGAAGGATTATTGTTGTTGGAAAATTGGTGGGATGGAAGATAGGTGCCAAAATAAAATCCTTTTTTTTCAACAAAAATAGGACACCTAATCCTTAAGGTGTCAAGCACTCCAATTATCTTATTCACGGTGTAAATATAAAGTTCAGTTATAGAATTGAAGGTATCTATATAGCATTCGAAGAAGATAAAAGGTGAATACCAAAGACTTGCAAAGGGGATTGTTGGAATTTTTATATCTTTAGGTGGATTTTTATCATGACTCATGAGCCCTAAGGGTTGTTATATCTCCTGAAGATCTAGAAAATTTTCAATGGATTCTTCCCTCCATTATACTAGTCTGTAATTTCTGTGCTCCGGTGGAGTTTTTGTTTTTATTAAAATTCCTTTTCATATAAGTTATGAATTGTATATATTTTTTTTATAGTTTGTATTAATGAACATATGGATTATTTTGTGTTTGTTCCTATCAACTTGTTATTTTCTTCTTTAAATTCATCATGGCATTGTTACATATACATAATGATGGTCGTTGTTACCTAGAATGGTGTGCCTGTGTTATTCTAGAGAGCACATAACATATTCAATAGATTTTCATGAAATCTTCCTCCATTAAGAAATATTACTTCTTTCACTTTATCGAGCGACGAAATGGTTTGAGGATATAGAAATTTTAGAACCACAACTATTTAAAGTTTATCGATGGGTGTGATAAGGATGAATGAATATTTGAAGGTATACATGATAAATGTAGAATCATGTTCAATGGTTTAGTTCCTTGTGTGGAAGAGACATGCATGTATAGTGATCTATTTTTGTTGAAGCACATGGAAAGATAGTAAAAGAAATAAACTCAAGTAAGGAGATCGACTTATCTATTGAAGAGAATTTGATTACAAATGTAACTGATATGGAAGAATTCTTTAGAATGGATCCTAGTAAAGTCATTGTTGCTAAACCAGAGAGAAACTCAAGTACTAAAGTCTGGTTTGGATACCCATTATATTGTAGGTCTCAAGGTGGTATTAACTTTTGCCACAATTTCCTGGAACATATATGAAAACGCTGTGTAATTCTTCTAGCGGCGTGTCCTTGTTAACCTACCATCAATCAGTCATTTGACAAGTCCAAAAATATATTTTATGGTAGATCCATCCAATAGGAATAGATGTTGTGAACATGTGCTAGTATGGCTCTCCCTTTGCTGATCATATCCCTCAGTCATCTTCAGAAAATAGGATTAATATAGGCACCCTTATGCTGAAAATATAACATACCTGAGGACCTTTTGGTTTGCTTCTCCAAAGAACATTAAAATGATTGAAATCTAGTTAATTACCATCTTTGCATCCATGTTTTATAGTAGCATCCATGTCTTGTGCTCACTGGAATTCCAAAACTCAACCCTTTTCTTCTTCTTTCACATTAATGCATAGATATGTTCATATAGTAGACTGTCATGCCCAAGTTTCTCCCTATGGCATATTTTATGCACTATTTCAAATTTCATGTAGCAAATAAGAAATAATAATATGAAAATTTGCATACCTGACATAGATGCAATAAAGAGTAATAGCAAGGTTTTGTAAAATTGTGATCAAGAAGAGTGATAACATTACCTTTTCATTGATAGGTTTTCCCACCTAAATCAACAACACCTAGAGCAAGTAAATATAAAAGAGAAGCTAAACACACTTGTGCCCTAGCTAACCTATAACATCCTCGACAAGATTGCAGCCTTGAAAGAAGATCTTCTATACTATTTCAAAGTGTTGATCCACCCGGAGGAGATGTTTTGAAGATATCTTATATTATAGGTTGACGAAGATAATTTCATTAGAGAAGAATATCATGTACTGAGTCAAAAAATTAAGAACACTTGTAGCAACTGAACCCTTTCTGCAACATCTATTTGGATTCTTCTCCATGGCTATAACCTAGAACAATGACAAACATATGGTATTTGCATTGGTTAGGGTCTTAGTTGAAATCATTGAGTTGAAAGAAATGAGAGTATGTAACAAGAATGAATGTGGTAGGATCGTAAGAGATATCATAGGTACCCAGTGACTGTGAAGTCTCTCTTTCTTTTACCACTAGCCCATATAAGCCTCTCTTTGTTTTACTACTGGCCCCTACATTTATGCACCTTCATAAAGGTGCTTAATCAATACCCACCTTCAACACTTTTGAATTTCATTGATACAACCTTTAAGCTACCATTAAATGCTTATTTTTTCATTGGCGTGGGCTACCCAGGGTCTATTATCAGTGCCCAATAAACTTCCAACTTATTTCAGTTAATCCATGCATAATATATAATGCTTTGCATGTATGAGAGTTACTCTTATTTTCCCTCCATAAATTGCAATCAGGATTTTATTGATAGGCTCTTGGCTTTGCCCTTAAATGCTTATTTCTTCTTAGCGTGGGATACCTAGGGCCTGTTATCAATGCCCAATAAACTGCCAACTTCTTTTAGTTAATCCATGCGTAAGATATAATTCTTTGCATGTATGAGAGTTTCTCTTATTTTCCCTCCATAAATTCCAGTCAGGATTTTATTGATAGCTTGGCTTTGCCAACTTTTATTACATGTTGAGTTTTACCTATATTAGCTATTAAGGGATAGTAAATTATGTCATATCAACACCCATACCTGTCATGATTTATATTAATTCTCTGAATCCAACTTTATGTTTAACACCAATAATTTATTATGATCACTGATATATCGAAAAAATAAAAAATCTAGAACTGTTCCACATAAAAATATTTAGTGGCACATTTTAGCTGGATGTATTTATCAGAGGGTTCAAAGATTATGTGTGTATGAAAATCAAGCTACAGTGCAGATGGAGTTTACATTTTCCTTCACGCTATTATTAATTTTTATGGATTTTGTTGATCTTATTTGATTTTTTAAGTTTTCTAGATGTAAGCATAACTCCTGACTATTTGTCATTTTAAGTGATTACTTTTGTAATCTCTTTATCTTACTTATGGTTGGAACTTCTCTAAATAACCAACAAAATGCAGACATGAGTACCATTAATGGTTATTGTTATGTTGCAAAGTCAGGTGTTTTTGTAGGAGGAGTAGTGCTAGCCTTATCCACAGTGACTCTTGGTAGATTCTACTATATTACAACATATGTAGTGAATAAATTGATTGAGTGAGGCCACCATAATTAGAATATTGCTACGGGATAGACACATCATATACTGTCCAATATCCAACCATTTTTTGTGGCTGAAAATTCATATTCATAGTAAAATGAGTATCCTTGATGGACTAATCATTAGTAATATGGGAAAACTCTCAACTTCATTTACCTCATGGAACTATCAATTGTGGAAACCAGTATGATGCTTTTCTCTATTGACATCTTACTGATTTTTAGATTATAAATAATGACATAATATAAATCCTCTTATTGTTGTTCACTGTTAAAATCTTCATTATATCATATATGATGCACATAGTAGGCATATTCGTTTAGTAACCATTCATGAGTGCTTCTCTTACCATCCCATTGTTGAACAAAATCACATCATCAATGAATAGAAACAAATATTTAGCAACCCACACATCCTTAATTGGATTCTACAACTATTTCTTAAACAAATCCCATATTCTTTGTCCTTCTAAAGTTTAGGTTATTTTGCGTACCAATTTAATAGATTGCGTAATTCTTTAGGATATTTTGTTGCCTGATCATGATAGATTTTTGTGCTTATTAGTGTGTTTGGAAAAATAAATTGGATTTTAAGCATGACTGTGTTTGGATCTTATTGTCTTTTATTATAATTACAAATGATGAAATCTATGTTTTAATATTGCTCCTATTCCTGATTCATAAAGGGTGCTAGCTCAATGGAAGAGTGCCTGCCTTACAAGCAGGAGGTTGGTGGTTCGATTCCTCCATGCCCTAATGATATTGCAATGTATTTCTGAAGGTAAACAATGTAGTGCAAGATGGATGCAATATTAGACACAACACTAAATGCAAAACATGATTTTAAAGTGGACGTCACACCAAACAAAAAAGTGGATGCAAAAGTGGACATTACGTTAGACGCAAATGTGGACACAAAAATGGATGTCACACTAAACTCAAAATTGGATGCAAAAAGAGACTCAACACTAGAAACAATTAATGACTAAAAATCAATGCAATACTAGGCCCAAAACTAGATGCAAAAATGGATGCAAAATTGGACTCATAACTAGACGTTAAATTGGACGTTAAATTGAACACAAAATATGGTGTATCGATGGACATAAAACAAGGCATAACATCAGGTGAAAAACTGGAAGCAACGGTTGGCACAAATAAAGACTTAAAACGAGAGACAATATTGGATGTAAGATGGGACAGAACATTGGATATAAAACTAGACGTAATATTAAATACAAGATGGGATGCAACATTGGACACAAAACTGGATGTAATATTAGATACAAACATGGGTGCAAAACTAGGCACAACACTGGGAGTAACACTGGGTGCAACGTTGGGCTCAAACATAGATGCAAAGAAAGACATCAACCAAGATGTAACACTAGGTGCAAACCTAGATGCAAAATATGACATAAAATGAGATGAAACATTAGGCACACACATGGATACAAAAAAAGGCATAAAACAAGATCCAAAATTAGATGCAAAAGGGGATGCAACATTATAAGTAAAATTGGATGCAAAACTAGGCACATTATTGGGCCCAAAATTGGATGCAAACCTAGAGGCAGAATTGGACACATAATTTGATGCACAACATGGTGCAAAATTGGGTGCAAGACTCGATAAAAAACTAGGTGAAAAATAAGACGCAACATTGGATGCAAAACTGAGCATCAAATTGGGTGCAAACAAGGATGTAATAAAGGACACAAAAAAGATGCAAAATTCGGTGCAAATAAGAGTGTAGAAAAAGATGCAAAAAATTGGGTGCAAAAATGGATGTTAAAAAGGACCAAAAAAAAGACGCAATAAAAGGAATTTTACAAAATTGTACAATACCGTCAAGTTTAGCGCCATATTGTTCACCAAAATTGGTAAAAAATTACAGTAAAATCTAGCGCTAAATCCAACACTAAATCCTATTTTTGTTGTAGTGCTTTTGTTTGCAATCCTAGTGTGAGTGAAGAGGCATCTAATCCAAGGGCTGACATTTATTTAGATGGATGGATGAGATCAAATGCACATTTAATTATCTCCAAAATCAATTTCACTCACATCATTTAAATTTATCAAAAGTAACTTTAATCTCTAAAGTGGAATTAAATGCCCATCTTAAGTCATTTAAAGCAAGGTCTCTGTTAATTTCCCCTTTTTGGTGACATAGGATAAAATCACTAGGCAAACAATTTCCTAGCTAAAAAATCAACAAATGTTAGTGATTCTCCATTAAAAGAATCCTACCTTCGAAAAACTATCCAAACTACCAATAATATTTATCTTTTAAAAGTAGTTTGAAATACAATGTAATATTTATTAATGAAGGATGAAGTGAAACACTATTAATATTTGATTTTTAAATCTATACATTGATATCGGTGATATATCCTTTCTTCTATAGTCAAATAATCACTAAAAATGTAGCTAGAAAGTTTTTGGAATACATGGATATATAGTGTATTTAAAATTGGGTATATTTAACAATTATAAAACATTTTTGAATCACTATTATGAAGTATCATCTCAGTCAATAAACAAAGCGTGCCTCATAAGAATAAAAAATCATTTAAATGGAATTGACTATATCTAACTATTATTATGAAATAATTTTGACAAAGTATAAAAAATTGGTTTAAAAGCATGGCAATTTTAAATCTATGTACTACTACAAGTGAAATATATCCAACTTATAAAATCAATAATGAGTAAGAGTGTTTTCATAAAGTTTATTTACATCATCCCATCCATTCAACTAAGCATGCCACATGATACTTATTTCATTTGTTTCATAAGGGCTACATCTAACTAGTATAAAACAATTTGGACATAGTACTACTAAATAGTATCTCATTCGTTAAGAAAATGGTGTTAAATCTATATTGTACAATGAGTGAACGATCTCCAAGTTCTAAAATCAAATAATCACTAAGATTGTAGTCAAAAGTTTATTTATATTATTCCATTCTGTCAACAGAGAAGGATAAGTGGCAATTGTTTTATTTGTTCAAAAATAACTAAATCTAATTAGTATACAAGAATAAAAAGTTTTGATTCATATTTATGATTTTTGTTTTTATAGGATACAACAATTTAAGTATTTCAATTGTCAAAGCAATGAATGTTGTGATACACATCCAATAAATTGCACATACTTAAAGTGGAGAATATTGCAATGTTATTCAACTCAAATCTAAATATAATTCTAATATAATACTTAGCAAGAGAATTCAATTATCTTGCACTTCTTTAGAAGTTATAAAAGGAAATTAGTTCAAATTCATATTCATCCAATAATTTTATATTCATTTCAATTAAAAGGTGATGTTAAATCTTACTAATTCTCCATTAAGAAAAAAAAAACATCTCTTCCAAAATGCTCTCAAATTTATTAAATATACTATTAAGGTAAAGTATCCCCACTTATAACTAGAAACAGTCATTACAAATGCATGTAGAAAGTTTTAAAAAAAATGTCATTTATTAAACAGAAAAAACTTATTCACCTCACATTAATCTAGTATCTTTGAAAATGTCTATATCTAATTAGTATAGAACTTTTTGGGCATACTATTCTCATACATTATCATATTTTTTAGACAAAGCATGGTTCATATGAAAATTTATTTGATTTTTTGATATTGGCTACATCTAACTAGTGTAAAACAATTGTTTATTAACTCCTTCAATTTAGTGATATGAGATAGCAGATTGTGTATTTAAATGTACATTATATAAAACATTATGATACACATCCACTAAACACCACAATTTAAAAATATATAATATTGCAAATTGTTTAAGCAACATAAATGATGTACTACCACAATAAACATAAAAAAAAAACAATTATAATCTATTAACAATTGCTATCATATATATTATGTCTAAATTGTTAAAGATAAATATTCAGAAAATATATAATTTCTAACTTATTTTAATTAATAAATAACATAAAAATCAATAATAAACTTTAATATGTAATATCTATAGTATGTTTAGCCACAAAAAAATCGATATATAAATAAATAAACAAAAGAGTAACCTCCTTTTTATCAAAGAAAAAAATATTAACCTTTCATCTTTAAAAAAATAGAAATTAACAAAACCTTAAAATGTTTGACAATATCAAATTTTAACTAAACCCTGAACTGATTCAGGTAGAATGAGGTGCAGCTAAGATATTACTTCCAAAAAAGCATTTAAATTTCTCAAAAATGAAGTTTTACTTTTAACGAAACCCTGAGAGTACCATGTATACCCTCAAAGTTCATTCCCCATCCTGTCTAAACATTGACTTCACTTTCTCAATCGTCAAATGTAACTTATTGTTTGACGTAGAAACTTGACACAATGGGTAGATTGTAAGGGCTACCCCACTTGTGAGAAAGCGCATTTTTTCCAGCTTGTTTTGTAGTATTTGGTTCTCCTCTTCTAGTTCTTTATTGCGCAGTTTCAGAATCTCACAGTCCACTTCCTTTTCTTTGAGCTTAGTCCTGAAAGAAATTCAAATTTAGGATAGATAGTGAACAAATAAAACTACCAATATAAAATACAGTGAACCATTTAAATAAAATAAATATTGAACCACATAAAAAGGCCAATCTAAAAGATTTCAAAAGTGGCAAATCACACAAAAATAAAATAGGGTTTCAGAAATACCAAATCACACTAAAATAAGGTTTCAAAAGTTCCAAATCACACTAAATTATGCAACTGTTGATTGGAAAGAGAGAGGCATTCCAATTTTAATGTGGTCATTTAAATGTATTCAGAAATACCAAACCACACCAAAATAAAATAAGGTTTCAGAAGTTCCAAATCACACTAAATTATGCAATTGTTGATTGGAAAGAGAGAGGCATTCCAATGTTAATGTGGTCATTTAAAATAAAATAAGATACAAGGAATAAATAAAGATACCTTACTAGTATATTCTCGATACACCCATTAACATCAACTTGTGGTGAATCTTGCAAGTCTTGCTTTTGCTTTTGCATCTGCTAAAGAAAATGAAATTGCATGAAGAAACTCAAATTAGAGAACACTAAGAAGTAAGAAGAGAACACTAAGCAGTAAGAAAATAAGTAAATAACGCGACAACACTAAGTAGTAAGCAAATAAGTAAAGAACACTAAGAAATAAGTAGAGAACACTAAACAGTAAATAGATACCAGTAAGTAAGTAAGTAAATAAATATGAATGGACTTATAGATTCCTGGGCATTTCTCTTTAAGAAGCTCAGTGGGATGATCCAGTTGGAATCAAGAGTGTTGCATGACCATGTGTTAAGGGTTCTTTGGAGATCCCTCTTCCTCTGAGGGCTCTCTTCCTCTTCCTCAATGGGATGGTGCCCTCTCTTCTTGGAATCAAGAGTTCTGGTCCATGACCACACATTGGTGCTAGGTTTTTCTCCTATACTCATGCTGCTGCTGCTACCGGAGGCATGAAGATGTCATGGGGCTTTGGTGAGATCCCTCTTCCTTGGAGGGATCTCTTCCTCTTCCTCAGTGGGATGGTCCCCTCTTTTCTTGGAATCAAGAGTTCTAGTCCATGAACACACATTGGTGCTCGCTTTTTCTCCCATACTCATGCTGGGAAAAGTGCGGGTGCCATTGCTAGAGGCAGGCAGAAGTACTGGATCTTTGGTGGTGGTTTTCCTAGTGTCAATCGTAAACCCTAAGAAGATATTTATACAAGAATATTAATCCATATCACTTTCTTTCATTAGGGTTTTAAGAGACTACAAATGATTAAAGAGTATTTAAAATACAAAGGGAATATATAGAAAAGAGGTAGTTAGTGTTGTGTGAATCCCAAGATTCACATCGTCAAAATTCGTTCATTGTATATAGATAGCTATTTTAAGCTATTTTTAGCTTCTTTCATTAAATTTTTAATAGAGTGCAAATGATTGAAGAATGTTTAAAATACAAACTTAAATCTCATTTTTTTCCCGGGCTGGTTTTTACCCATTTATGGTCATCAATCTTCATGGAATTTTAAAATATTGCAAAAACACTACCATATCTTACATAGTGTGGGTGTTAGGGGGTTTCATGTCACTTTATTTCATTTATGGCCTTAAAATATCCCACCAAACACCAAACAACAAACAACAAAATTACTGATTTTTTGGGTTAAATTCAGGAATCCGACAGAAATCAGCCTAAAAGTCAAAATCTTCGCCTTTTTAGACTACTCCTTAAAATACAAAGGGAATAGAAATAAGTCTTTAGTGTTGTGTGAATCCCAAGATTGACATAGTCAAAATTGGTTAATTGTATATAGATACGTAGTTGGTGGGTAAGTTACTCTAAATAAGTTGAGCCAAAGTGCATTTAATCAAGTTAATGCAAACCACTACTTCATTTTTATAATATTTCTATTGATATCAAAGGAAAAGACATGTTTGAATGGATAAAATATGTTTATTATTATTTTAATAAACATATGGAGAGAGCGTTCGCTCATATGTACATGGATAAGTCTATGCAAAATGCATTTTATGAAGTTACTGCAAACCACTACTTGATTTTTATAATATTCTTATTGATATCAAAGTAAATGACCTATTTCATTGAATCAACATATATTTATTGTTTTAATAAACATATGTAGAAAGGGTTAACCCACATGTTCATGAATAGGTAAATGCAAAATACATTTAATGAAGTTAATGCAAATCACTATTTGATTTTTGTAATATTGTTATTGATATAAAATGAAATGACTTGATTCATTGAATCAACATATCTTTATTATCTTAATAAACATGTGTATAGAGGGTTAACCCATATGTTCATGACACTTGATGATGTTGATTGTAATGGGTGAGAGCATAATTATTTCTTCTACAAGTAATACTATGAAAAAATATCATGGTTTTATACAACCACTTGTTGGTAGGTAAATTCCACTTTTATGTTAGATAAATTATATACCATAAGTTTCCAAAACCATGGGATCATTGGTAAATTATTATTTTCTATGAGAGAAGGAAAATTTGGGAGAATAAAAAAAAATTAATTATTTACTTGAAGGTAAACTTACATTTTCAAATAGACTCAACTTGAAGGGTTTCCAATAGATATAAATGTGAAAATAAATAGAATCAATATTGTTTTATATTAGGAGAAACCTTTAACAAGAAATATGTAGGGAAGTGTGATTTAACAAAGTTAAAATTGTAACTATGGGTTGATGTGATTCAAACGAAGTGATTAGTGTCTATTGCTAAGTTGGTTCTTTGTCCTTAGCGGTGGTAATCTGTGTATCCAATATGTTAGTGCATGTGAATATGAGTAAGAGTAGGTTTGTTCTTACAAGGATTTGCATCTTAGTGGATTTGTGTCTTTGCTAGGTTGATTTGTATACGTATTTGCAATAGTAAGTCTATATCTACCAAGATGGTATAAATAAAAAAAATTGTAGTTTTCTCTTAAAAGTGTAGACACTTAAATCTAATGTTTTGTTTTTTTATTATTGATAGATCTTATGTGTTATTGTTTTATTGGGTTGATTGAATTTAAAAGAGTAAAAAGTAATATTTTTCATATTTTGAGATAATATGGATATTCTTGAACATTAAATATTCCATCAATTAATTTTAGAACATATGGATCACATAAATCAGCCAGAAATGAATCTCATAAATAAATAAACTACATATGAATCTCATAAATAGATTAGTCATAGAAATTACTCAACCATAAAAGACAAGATATACCCTCGGAAAACCATCCAAATATGGAGGATGAAAACCCATGAATTCTTTGAGTATGATAGATACATTTGTAGAGAATGGTGTACAACACATCAACAGATTGATCGATAAGACATATCAGTTCAGCAATAATGAAGAGACATCCTCTAATGAACTAGCCTAATAACAAGTAAAAATACCTATCATGTGGATGGTAGGAGATGGAAGGCTCAAGTAAGCTACTCACTCAAGTAAGCCACTCAGAGAATCACATAGCACACACACATGGATGAGCATTAACCATAACTCCTTGCATGCAAACATTAACACCCTTCCTACCACTAGTGTCATGCTAGAACTTAGGATTCTTCATAATGCAAAAGATAGGTGCCCTCCTTTAACAAGGATTTCTCAAATTAAAGAAAAACTTGAATAGTTGAAGAGAATGGGAAAGAAAGAAAATTTTTAATAACTACCTTGAATGTTCTCCCTAGATCAAGGTACTGAGTCATTCAAGGGATTTGTGCAAGAAGGAAGCTGATCTCTTTCAGCACACATTGAGAAGACTGCTTACAAGAAGAAGCTAGACTTCTGACAAGAGAAGAAAATATGAGAGAAAATAATGATCAAGCTCTCACAGTGTCCACTAGGAATAACTTCAATAAGAAGGAGAAGACGAAGAACTTTCTTCACAACAAAAATAAGGACAAGAAACCGAAGAAGACCAAAAGAGATATTTCAAATGTTTTATGTAATACTTGTGATGAAAAGGGACACTTGGAAAGAGATTGTTTGATCCAGAAAAGGAGACACCATGCTAATATTGGATAATATGATGAACCAAAAAACAAAATATTCAAATGAGAGAAGGATGTTTCAGATGAAGAGTATGTGCTAATATCAACACTTACTTGCACTATCACACATGGAAGCAATGATTGGGTCCTATATAGTTTAGTTTCCAAAAACATGACAGAATACAAGGATTCAATATTTGATATGTGTGAACATGAGTCTCCTAACAAGGTGAAACCTAGCCATGATTATCTATACCCCACAAAAGGGGGTGGAAAATATTCATACAAGATTGACTCCTAGAAATCCTTAAAGATAAAGGATGTGCTATATGTTCCACGATTGAGGAAGAGTATTCTCTACATATGTACATTAGATGCAAAGGGAATTAGGGTTGCATTTATCAATGGTGATGTTCTAATGTTGTTAAATTTTAATATGCTTAGCTAAGACATCAGCACTTTATTTCATTTTCATAACAAAAGCATATAAACAGGATCACTGAAAGATAGACAAGCACAACAATACAAAAGGAACACAAAGATTTATCCTGGGAAAACCCTAAAGGGAAAAATCCAGCAAAAGCTTCCTCAATATAGATGCCCCAAAAAGATAAAAGATAAAATATAAAACTAGCAAGGAGATCAAAGCCCGATCCTCCTCCTTCTATAGCTACTTCTCTCCTCCACAAGTGCGCTACTCAAGTGAGTGTGTGTCACAAATGAGGAGAGCTACACCTCTATTTATATTCATCTGTTCACTTCAATTAACTCACCTAACATGTAGGCTCGAGTTAATCATGTAGGCTCGAGTTACACATGTAGGCTCAAGTAACCACACTGGGGTGCTAATGACCCACCTTTACAATCTGAGGGGACAACCTCGTGATTCTTATTAGTTCTTCCAATTATAAGCATCAGGTTACAAGATAATACAAGTGGTTCTCCCGGTAGGACCATCGGGGACCACAAAAGATACATATAAAATATTCTTCGAAGTTACAATATTTCAACACTCCCCCTTAACGAGAAGGGTATTCTACAACAACAACAACAATAGTAGGAGAGGACATCATCAACATCATCAAGGTAACACATCTATAAATCATTGGAATCTTTTCAACATTATGTAGTCTTCACCTTCAATCTTCAGTCTTGATCATCATTAATACTTTGACTGCTTTGATGAGCAACATCTTCAACACTTTGACCTTTCGATCAGCAACATCATCTTCAGCACTTCGACCTTTCTATCAACAACATCATCTTCAGCACTTTGACCTTTCGATCATCAACATAATCTTCAAAACTTTGACCTTTCGATTAGCAACATCATCTTCAGCACTTTGACCTTTCGATCAGAAACATCATCTTCAGCACTTTGACCTTTCGATTAGTAACATCATCTTCAGCACTTTCACCTTTCGATCAGTAACATCATCTTCAGCATTTTGACCTTTTGATCAGCAACATCATCTTCAGCACTTTCGCCTTTCAATCAGCAACAACATCATCATCATACTCTGATCTTTCAATCAAACTCATATTTATCATCAGCCTCTGATATTTCAATCAGAACCATCATCAACCAAACATCATCATACTCTAACATCAACTCATCATCATATTCTGATCTTTCGATCAGTACGTCATCATCATCATACTTTGATAAGACATCATCATCATCATCAGGATCTCATCATCATCACATTTTGATCTTTTGATCAGAAACATCATTATCATCATCGCAATTTGATCTTTCGATCAAAAAACGTCATCATCATTAGCAACATCATAATCATAAGCAACTTCTAATCTTCCGATCAGAAAACATCATCATCATCATATTCTAATCTTTTGATCAGAGAACATCATCATCAGCAACTTCTGATATTTTGATAAGAGAAACATCATCATCATCATCATATTTTGATCTTTCGATCAGAGAACATCATCATCATTAGTAAAAACATCATCATCATATTCTGATCTATCAATCAGAGAACATCATCATCAACAACAACTTCTGATATTTCGATTAGAGAACATCATCATCATCAAAACATCAACATGATCCTTCCTTTAGGAATTATGGGATTTAGGTCTTTATGGAGTTACCAATGATCCTTCCTTTCGGAATTACGGGATTTAGGTCTTTACGAAGTCACTAACGATCCTTCGTTTCAGAATTATGGGATTTAGGTCTTTACATAGTTACTAACAATCCTTCCTTTCGTAATTACGGGATCAACACATTTGTGGAACTCAGACAATCCTTCCTATTGGAATTACAGGATCAACACATCTGTGGAACTCAGAAAATCCTTCCTATTGGAATTATAGGATCAATTCGATGATCCTTCCTTTCATAATTATAGGATTTAGGTCTTTACAGAGTTACTAACGATCCTTTCTTTCAGAATTATGGGATCAACATAGATGTGGAACTCAGACAATCCTTCCTCTAGGAATTACGGGATCAACACACGTCCTCGAGTACCAAAGTCACTGGATCTATTCTGAACCAAAGTTCAAGGATGATACAATCCTACCACATTCACGGGGATCGAGATCTCCAGATACATTTTGAACCGAGGTTTAGGGATGATGCAATCCACCACTTTCACGGGGGCTAAGACCTCCAGATACATTTTGAACTGAGGTTCAGGGATGATGCAATCCTACCACTTTCACGGGGGCCAAGACCTTTGGATACATTTTTAACTGAGGTTTAGGGATGATTCAATCCTACCACATTCATAGGGGCCAAGACCTCCAGATACATTTTGAACCGAAGCTCAAGGATGATGCAATCCCACCACATTCATGGGGGCCGAGACCTCTAGATACATTTTGAACCGAAGTTCAGGGATGATGCAATCCCACTACATTCTCGATGACCGAAGTCATCGGATCACTTCTGGACATATGTCCCGAGATCATACAATCCCTCTTCATTCTCGAAGACCGAGGTCTCCGGGTCACTTTAGGGAAAGTGTCCAGGGATGATACAATCCCACTGCAACATCACTACTCCCCCTTTTGGGGAAGGTCTTTTTTAACCACACCAAGTTTGTCTCGAAAGTGTTTGAACTTTACCTGAGATAAAGGTTTTAGCAGCATATCATCATCTAAACCATCACCATCTACATCTTCAGTATGTGAATACTGAACTATCACCATCTGTATCTCCAGTATGTGAGTACTGAAAGCATCATCTATATCTTCAGTATGGAAATACTGAAATCATCATCATCTCTATATTCAGTATAGAAATACTGAATCACCATCATGTTTATCTACAGTATGTAAATATTGAAACATCATCATCTGCATCTTTATCTTGAATGTAGAAATACCGGATTTCTATGTGTTACGACGGAACACGGGGTTCTCTGTTATCACAACTCTTGTTATCACATAGAATCAATGTAGTATCCATCTTCAGTTCAAAGAGAGTTTATATCAGCTTCTGAAGCCATATGGCTTTAGAACTTAGTAGAGCAATCTGCTATGTATTCTGCTTCAGCCATGCTACGAGAAACACTGTACTGTTTCCTGCTAAACCATGAACTCATAGCAGACCCCAAACAAAATCATATACTTAATGTGCTTTTCCTGTCTGAGATACTTCCAGCCCAATATACATCTGTGTAGCCATACAATCTATACTCATGGCTACCATCATAATATAAACCAAAGTCTATAGTGCCTTTCAGATATCTCATCACATGTTTTACAGTTACAAGGTGAACCCATCTTGGTTGAACAAGATATTGACTTAAGGTGTTCACAGCAAAACAAATGTCTAGTCTGGTATTTGTTAAGTACATCAATGAACCAATGATTTGTCTGTAATGAGTCATATCCACTAACTCCGATGAGTCATCAGCTAACAACTTTAGGTTGGAGTCCATGGGTGTGGCCATGACTTTGCATTCCAACATATTGAATCTTATCTCTACCACATACTTTCCCTGGTTGAGAAATATTTCTTCTGAACTTTTCCATACTTCCAGACCTAGGAAATAATGCATTAACCCAAGGTATTTCATCTCAAATTCTTCTGCTAGTTTCTTCTTGATTTCCATGATTTTTTTATCATTTCCTGTCAAGGATAAGTCATCCACATATAATAACATGATGACAAGTTCATCTCATACAACCTTGGGATAAAGGTTAGGATCAGCTTTATTCTTGGTAAATCCCATGCTCGACAAGAAACTATCTATTCTTCCATACCAAGCTCTGGGAGCTTGCTTCAGGCCATAGAGGGCCTTCTTCAACTTGCATACATGATTCCATTTAGCTTCAACTTCAAATCCTCATGACTATTCGATGTAAAAATCTTTCTCAATCATACCATTAAGGAAGGCTTGTCTTTACTTCACCATGGAAGAAACTACCATGATAGTTCTGAAGGAAGTGTACCTTACTTCCTGGAGTAAGTGTCTCTTCAGAATTAATTCCCTTTTTCTGAAAGAAACCTCTGGCCACAAATATTTCTTTATACTTCTCGATACTTCTGTCAGCTGCATGCTCTATTTTGTATATCCATTTGGAGGATACAATACTCTTTCCTTCTGGTTTGGGAACTATATCCCATACATCATTCTAGTATTATTTCATCATAACATCTTCCATGAGTTCGTCTTGTCAGATCATCAAGATATCCTAGTCTCCTGCATTCAACTTTGAAGGATGGAACCCACTTTACTCTTGGTAAAGTCTTGATTCAGCAGGAAGCTATCCATCATGTCGTACCATGTCAAACTGTAGTCACTCCCCTTGAAGTGGAGTATCATCTTCCCTCTTCATTCTGTATAGGTGGTTCTATGCTTGATATATACTTGTCAATAGAGTATGTCATGTCATAGTATATTATTTCTGAGGCAAATCATGAACCTTTGCTTTGTACACTTGTTCTTGAGATCCATATGGAAGATACTACATACTTCCCTTTATGTCTCGAAATCATATCGTACACATCATTCCCCACGATCAACTGTTATTCTTTGATCATAGAATTATTTTCTTCATCTTGAGTTATCTCTTATACCCATGGTGCTCTTCATCCTTTGAGGTGGATCTACTGCCCTTTGAAGCTCTTTCTTTTGTCATGGTGTATCTGACCCTGGGAGCTTTAGATTCTTTTTTATTGAATTGTCATCACTTGTTCTTCGGAACAAGTCTCATCCTTGTTTTTCTTGTAGGAGGTTGTTCAGGACCTTTCCTACAATTCAAATGCACCAATTTCATGGTTAGAACTATTTCATAAAACATATGCATAATGACAAATTCTTATGCATCGTGCAACTATTTATCGAGTACAACATTCATCCAATTCTCACAGAAACTTTCTAGATGACATCATTGAGATTGTGCATTAATCCAAGATGTCATGTAAAGAGGTTTCATTCTAGATAAGTAGTAATGGAGAGATGTATAGCACCATGAGCTACTTACCGATCACATGCATATTAGTAGTATACAGTCATTAATGCAAACAATCTATCATGCATAACACATCAACTGAATATGCATAACAAAACAATATCATTAAATGACAATTGAATACTTATCTTTTGTTTGTTTTGTGGGTAGAATCCTTCTTTATCATTCTCCTTCATCATCTTCTTCATTCATGAAATCATCATTTCTTATCCAAATGATAAGATGGATAAGAGGTTCGTCAAAAATTGAGTTCTTCATATTCCTCATCGCTTGAGGGATCTTCTTTGAATGGTGAGAGCTTGATCTTCAATTTTCTCCCATCTTTCTTCTTCTCTTCTTATGAGACGAGCTTCTTCTTATTCCTAAAGAAACTAAAAGTAATCACTTCCTTCTGGCAGACATTACTCACATGAATGAATCCCATGATCATGGGAGGCCATTCAAGGTGGCTATCACCACTTTTGCATTCTCTGCTTCTTCTTCTACCGCTTCAAGATGTTATGCATTCTAGATCTTCACATTCTTCAACTATTTTCTCAAATCCATCTTCTGAATTATGTTCTTATCTTCAAATAGCTTGATCAAGGAATCAAACATATTCGGTGTCTTTAGGGAAGACACTTGTGGTACAAGTTGATCCGTGATTGAATCAACAGTGATCTTCTTGGCCTTGATCAAGTTCTTCTTATGTAAGGCTTTGAGGATCATCTCCCTCTATAACTAAAACCTCTCTACTCATGTAGGTGTCCAATTCATTTTCTTCAGAGGGATCAAATACTTTCATGCTTGGAATTTTTCAACTTCACCAAGATTATCATCAAGCTGATGTGATAGATCACTTTGAAATGAGAACCTCAAATGCAAATAGCAAAATATTAGATCTTACGGATTTGAGGTGTTCGTCCTGCTTCCAGAGCTCGCTGATCTAGGGTTTGTCAGAGAAACCCAAATTTTCAAAACTTGGAATATTTCAAATCTGATTGGATAGAAAGATAGATCTCTTCAAATGGGGCTGTCCAATGTACTCCTTTTCTGAAAACAGTGGAGGGAAGCTTCCGGAATAGGAAGCCCTAGTTTTCCAATTTCTTCTGCAGAAATGCCTGTTGCTGTTTCTATGATATATCCACATTTCCTACTACTCTATGTCTTAAATTTATCACTGAGGTAAACTCGCATGTCCCTGATCTAAAACCATATTTTTCATCGGAATTGGTTTCACCAATTGGGATTCATGATCATTTTTCCAAGGTGACATTTTATAGGACTGTTCAGAATAGTGAAGTTGTATAGAATTCCACATGTAACTGGTTCATCTTAAGGTTCTTAAATTCATACCACAAATATTACATTCCGTGCTATTTTTGGAACATCTTTAGGAATTCTATTTGGACCTCTGTAGCCCAAGCTATAGCAATTTTCCCTAGGTGTCCTGTTTAGGGATGAATTCTGGAAGAGGCTAGAACCCTAACTTGGAGGGATCATATATCCTAGAATATAGTGAATATGAGTCTAAATTTTGTACAAAATGTTCATAAGGATGATATATTCAGTCTCCACAATTTTGAGCTCTTGAGAGTTCTCCAATATTGGGATATAGCAAATATAACAAAACTTAGCAGTTTTAGTATTTAGGGTTTTTCTAGCTCGAGGTTAAACTAGGGTTTGAATTTCCTGGAGTTTCACCCAACCAAAAATATTGATCCAGGTATGTAAACTTCTATTTTGATAAGGATATAAATCCTATGTTGTGCTCACTCAAAAATTGTTCTTCTGCAAGAAGCCCTAATTTCCCACACCGAAAACTGAAAATGCTTGGAATCAAATTCCGCTTCAACAGAAAGATGTGCCCTTCAATAGAGAGTCAGCCTAGCCTTGTTTTGCTAATCGATTGTGGAGAGAGAACCAAAAATTAAGAAGACCTAGATTCTGTAGCTGCACAATGTCTTCTTTTCAGGGTGGCTCTGATACGATGTTAACTTTTCATATGCTTAGCTAATACATCAGTACTTCATTTCATTTTCTTAACAAAAGCATATAAACAGGATCACTAAAAGATAGCAAGCACAACAATACAAAAGGAACACAAATATTTATCCTGGAAAAACCCTAAAGGGAAAAACCCAGCAAAAGCTTCCTCAATATAGATGCCCCAAAAAGATAAAACTAGCAAGGAGATCAAAGCCTGATCCTCCTCCTTCTCCAACTACTTCTCTCCTCCACAAGTGCGCTACTCAAGTGAGTGTGTGTCACAAATGAGGAGAGCTACACCTCTATTTATATTCATCCGTTCACTTCAATTAACTCACCTGACATGTAGGCTCGATTTAATCATGTAGGCTTGAGTTACACATGTAGGCTCAAGTAACCACACTGGGGTGCTAATGACCCACCTTTACAATTTGAGGGGAAAACCCCATGACTCTTATTAGTTCTTCCAATTAGAAGCATTGGGGTAGAAGATAATTCAAGTTGTTCTCCCGGTAGGACCATCGGGGACCACAAAAGATACATATAGAATATTCTTCGAAGTTACAATATTTCAACAAATGTGTCTTAGAGGAAATACAATGGAGGATGCAACAGTGATTGGAGAAGAAGATAGAGGCTTGTACAAGTTGAATGGATAGTGTGAAAAAGCATTGGTTCATGAGTTAATAGAACCAAATGAACTATGGAAAAAAAATATTGCACATGTGCACTAATAGAGCACTACCTATGGCAAGAAAATGAGTCTTAGGACCTCCAAAGATCCAAGAAAATCATGAAGGAATTTGAAAAGGATGTGGAAAATGAAAGAATACAAATAAGAGTTTTCCCAGCTGTGAGAGAAAGGATAAATGAATATTTGAGATGGTACACTTGGATGTATGTGGAACCATGTCTTCTAGCTCACTAAGCAGGTATTTGTACTATGTTTCCTTTATAGATAATTTCTCACGTAACACTTGAATATATTGCTTGAAAGAGAAAAGTGAAGTTTTTAGCAAGTTCAAGGAACATAAAGCTTTTGTGGAGAACCATAAAGATAGGAAGATCAAGATTTTACAGTAATCTAATGGTGATGAGTTCACTTCGAAAGAATTCAAGGAACTCTAGAGAGAATCTTAGATTAAGAGGGAGTTGAGGACTCATACAATCCTCAGTAGAATGGGGTTGCAAAATGAAAGAACAAGACCATAATGGGAGCAATGATTGCAATGTTTCTTGACAAGGATATTCCTATACGCCTTTGGGAAGAGGAGGAAACAACTACAGTGTATGTGAAACCATACTCCTCATTGAGTACTTGAAAACAAGAGTCATGAAGATGATTTGTCATGAGTGAAGCTACAAATAATACATCTCAGAGTATTTGGTTTCTAGGTGCACATACATGTCCCAAAGGAGAAAAGGACCAATTTTGGTTCTTCTCAGAGGAAGTGTGTATTCATAGGTTAGAGTGATACATCCAAGGCCTATCAAAAATACTTTCAAGGAATCAAGAAGATCGACATTAGTAGAGATGTAACATTTGATGAAGACTCAACATACTTCATATTTAGGAGGAATCCTATCCAAGAAGTTGAGGAACATAAATAGATAAGAATTTGAGACATGGAAATTGGAGAAGCAACTCTAGAAAACCCTAAAGATCAAGACATGACTGAAGAACTGGTAGAAACTACCCTTCAGTAGGACTCCTACAAGAGGAAACCAACATGGGAACAAGAGATCATATGAGAAACTGAAAGTTATGGCACTCTAGAAGGAATACATAGAGAGAGAAAGAGGGAAAATCCCTATAATAGCTATCTATCCATCTTGTGTGACATCATTGAAAGAGAAACTTCCACCTATGAAGAGGGTACATAAGAGAAAGAATGAAAGGATGTGATGATCAAGGAATATTAGTCAGTCATGAAGAATGATGTATGAGATGTTGTTCCAAGACCAGAGAAAAGGTTTGTCGTGACTTCAAAGTTGATCTACAAGATCAAACATGATGCAGATGGTAGCATCGAGAAACATCAAGAAGGTTCGTAGCACGAGGATTATCACATAAGAAAGGAATATATTATGAAGAGAAATTTTCACTTGTGGCGAGGTACACTTACATAAGGATCATACTTACTTTAGAAGTAGTTATGAAATGGAAAGTACACAACATGGATGTCAAGACATATTTCTTGAACAATTTTTTCAAGGAGGAAGTGTACGTGGAATAGCCACTAGGATTCGAGACACATAACAAGAAGACCCATGTGTGAAAATTAAAGAATGGCTTGTATGGATTAAAACAAGCACTGTGGGCATGGTACGATAGGATGGAAATCTTATTGATGAGCTTAGGATTTACCAAGAGTAAAGAAGATTCAAACATCTACTTCAAGGTGGAAGACAAAATACAAGTGATACTCTTACTATATGTCAATGACTTGTTTCTAACACGCGATGAGGAAATCATTATAGATGCAAAGAGGAGACTTGCTACAGAGTTCGAGATGAAATACCTAGGTAATACAAGTAGGAAATTCAATGTATGCATTTGGAAATTAGAGCTAATACAAATTTATGACATAAATTTAATATGAAAAAATTTTAAATGTTTATTCTTTAGTGTAATATTTAAGATCAATTTTAAAATTTAAATTATAAAAAGTTTATGTTGTTATTTGTCGTACATTTGTTTTACGCTTTTCATTTCTTAGAGATGTCATTATAATGTGTGTTTATTTTTCTAATCATATTTTATTTGTATTTATGATTGCAGTGACTACAATTTGGAAGTGTAATCCTGCAATGCTAAACAACTAGTGATCCCATATAGCCATGTCTCTTCTCGTACCCCTCCACAACCACCATAAAACTATGGAATCCTTCTTTTCTGAAGTTCCCTCATGATGTCGTCATAAGGGGGTCCCTGCAATAGGTTCAATGATATTTCAAGGTTACCCTACCTCAATGGTGGGGCCTCAACCTATACCTATGGTGTACCACTTCCCCTTTGAATTGCTGTGAACATCTCATTTATTGGCTCAAGGCAAAAAAAATGAGAACCGTGTCTCGAAATGTAGCCGACACATTCTACTGAGGTGTTGTTGCATGACCTCGTCCTCAACTTGTCCCCGTCCTTTCCAAATCCATCTGTTATCATGCCATAAGTCATCATTAGTATGTGGTTCAGGTTTTACCTAGGTCACTATTAAACATGTACTCATACGCCAATGAATGAAAGTTTATTTCTTTCTTCAACAAGATTTACCTTATACTAAGTAATATTAAACATTTTTGCAAAAACTTAAATAATTGAATATAATNTATATATATATATAAATTTAAACTATGCAATAATCTTAAAATACATATATAATAAAACAAACACTAACCTAACCCTAATATCTATTAGTCGTGGCATGAAGCTAGTTTCAATCTCACTTATGAATACCCGTGTAACATCCGAAATATTGTAGGTCTCCTTAATTGAATTAAAGTTAGTCATATTGGTCAACTTATCAACAATGACCATAATGGCGTCATTCCTACTAGAGGTAACAAGAAATCCTACCATAATGTCCATCGAAATAACCTTCCACTTTGACATGGGAATGTAGTGCGGTTACAACACTCGTGTTGGGTGATTATGATTAGCTTTGACCTAATAACACTCAAGGAACCTACCAATGAATTTGACTATGTCTTGCTTCATTCCTATCCAAAAGAAGACTTCTTTCATATCTACATACATCTTCTTTACTCCTCGATACATAATAGACTAGTATGTGGTATTCCTTAAGTATAGTTTCTCTAATATTACCTTCCTCCTGGGTATACATTTTTGTTTGATATTGCAACAGCCCATCTACTTCCAACTCATACCCTCCAAATTTAGGTTCCACCTTCCTTCCATTTTTGAGTGTCGACGATAATTTTAGGTACCAAGTATCTCCGACAAGTTTCACTAATACTCTCTCCCTCAAATCCATCTTTAAAAGTATGTGAGAGAAAATCGTTGGTTTTATACTTAAGGAATCAACCACTACGCTCTCCTTCCCTTTGATGTACAAAATCTGAAAATCATACTCACTCATAAATTCACTACATCATCTCTAAGAAAAATCTTTGAGTTAAGAGGTATCTCACGATTTCGTGATGTGATTTGAGCTCAAATATTTTCCCAACAAGGAAATGTTTCCAAATATTTAGGGATAACATCACTGCTGCTAATTCTAAATCATGGGTAGGTTAATTCTCTTCAAGAGGTTTTAACTTTCTTAATGCATAAGGTTTTACTCTTCCTTAGTGCATTAACACACCACCCAAATCCTTACTTGAGGAATGTGTGCAAACTATAAATTCCTTTTCCACATCTGGGACCCATAGAATCGGTACACTCATTAGTAATTCTTTTAGTTTATTGAATGCAAGATAACATTCTTTGATCCATTCATATCCAAAACCCTTGTGCTACAAGGTAGTTATGGGTTTCGTTATTTATTAGAATCCTTCCACAAGCATTCTATAGTATCCTGGTAGACCCATGAAGCTCCTTACTACATGTACATTCCTTGGTACATGCCAATCCATTATGGCCTTCACCTTTTGTGGGTCCATGAAAAATTCCTTTGCTAGAAATTATATACCTCAGATAATGGATCTCCTTTTGATAGAAATAAAACTTGGACAACTTATTGTACAAATTTTGTTTTCTTAAGCATGAAAACACCATTTGCAAGTTATCTTTGTGCTCGCTTTCATTATTGTAGTAGATAAGGATATTGACCAAGAAGACCTACACAAGATGATCTAAATATTTTCTAAATAAATTATTCATGAGGCTCATAAATACAGTCAGCGCATTAGTGAATCCAAAGGGTTCCACCAAAAACTCATACTTCCCAAATCGAGTTTGAAATATTGTCTTAGCTATGCCACCTTCCTTAATCCTAAGCTGGTGGTAACCTAATCACAAGTTCGATAACTGAAAAGAATGTCGCCCCTTTCATCTCATTGAAGAGGTCATTTATTCGAGGTATTGGGTACCTATTTTTCACTCTGGGTATGCTCAAATATCTATAATCTATGCAAAGACACAAGGAACCCTGCTTCTTCCTTACAAATATTATTGGTTCAGCCCATGGAAAAATACTAGGCCTTATGAATCCTAGGTCAACAATTTCCTTAAAATACATTTGAAACTCAAAAAGCTCAATGTTGGTCATCCTCTAAGGCATCTTCGATATCGGCTTCGAACTGGGTTTAATCTCAATGGTAAAATCAATTTCTCTCTCACGAGGTAACTAAGGAAGTTCCTTGGGAAAGACATCATTGAATTCAGCTAACACTAGGTATTGATTTAATGAGGGTCCCTTCTCATTACTTATTTCTTCAACAATATATAAATAACACCCTCTCCCCATACATCATTTTACGTTCATCATTGAGATGAAACGTAGAGAAAACTTTTGTTTGATATCATGAATCTCAATGGCCTTCCCTTTGTCATCAACAAACATGACCTTATTTCTGTAACTGCCAAGGAAAGCTCGATGTTCCTCAAGCTAGTTCATACCTATGACAAGGTCATAAGTCCAAAGGGAGGTGACATACACTTTGACTAATGTAACAACTACCTGATATCTACACTACTATTGTCGACACTAGATCCTACTACTTATTTTATCTCTCAAGCGATTTTGACTGAGTCGAAATTGTTGTGTTCATAGGTTGGAGAAATAAAGTTGTCAATAACACCAAAATCAAACAAAATTATGAGTTTATCATTGATTTTACGTGATGATTCCACCACAGTGGATTGGTGTTTAGCCTAATTATTATTTAGAGCTGCAGAGAATTGATGCTTACTTCCTAGACTCCTCATTGGGGACTTTCCCTCTCGATGCACTCTAGCCGATCATAACTCAAGAGAGTCTCGCTGATAGTGTGTACCACCACCACCCACAACAAGCAACCTCTAAAAGTGTAGGAGAGATGAACTATTGAGAACTTTGAGAGGGGTTCCTTTGCCTCGAACCTCTTGCTGTGCAAACTGCTCCTCAATAATCCATTGTACTCTTGTGACTTCATGTTGTATATTGGGACATTGTACTATCTTCCAATGATCTATCTACTGCTGCAAATCTTGGTGTAGACCTATCTCTATAGCGAGTTGGCCTCTTGTTCCCTCCTCTAAGGTAGGTTCGAGGGGCCTTCCTCATGAATCGTGACTTCTAAGTATTAGATTCCCTAAAGGATTTCTCAGCCAACATCTCTTAGGTAAAACAAGCACGTTCGACCACCTCAACAACTAAAGTGGGTTTGCACATGTGCACTTGGGCCCAGATCCTAGGATTGAGCTCGTGCACAAAGCACTCTGCATGGCATTGATCAGTTTCTAAGTAGGGGACATACTTAAGGAGTTCCATGAATCTTGCCTCATATTCCTCCATCGATAGACTCCCTTGTAACAAGGCGTGAAAGGCTTCTTCTTGTAGCTCCTCGTAGAAGTCTAGAAAGTACTTCCCTTTTTCTTATCTACGAGTAGGTACCATGGGACTGTGTGTGGGGTAAGGCCCAATTTCCTTTCTTTGCTTCTTCACAAGTTTAAGAAATTGTCCTTTAGTTAAAATATAGCTATTTTGGATTTTGATGTGGAAGTGTACTCCTACAATTCTAAACACCTAGTGATCCCTTTGAACCATGTCTCTTCTTGTACCCCTCCATGACCACCAAAAAACTCTAGAATCCTTCTTTTCTAAGTTCTCTCATGACGTTCTCATAAGCAGGTCCTTGCAATAGGTTAAATTATATTTCGAGGTCACCCTCCCTCAACGGCGGGGCCTCAACCTCTACCTATGGTGTAGCAATTCCCACTTGAAGTCCCATGAGCATCTCATTTATTAGCTCAAGGGAACGCAAAATTAGAATCCTCTCTCGAAATGGAGGAGACACATTATGCTTAGACGTCATTGCCCGATCTCGTTCTAGACTTGCTCACGTCCTTGCAATATCTATCCTTTATCATGTCATAATCCATCATTAGTACATGGTTCAGGTTTTACCTACCTCTCTATTAAACATGTACTCATAGGACAATGAATGAAATTTTATTTCCTTCTTCAACAAGATTTACCTTATACTAAGTAAAATTAAACATTTTTGCAAAAACTTAAATAATTGAATATAATAACAAATACCATGGTTTTATTTTTCTATATATTTATATATGTATAAATTTAATATAAATAAAGAATAGACTTTTGGATATATATATATATACATTTAAATTTAAATGATCCAATAATATAAAAAATGCATATATGATAAAACAAACACTAACCTAACCCTCATATATAGTAGTCATGGCATGAAGCTAGTTTCACCCTTTTTAAGTCATTTGCAAGCCCTAAAATTTATATTGTTTTTCTAGTTAGGCAAGTCACCAAACTAGTTAGTGGGCATGCTGTGCTAAGCTCTTGTGGGATGTCTGAGACAGGAGACAGGCCAAGCGCAAGGTGGGCTCTCCCTTGGCGCTCTGGTGAGTCAGGATCCATCTCTGATCAAACCCGTCTAGGCGTTGATTTATTATTTTATACATATAATTTCTTTTTTTTCTTGAGGGTCTGAGGTCATTTTTCTCCACCTCTCTTGCGACCTGGGTGTGGGCGACCTAGGTGTGGGCAGAGCCTGTGTAGACATGCTTCCTTGCAGAGGGATCAACCTGTGTGGACATGCTTCCTTACAGAAGGATCGCAGTGGAATTTTCCACTACGAGCCTTCTGTAAGGAAGCATGTTCGCACAGGCTCTGCCCACACCCAGGTCACAAGAGAGGTGTAGAAAAATTACCTCAGACCCTGAAGAAAAAAAAATTATGTATAAAATAATAAATCAATGCCTGGACAGGTTTGAGGAGAGATGGATGCTGACTCACCAAAGCACCAAGGGAGAGCCCACCTTGCACTTGGCCTATCTCTAGACATCCCACAAGAGCTTAGCACAATTACCCAGGGTTTGAAGAGGGCACCCTAGTCAGATTAAGATGCTAGGTGCGTTGTGCTCTTCCCTATCATGCTCTTGGCCATTTGGTATCAAATGCTACGATGAATGAGGATTGGTCTTTCCTTGAGCATAATAAAACCCTATTTGTTCCCAGCCAAACATCACTGCACAATAAAAACCAGATTCCTCGAGCTCAATTTTGCCATCCTCAGGCATAAAATCATTTGGGTATTTGAATATTTGTTTTGGGGATGGTAATTTTTTTATTACTGTTAACTGATTAGGGATGAGATTGAGTTCTCTGATTTTTTTTTGGCTGAGAAAGCGGCTCTACCTGCATTCATCCCAAGAGGATGAAAAACAAAGAATCAGACCCATAATACAAAGAAGAATAATAGTCAGAGGACAGAATTTCCAAGCTTCTTAGATGTGCCATCTGAGAAAGTGGATAATTTCCAAACTCCTTATTTCTTCCCACAGGTTAGCTCGTTGGTTCTAGCTTCATAGAGCCCCAAGTCCCAGCATCTAGCATTTGATAAAAATTTAACCAGTCTGAGATCTAGATTAAAAATTTTGAACAGGCACTACCTCTCGAGTTTCTTTTTGGTTTACTTCCAGTTTTAAAGCATAAATTAGTGTTATTATACAATAAAACTGTAGAGAATGCATTATGATTTGAGTTTTAAATGCTAATTAGAGAAATTTGTTTTCTTTTGTTGAGGATGGGTGATTTCCTTCCTTTACCATTTTAATAAAAGACAGTCAAAGAATCACAACCCAGTCTAAATCCGAGCTCACAGAGCATCTTTTCTAAAAGCTAAAGGCATCTGGGATCCACAAATATATCTATTGGTATAAAAATTTCCATGACCACCCATTCTAGGGTTTTGTTGAATATTTGTGTGGAACGTGTCTTCCTGTGTGATTACAAAGTACTAATGCCTGTGTCAAGTAATCTATTGATACATATGTGAAAACTGGTTTTGTTTCTGCCATAGCACACCTCAAGACCTGGTGTAGACATCCTTACTATAGATATAAGAAGGTATGCATAGGGATCTGTCAATGAGAATGGCCAGATTCACTACAGTGGATGAGAGCTGATGTTAATCGCCCTGCATTCGAATAGAGGAGAGAGAGGGTTTGTGCATGGGGTAACTCTCAGTCCCAGTACCAATGTTTCCATACTTTCCAGCTCTACTACTGATCACTTGACACTATCACAAACATGATCATCCATCCTAAACTGGAATCCTATCAATCCCCACACTGGTGTATTAAGTCACAATAGCACTATGTGCTGAGAGTGTAATTGCATGATCCCTCCCTTCACTGTCTAGAATGATAGATATCTTAGTTAAGCTGCATACGCCATAACCTTAGCCAGCATTCTAGTCTATTAAAAATACCAATGCTTCCATACTTGGCAATAGGAATGATTTCAAGAACCCCTCCTAGATTTATATGTATAAAAATTGGGCAAGCGTTCTAGTCTATTAAAGATACCAATGCTTCCATGCAACAGGGATTATTTTAAGAACCCCTAGATTTATATGTATAAAAATTGGGTGAATCTCTATGATGTATAGGAAAATTTGAAGGCAATTTTATCAATAATATAATATGTATATATAAAATATTTGGCGAATCTTTCATTTTATTATATAATGTTGCAAAATTTTGGAGAATATTTCATTTTATTGTATAATGTTGTAAAATCTTCATGAATCTTTCATTTTATTATATAATGTTGTAAAAATTTGGCAAATATTTAACTTCATTATAAAAAATTGTAAAAACTGTTGAATCGTTCATTGATTTATAGAATATTGTCAAAATAAAATAATAACAACATTAGTCAAATAACATGAATCACATCATCAACAATAGAACATGTAGACTCACAAGTCACAACATGAAGGTGTCAGTGAAACACAACTGCACTGACTAGATTCAGGGCAAGTGGGGACTCCACTTTTTATCTCATCCCTTAATGGTCCAATAGACATGTGGGGACCTAAATCTTGACAAACTGATAAACTCATAGAATCGTACATTATGCTCGATCTTGGCCTCCACTAGCCAATTATGGTCATGGAGGATAATACAATTATACATGGTAATTATGCCAATTGATTATTGCATTAGATGAATGTTGGTCTTGTGCCAATAGGTATCCTACGATCTATGCATAGGAACCTAGTGCATAGACCATTTTTCTCTTCACTTGGATATGTAGAGCTCATTTATTTTTTGAATAATGATAAGTATTTACAAAGAAAACATACAGTGAGTGTAAAAGAATTGAAAAACTAAAGAAAATTAATTCATGCAACTAAAAGTTAATAAAATATTCTTTTCTCAAATCCTAAAACCAACCTTGATTCAAGCTACAACAAAGGGTTAAATCAAGCGTCAAATGAGAACTATAATCATTCAAAGGGATTAACACAATATTTAACCAAAATACACACAAACTTAAAAAATCGACAAAATGCTTCAAACAAAAGCAATAAACAAACCATAAAAAATTGTCAAGATATTTGTGCTAAAGACCAACATGGTTTCATGTACTTGAATGAGCCCATTATTTCTTAGATAAAGTGTTGTCAAATTAGTTATTTATCATTTAATGTTAGGAAAATATCTATGTGAAGAGATAGCTCCTTGGCCTAGCTTTCTCAAATTCCAGCGTCATTTCCTATCAGATACAAGAAAGAGACAATGTAAGAGATAAATATCAAACCATCAATCTTAAAATAAGCTGCATGAAGGTAATGTAGCTCAAATCATCAATGTTACAACAAAAAATTATAATGTAGAATCTATTTTTACCTAAAACATAACCTCAAATTCATATATGGAGTTGGGATTAGGTTTGAGTTCTGCTTTTCGCTTTTTATAGGAGCTACTTTTGGGATCATTTGTTAGACATTAATAAAATAATCTTATCTTATCATAATTCTTTTTGTTACCTTCATCATATGATTAATGTGTTACTTTCATTATATGCTTAATGTACATATTGTGTGCCAGTCAGTTGTTAGATTACTACAAGGTTAGTTAAGCACACAAAGTCTAGACCACCAGTTTTAGATTGGGTACCATCGTCAAAATGGGGGAAAGTGCCCAAAAATTTCCCAAGGATTTATTTCCAAGGAAAAAAAACACCAATGTTCCACCAAGTTTCTAGGATGTACAAATTTGGGAGCATGGAACACATCCAAGGGGACATGTGGAATCACCCCACAAAATCTATGGAACATTGAAGTCTCCAACATAGGAGGCCAACCAAAATACTAAAAAGATTTAAAATATGAGAATTGAAATGTTAACCATTAAAACTATTAAATAACATCAATTTAAGCTTATCCAATTGGCAAAAGCACACCCAACTGCTAATATCCACCACAGAATTGCAAGAGAACAAGTCTAGAAGTACCTTGTTTTGAGCATTTTCTTCCAGCAGTGCTAGACCTTATTTTGAGTATTTTCTCCCAGTTGCAACGTCAAAACCAACAGCCACGTAATAGTAAATTTTTGAGTTATTTATTGTCCAGCAGTAGAAAATACTTAATTATTTACTATTCACTATACCCACAATATCCAAAAAGGGACTATGGCAAATACTTGAGGTATTAAGTTTTAAGTTTTAACTATGGAAACAACAATAAATATCTAGCAGCAAGGTTTCTACGATTCCAACAGTCCACAACATCCAGTAGCAAGAATTATGTTTCATAGCATCCAGGAGTCACAGGCCGAAGGTCTCAACTCTCCCTCACATGATCTCCCTCATACTACCATGCCCACATAGCCTCACTGCTCACACAAGTTAAAAGAGAGTGCACAGAACTCACAGTCCCACTAAATGGTTTCATTTGTGTATTCCCACTAAATGGCTTCGTTTGTGCACCATGCTTTGCATTAGTAACAACAACACTATTAATCTTCTTCCCACTTTTATTAGCTTCTGCTAATTTAACTTGACCACCAATTTGGCTTCTTCATGCATCAATCTGAGTTAAATGCTATATAACATATAGGCATCTACCAAATGATTGGATTTTTAAATCACGTATTGCTGCTCTTGTTGTTAAGAGCTTCCAATAATTAATGGGGTAGAATGTTTTATTCATTGAGGCTTTAAATATGTCCCAAGTCACAGCCTCCATGGAACCAATATTTATCTTGCAGTCACATAAATCCTCCCACCACAACAAAGCTCGCCTAGGCATGCATAGTTTTTCAAATACAACCTTGTCATCATCTGTAAATTATCACACTTTGAAAAACGGGGATCTAACTTCCTTGGACAGTTATCAAGTCCAAGGCCTCCACCTGACCGGTCGTAGAGTGAAATTTTCACTTTGGGTTTAACTTTGAAAGAGGAACCTAGATTTAACATCGAGCCTCCTTGAGAAGTAATTCATTTCTTTCCTATATTGCTATCAAACAATTTCTATTGAATAGTAGACTATCATGTTGTTATAAAAGTTGTTAAATTCTGCCACAGATGGGATATATTCATTAATTGACCATCCATAGGCCCAAATTTTGAGTTTAGAGTAGAAACTTTGGCTTCAACCATTCCAACACAACTCTGCAATTCATCCTCCATTTCCTTCTTTGTCTGAGATAAAATATTGCCCATAAATTTTGTAGCGAATCAGCAACTACATGTGAAACAAATTCTCTAAAAGTCTAATATCAATATGATCCCAAAGTATGCCTAGTGGAAATAAGTGCAACAACTGCAATATATAATCCTACATACACAGCCAATATAAAATGGCAAGAAAATATTGAAGTAATCAAACAATCTTGGAAAATGAATCCACACAATAGGCAAAAAAAAATTGAACAAAATATCATCTCCAAGTTTTTAATTAAACAAAACATTATGTACAGCAAAGATATGAACAAAATTGAAGCTTTTATCAGTAAGTACAATCCATCAATTTCTACAAATTCCTGAGATCCAATGGAATTGAATCAGCTGTACTACTACTGTCACTCAACCCCATTACAAAATGAGAAAGGAATATAAATACAACATGATGAATATGAAGCATTGTAGATCTCATTTGTTCATATCTCGAAAATACATTAGTGTACAATAGTCAAGAAGATGAAAAGACAGAGAAAAGATGTGACACTTTTTTATGACTATGAGCTTTCGTTAATAACCACTTGTGAGATCTCTATCAACTTCAGCAAACCTGTGTCAAACTTAATTGTGAGACTGTAACCAATGTTGTGCCCCTGAGTTAGTGCTTACGTGCATACAACTCAAATATAAGTGCAACATGTGTCCATAACACTATCGATCGTCACTCTGATGTGCACAGTTATTGGACTGTAGCACATGGTCCTGCTGAAACACCTTTTAGATTGAACTCTCTTCTTTCAATTCAGGATCTGATTGATTCTAACTCTTATTATGGATCAAGAAACCCTAATATCTCCTTTTCAAGATTGTGCAAAATGGGGAAAAGGACCCTACATGCCCCACTTTATTAGTGTTCTTCATTGACCACTCTTTAAAGGCAATTATGCCATTGAAAGGTCAAATATTGTTTCATTCTGGAAATCTTACTCACTCCAAATCACTTTGAATGATGACCCTATATGCAGGATCGATGGATTTAGGACAATGGTCAATGCTCTATTGGCTTGCTCTCATTGCATAATTGGAATATTTTCACTAAGTCAATGAGCAAGACTTTTTTAATTCATTCTTTGGGAACTTAGAGGCCAAGGGGCAGATTTTGGTGGGAGACCTTTGTTTCTAAATTTTGATCCAGAAATGTATGCCCATCACAAACCCTCCCCGTGTGCATAATACCTCCAAACCATAGTTTCCACACTCTTGTGTATGACTCCCAACACTCCCTAGTACATCAAGTCCAACTTTGAGATGAATACTTACCTTAATGCTATTATGATTTTCCTTGACAAAGTATTGACAAATCAATACTCACCAGTCTCAATGCTCTTATGAATTCTGTTAACAGAGTGTCAATAGTCAATACTCACCATAATACCAAGTATGTCAAATTTGTGCACTCCCACCCTAGCCATTTCTGAGTTCACAAATTTGTGTAGTCCCATCCTGGCCATTTCTTATCTGTTAATACAGCACCAATTTCATCTTCTCAGCCCCTTTTTTGAGGAAGGCTAGTATTTGTGGCCATTCCAATCATGTCTAATTACTCGTGCATGGTTTTGATTGATGCCATTTCCATGTTTCTTGGCTGACCTGAATCAAACAATGTAAACATTCAATCCAAGAGATGTTGTTCTGTGTGAGATAGAATGGCCATACAATGCATGTATCCTTCTTTTTTCTTTTTCTTTTTCCTGTTTCTTTCGTTCTTCCATTTTTCTGTACTGATTGTAATGGCTAGGTTGGTTAGGAAGGGATGGTGTATGGGAAAAGAAGAAAAAATAATTAACAATTGAGGAACATATCACTACAGAATCGATGGGAAATATAAGAAAAAACAAAAATACTGATTTGTGCTGAATAATAAACTGCCAACCACCCTATGTTAGGAACAAAGGAAATAACTCAAAGGTGCAGAGCACAAAAGAAATTAGCTAAACATCTGACAGAAGCAAGATATATAGTCACACACTGCAAAATAAATCATATTCTACAACTTCTTAAATAATTGACATTAAAGCTCATATTTACCACCAACAACAATCCATGTACATTAGCACTTCAAAGACACTACTAGGCTCAAAGTAGAGATGAAAACCTTGAAGTAGAAAAAATGCCTCTTGCAAAAGACTAAAAGTGCAAAACCAGTCTACATAATCCTAGATTTCATCTGTTCTATAGACCTGTGAAGATGAAGGCTTATGGGGGCTGAGAAGGAGAAAGAAAGGTAAACAACCAATACACAAGCAATGACAACCAACATAGAATATGTGCATCCAACAGGAAACCAAAAGCGTATAGGGTGTTGGGCTTTGCTAGAGATTAGGGTTTCTTATGTTATAGAATTTATTGAGCCCCAACAACTGTTAATGTAAATTCATTGGCAGTCTTTTGATCTTCTCATTTGCCATTATTGGACCATGTGGCAAATGCACTGGTGGAATATGTTCATTGTTTGACCTTGAACTAGGGCCTTGTTTGAAGTAGAATAGGTCAACAATGGAAACATTCATTAGATCTAGGCAGTTTTGTGATTCATGGCCTATTCGTCTCAAATTATGGGCATACTCCAGTCTTCAATTAGCAGCAATTAGCACTATTATGGCCCTTCGACAGCACTAAGAAGCGTCTTTGGGTAAATATAGGTACATTGGGAACAAGTTTGTGGAAGGAAAGATAAGTAAAACCTATTTATTCTAAATTATGGGAAGAAAGCAACCTAATTCTTGTAGCAACACTCCATGTTGGGTTGTTTCCTAGCATTTCTACACATTGTAGACAGTTCTGGGTATGTTTTAACCATGTCTCAACCCTCCAAATAGCAACAAGATCAGTCCTGGGTATAATGTGGGAATCTTCCTTGTAGTGGCAGTAATGATTTAGCATCAACCAGCAACAAGAATTCTAGTCAATCTGTAAGTAAAGAACAACAATAAAGATCTTAATTTCTCCACATTCTGGGTAGATTTTGAGTGAATTTATGGCTGTCCCTGATCCCAAGCAGAGTTAATTCCAAATCTGGTCCAATTCTAAGTAGATCTAGCAAGTCTAAGCATCTGGGTCCCATGCTGCAATAGATTTGGGAAAGTTTAGTGCAAATAAACAAACTAAATTCCAAATATGGGGTTATTTTGAACTTTGAAGTATTTTCTGTCACAGTAGCCACTGATTATGTACTCTGTGTAGCTTTGGGTCTGTTTGAAAAGGCTTCATCAAACCTATCCATTCTATACTCTGGAATGATTCATCAAACCTCTATATTAAAACCTTAGATACTTGAGCATCAAATAAAGACAATAATCAAGTACATTAATCAAAAGAAACCAAATCAAAACCCCATTTAAATGGGCAAATAGGATTCTTCCCACATAGAAATTGTCCTAGCTTTGGGGACATGTACAAGTTCAGCATATTAAGTACTTTGTCATGAATAGAAACCAACAACTGGAAAAATCTCAAAAATGCCACCTTTTTATATCTTCTACCTCAGGATCACATCACACTAATTCAAATGGGTTTGAGCAAGATGGGATAATATGATGCATGTAATTTGAATTTAGCTTGTCTAAGTCTTTTTCCTTTGTGGCAATCTACATTCATCAAAAGAAACCAAATCAAAACCCCATTTAAATGGGCGAATAGGATTGTTCCCACACAGAAATGGTCCTAGCTTTGGGGACATGTACAATTTCATCCTATTAAGTACTTTGTCATGGATAAAAACCAGCAACTGGACAAATCTCAGAAATGCCACATTTTCTATATCTTCTACCTCATGATCACAACACACTAATTCAAATGGGTCTAACCAAGATGGGATAATATGATGCATGTAATTTGAATTTAACTCATCTTGTTTTAAAGTGTATGTGCCTAGAAACATGGATTTATTTCCCAAATATCCACTGTTTACTTCTACTACTCATTTTTAGAAGTGCACAGGTCTATGTTTTAGCCACTTTACCATTTCTATGATGCAAAAACTTGTCAAAAATGTACCCAAAACACACCAATACTTGGATTTTCTTGATTTATGGTTATTTGAAGGCTACAATGGATTTGATATGTTGTTGTTTGAGGCTAACAAATACCAAAACTGCCCAAAATATCCCAAATCAACTAATTAGGTTGTTAGGAGGCTCAACATATGCCCAGGTCATCAAGGAATGTGCCCAAAAATCATTTTGATTCATGTATGAGGATTAAACACGACAACATGCCTGGGTTTGCTTTCAATCATCCATAGAATTGCCGAGGGATCAGAGAGCTCCATCCATATCAAATGAGATCACAAATTATCCATGTCACCATCACATGAACCAAAGATCTACCAATCTGGACTCCAAGGCATCATACTAAGCCAACCATCCATGATAAAACAAATGCAATCAACAAAGGAGGTTTGTGACCTAAGCATATATTAATGATCATGAACCAGTTGAAATTAAGAAGACAGGTCTTGGAGCACCTAGGCTTTACGCAGAGAAACAAAAACAATTATTTAAGGATGCTATTGAAATTTGTAGGAGCATGGTTGCTAAAGATATCTCGAGTTGCACATAGGCATACAATTCAGTTCCAAAATTTATTAACTAGACATATAATTGCAAAATAATCCTGACATTGAGGGAAAAAAGAAGATTAATCAATCAATCGGTGGATTGGTTCCACTTATTTCAAATTATTTTGGCAATTAGTACCTAACATATGAAAATTATGCCAATTATATTAGAGGAATGTTGGTCTCATGCCAATAGGTCTGTTGGGGTTCGGACCGTCAAGGTCCTTAACTTGGCAAGTCCGTGGTTTTGGAGCGAAGCTTGTAAGTGGAGTTGAGACCCAAAATAGTCTTAGGGGTTTCGGGGTTGGGTCGAAGCCCCTCTTTTTGTAAATGTCCCATGGTTTAAACTCATGGTTTTTAAGCCCATGTTTTAATCCCATGGTATTGTAATAGTGCACTTGTATAAGTAGGCACTTATGTAAAGAAGTCAAAGGAGTTTTTGGGGTTTTTGATGTATGATGATTTGATGTGATGAAAGTAAGACCTATTTTGGGTTTAAGGTTAAGTCCCAACTGAGTGCATGGATGACCTCTGTAGTTGAGTGCACAGAGGGTTTTTGTAAGAAAAATAAGTCCCAGATGAGTGCGTGGATGACCTCTGCAGCTGTGTGCGTAGAGGGTTTTGGAGGAAAGGTTCTGCAGCTAAGTGTGCAGAAGATCTGCAGTTGAGTGCGAGATCAGAACTGTGGTTTTGTAAAGAGTTGAATATAAACACAATTCTGTGGACCTAGGCCCTACACTGGGGGTGAACCACGTATATCTTGTGTTGTGGTGGTTCTTTTGTGTTATTTCTGTTATGTTTTATGCATTTGATAAGTGGGTGAATGATAAGTAAGATATATTGCTAAGTATTAAATTCGCTATGAATTCCCATGTTAAGGGTTAAGAAAGAAACTATCTTTTATCTAAACTGCAAAGCTTTTTAAGTGAATGTCAAAGCTATGTATTGTATGATTACTCATTATTAAGGCTAAAGGTATAGTAATATCCCTCTTTTTCCTACAGAAACCTGATTCTACGGCACCCCATAGCTGTTTCGGGTGAGACTGCAACCTGTTCGTAGGTTGTTACCGAAAGGGCCAACACTATGGGTCTTTTTGTTGGTGTAAAGATAAAAGGATAAGAACCCGGGTCTGCCCTAAGCCCAACAAATTGGTTCCGTTGCTGGTTGAACAGTATATGCTCATGAGGGATCTACATCATACCTAAAGGGATATGTTTTGGAGGCCCTCAGTAAAAGAAATCAGTGACTGGATTGAAGATACTTATCTAAAATTTGATGAACAAGAAAATAAGGATCCTCGTCGTAGCTTCGATGACTTCTAACTGATATTTATGAAATTTTCTTTGGTAGTATCCATATAGAATTGTACCAGTGGTTATCCAGGTTGACAAAAAGAAAGACAAACTTCAAAGAAGATCATTCTCCTACCTAGACCCCAGAAAGAATTAAGGTATTGAAAAGAGTGAACAATGCGGTATCAAGAGCTGTTGACTTCTGGACAACGCGAACCCTTCAAGCATGTGTGACGAAGTTCACCATCGACACCGATACTTCTTTCAGCAAAGTAGAAAGAGAGTTTTTCAAAGGACCAATGGGTAAGTACCTGAGTTCATTAAGTCTGAAAATTAAAATGCTCTTGGCTGAGAAAGGCATATTTCTTATCGAATCAGATTGCTAGATTTATTGCTACTAACCTATGTTTGGAAGTGAAAGTGACTTCGATGAGCAAAGTGGTTTGCTTTGCAACGGTAAAAGATACAATAGAAATCTTGGATCCTATACCCTAGGCCAAAATACTGATTATACCCCATTGAGTCCAGAAGAGTTTGAGTTTGAGGAAACCCCTTTTGTTAGAAACCCTCCTAGAACTCCGTAGCGAAGATCTGTTATCACTGAGAACCTCTCACAGTCTGAAACTAACCCTAACCCTAGTAGTCTTGTCGCAGGTCAGTCTACCTCAGTAAGTTTCACTCCCCTTGTTATAAGTCCCCCTCCTCCCCCCCCTCGATCCAATATGGCCCATGTAAATGATGATATCAAACTCCCAGTCTTTAAAGAAACTGGATCAGAGCATCCAGAGCAGTTTTGGTTCTTGTGCGAAGTTGTTTGGACTGCTAAGAATATTATGGACCAAAATACATAAAGAGTGCAGCTGGTCACCTCTTTCAGAGACCGGGATTTGACCTGGTTTATGAAGTTTTCCAGTACTCATAACTATATCTTTGTTGATATTAAAAAAGCAATGATCAAAGAATTCAAGAAGCCTAAATTAGAGTTGCAGTGTATAACTGAACTAAAATAAATTCAGCAGAAGCAAGGTGAATCAGTTTGGGACTTTGATCAGAGGTTCAATGTTCTATTGGATCAAGTTAGCTTCACTATTGGACCAAAACAACATAAAGAATGGTTCATTGCAGCACTATTGCCTCATATCAGGACTCCACTTATGCAACAGAAGGTTTTTGATCAGCAAGAGGCATTGGAAATTGCTACGAAACTTGAAACATCTCCTCTTGGAGATAATTCTGGCATAGCCTAGATACAGGCGTAGTTAGAAGAAATGGATTTGGAGCTTCGCAACATGAAAAATGGAAAGCTACTCATGAAGAGGTTTGGTGTACATGATGCAATACAAAAGGTCATGACAAAGAACAGTGTCCTGCATTAAGAAATTATCTGAATACTGGTGCACCAAACCCGTTTAACCCTAATTTCCTATATTTTGAGATCTGTGGAACAACTGGTCAGCATCAACCTGAAGATTGCTATCTGCTACAGAGATATGTTCAAGTACCTAAGAATCCCTACTGCAAGTTTTGTAAGTTAGTTGGACACAATGAAGATGAATGTAACAGCTTTGACCTCATGAGAGAGTGAACCTATGATGCTTATAGGGTACAACCCGATGCACAAGGAAATGATGGATATGGTTACCGTGGTCAAGGAAATTTCAAAGGTCATGATCGGGATGGTATGCCTGGAAGAGGTTGAAGCCAGGTTATTTGCTATAACTGTAATCAGGTAGGACATGTAGCTAGAGACAATCAGAACCCAGCTACAACATGTTAATATTGCAAAGCAGTCAATCATGTGATTGAGCAATGCCCACAGTTGATAGCCAAGATACAAGAAAGAAATGGCACTCCTACTCAAAATCTTCAGATGATTGTTGTAGAGAAAAGACCTATCCCATCCATTAACGTTGTTACAAGGAGTGGAACTACGACGTAGGTGCTGAATAAGGGGAAACATCCTGATGAGGCTTGGGTCTGCAAGACCCGAAAGAAAATCCCAGCGTTCGATGTTGGAAGAGAAAAAGAAACATTTATGGAAGCTAAAAAATACTTTGCTGATCTTAGAACATCAGTAGCAACTACGCAGCAACATCAACAGTAGTTATAGTTCCAAGAAGCTTCGTTGGATCAAGTAAGTACACTGACATCATTTTTACAGAGTTGTATGAAGCTATTAAGAAATCAGAATGCTTTGAATGAGTTACAGAAAGTTATTCAGTCTTGCAAACCTCAGTGAAGCTCTGATAGAGAAAAAACTATTAGTAGAGTTAGAAGGACTGGAAGAGAAATGAGATTGCATGCTTAGATAGGAGATTATGATATGAATGACATCATTTTAGACCTGGGATCAAAAGTGAATGTCCTAACTAAGAAGACATGGGAACAAATGGGAAAACCTACCCTTGAATGGTCACCTATACAGTTGAGATTAGACAATCAGCAGAAGATTGTGCCCTTTGGGAGATTCCCTAGTGTACCAGTGGATATTGATGGAGTCAGTACCTTAGCAGATTTTGAAGTCATTGAAATCATTGATGATAGAAACCCCTATCCAGCCTTGCTAGGAATTGAATGGGAAATAGAAAATTATGCAGTAATCAACCTTACGAATAGACAGCTGACTTTTGAAGGAAAAGGCTTGAGACTCATAGTACCGTTGGACCCTTCTCAAGGAGAAAGGTACAGAGAGCTAGTCAGAGATGAATATTAGAATGTTTTGGATCATATTTACAACATCACAGCTAAAGAAGAAGACTATGTTAACCCCACTGTTGAAGGTATAATGGATTGGCAGTGTGATAGTTCTTGCATGACTGATTTAGATGAAGGTCTAGAGAATACACATAATAGACTTTATGACCTACATGGACATCGATGTGCAAGAATTACCAAGTCTATCAGGTGGCTTGGATCACAGACAAGAATCCTACCTACTTTTGATGGCTTGACAGAACTAGAATATTTTCTTGTACAATTCTCAGAGCAAGTACCGGATTCACAGAAAATGGAGACTCTAGATTCAGTATTTAGAGCCACAGCTTCCAGATGGTGGAATGGTCATAAAACATATATTCATAGTTGGGAAGCTTGTCAAAAGTTTCTTCGCTTGAGATTCATGCATCAACCTCAGGAGGTACGAAGCATATTTAATGGTATGACTAGCCCTCAGGAGCATTTGGAGTAGTGTTATGAAGCATGGAAGCATGTACCTTGTGAAGAATGGGTACATAGGTTTGTACGCACTCTGGAACCTGTAGCAAAGAATTGGTATGCAGAGGTGGAGCTTCGCCATGGTATTGTAAGTTGGGATAGCCTTGTTGATAGTTTTGTTCTCACATTTTCTATTAATGAGGTTTTCCCTACTTTGGACGCAGCTATTAGGTCGATCCATACTAAGGTGTTCGATGATAAAGCAATAGCTGAGTGCCAACCTGATTGGAAGGAACAAGCAGCTAATGCAGTAGAATGCTATAACCTCGTCATTGATGAAGACGATGACCTTCGCAACATCAATATTCCTGAGTTAGAAGGACATTGCAAAGTACATGGACTAGCAGTCGAATCACCTGAAGTAACTCAACCCTTGAAAACAAGGAAATTAAACATTGGATTAGAAGAAATGCCATTCATGAGTTAGAAGGACATTGCAAAGTACATGGACTAGCAGTCGAATCACCTGAAGTAACTCAACCCTTGAAAACAAGGAAATTAAACATTGGATTAGAAGAAATGCCTAAGTACGCTACCATTGGAGATTATTGGGACGAATAAATGGTAAGCAAACTGACTAAACTTCTCTATGAGTATCAAGACTTATTTCCAATGAAGTTCTTAGAAATGAAAGGTATCATTGGTGATATAGGAGTCATAAAAATCCCTTTGAAAGCTGTTGTGAAGCCTGTGAAGCAGCGCCCTTATAGGCTGAATCCTAAGTATATAGAAAAAGTCAGGATGGAGCTAGATAAGATGCTCACTGCAGGAATCATTGAGGCTGTCGAAGAAATTCTGTCATGGTGTCAAGATGTGTCGAAGGTCTGTATTGTGTCAAAGACCATTATTGTGGCATAGCCAAAGTTACTGGTTGTGCCGAAGAAGAAAGGTGTGTCAGAGCTTAAAATGTGACCGTTGGAAAAAATCAGATTTGGCGGCGCCGGTACGTTAACTATATTAACTCGCTGTAATGATGAGATTTTGGGAAATATAACGTTGTTTGGACAATATATACCACCGTACGATCAAATATGGTGTCTTCAATGCACAGTTATGGTAGATTTGGTCATTGTATTATATAAGAAGTCACCCAGGCCTGTGAATTTCGGATTACGCATTTTATTGAGTTTTACATTCTAGTCCATGTCAGCTGATTGTGAAGTCCTGGAATTGTTGAGAGAGTTCAAACAAAGGGGTCTGCAGAAACTTATGAGAAACCCACCTGCATCTACACCTTGTGAAGAGACTCCCCCAGTTCTGAATCAACCAATGCAGACATGATCAACCAAAAAGAAATTTAAGACAGAATTTCACTCTAAGCGGAATGAAGAAAGACATAAGCCATCAGGAAAGACCCCGGAGGATCCCGAGATGAATCCTCCTGGTTCGGCAGAGATCCCACCTGAGGGATTTGAAGACTTCAGGATGAGAATGTTGCATCGCAACATCCACCATATCTTTTTCCTATTCGACCAGGAGTTCAGCCACCTCGGTAGACAACAAAGTGCACGTTATGCACCCGTTCGTTGCCACAGGGTGTGCAGTTAGTTGGGATAGTGATAGGAAAAATAGACCGGCTCAAGTACATAGACCACGATACGAATGATTGTGGGAAGTTTTGACAGTTTGCACCTAGAACATACTTGCACTCCATCCATTATCCAGAGAATGGAACGACGTTGCTTGAAGTGAAGCAGTGGGTTGCTGGCTTGGAGCAAGCTAGCTTGTTGAAGATGCTAAATGTCCCCCACTTTGGCTGCAGCACGGAGGTTACCTTGGTGGTCAAGAAGCTACTGGCGCTGGTGCATGATGGTCACCTATGGATAGGAAGCCAGAAAATAGCTATTGATGGCGAGCTGATCCATAGGATTACAGGCTTGCCGAAGGAAGGGCCTGATCCTCGGATTGAGTTTGTCGAAAACACGAAGACACAAAGATGGCGTAACACATGAAGGACCGCTTCAGCCCGACGAAAGGAAAGAGAGGTTATCAAACCTCAACAATTCAGCACCAAAACATTTGCTTCGCCACATATCTCCTAGCATGCAAATTAATGCAGAAGTGCAGACCGAATGAAGTCCCTACCCCGATTATCAGTATTGCTGCGAACTGTGCCGACGGCTACAGTTACAAATGGGCAGAGTACATTGCTAGGGAATTCTTCGAAGATGTTTGCGATGCATAAGAGAAAGGTATACCCTTTCATTACTCATGGTTGATAGTGCTTATTGCACTGGTAGGATGGAGAGAACCTACCGAGGCACAGTTTGTTGATGTGCCTCCACATATGCCTCGCGCAGCCAAGTACGCATCTCTTTGGGTTTCGCAGGACAAACCCTTACAACAGATGACGAACTATGTGTTTGCCTTCTATGCAATGAATATTTCATATGAAATCCTCAAAACACCATGGCTCAGTAATGCGCTATTCTCTCAGTATGCGGGAATGGCCAACTTTAAGGCTGACATGCACAATGTCTTCATCCAGGCCTGTACAGATGATAAACGTGCATGTTGGAAGTTTCCATACGTGGTGACCCAGGAAGACATCCTCGCAGTAGTTCAGCAGTGGCTGGATGAATGGATGAAAGACACAGGAACAAGGCCCAACATACCAGTTCCTCCTGTAATAGATGTGGGCGCAAGTCCTAGTCAAGCGCCGCAGAGTGACCCACCAGAAGAAATCAAGGAACAAAGTGAGTCACAGCAGAGCAAAGGTGACCAGGGTGGCTATGATGGAGCTAATGAAGAAGAAGAAGAATTGGTGAAAACCATCTCAGACCCCAATCGCCCAGATAAGCGCAAATCTCGAGAGGCAGAGGAAGTGACCAAGCCTCATCCCAGAAAGAAAGCGAAGGCGTCAAAGGGAAAGAATATCATCAAAGAGCTCGCTTTGATGATTGAAGAGCTTGATCAGGCTCTAACAAAGTACATAGCAGTATTAACCAGCAAATGGTCAGAGTTTGCAACTACGCACCTTGATGCGCTTACTGGCGTAGAGCAAAGAATTATAGAACTAAAGGAGTTAGCAGAAAGATCAGTGACTAGCGCTACAGCAAGCAGTGCCCCAGTAGGCACATAGCCAGATACAAGAAAATGGCCAGCCAGAGATAATAGAGGACATGTACCAAGTCCATCCCTCATAATAACTGATGCAGCATCTCGCTCATAGATGAGTATGAAAGTTGGGATAGATTACACCAAGTTGTCTATGGTGGAGCTGCATCTTTGTCAATTGGCAGTCATGAAGGAGATCCAAGAACGAGACAGCTACTCACACATGCAGTTAGAGAATGCCACAAAGAAGAGTGAGAGCCTCGCAGTGTATTTGGAAGAAGTAGAACAAAATAAGATGGAAGCAGAAAATAAGCAGGCCACACTAGTGCGAGTGTTGGATGAGGCGTGTCGAAGTCTCCCTGACTTCGTCATGCAGGATGAAGAAGAACCAGAGAAAAGAATCACCAAGCTGAAATACTATGCACAACAGTCTCAAATCAAGGTAGAGAAGATGAAAATAGAACATGAGGCTCATATTGTAGAGCTTCAACTTCGCCTCATTCCTAAGAGTCCACTAGAGCTCAGGGAGCAATGTCACAGATATATTCAGGCCTTAGCAACAAAGATCTCAGATGTTGTAAGCAGTGCAGCAAAGGTATTAGATGAAAGTTTCGAGGCCTGGGCAAACTTGCAAGACAACCCAGAAGTGGAAAAGCTGAAAGACACCATCAAGCAGTGACAAACGGAGTTGGACGCAGTGAAAGAAAAAATTAAGACATTACCTCCTATGCAGAAGATGCTTAAGGTGAAGCATAGCAATGAGCTCCAGCAAGAAATTGAGGCTTACAGAAGAAAATAGACACTATTGGTAAGCTTTGTGTAGCCCCTTATTAATGAGGCCTTGGAGTTGAGCACTGCTGCAGGCAGCCAACTCAAAGTTTTAAAAAAATATGATGCATTTGCATAGGAAAAGGCCAACGAGGCATCTACAACAACGTTACAGAAGATAGTGGAGAAGGAACAAGCAGCTAAAGATATCATGCATAGCCTCAACAAGCAATTCACTATCTTCGCTAACAAGATTCTTCCACCTGAAAAGAAGCAGAGTGTCTCGGGACAGGACACTAGTGATTCTTAGGGGCCTGTTGGGGCTTGGACCTTCAAGGTCCTTAACTTGGAAACTCCGCGGTTTTGGAGCAAAGCTTGTAAGCAGAGTTGCGACCCAAAATAGTCTTAGGGGTTTTGGGGTTGGGTCAAAGCCCCTCTTTTTGTAAATGTCCCATGGTTTAAACTCATGGTTTTTAAGCCCATGGTTTAAGCCCATGGTATTGTAATAGTGCACTTGTATAAGTAGGCACTTATGTAAAGAAGTCTAAGGATTTTTTGGGGTTTTTGATGTATGATGATTTGATGCAAAGAAAGTAAGACCTATTTTGGGTTTAAGGTTAAGTCCCAGCTGAGTGCGTGGACAACCTCTATAGCTGAGTGTGCACAGGGTTTTTGTAATAAGGTTAAGTCCCAACTGAGTGCGTGGAGGACCTTTGCAGCTGTGTGCATAGAGGGTTTTCAAGGAAAGGTTCTATAGCTAAGTGCGCAGAAGATCTGTAGCTGAGTGCACAGATCAAAACTGTGGTTTTGTAAAGAGTTGAATATAAACACAGTTTTGTGGATACAGCCCCTACACTGGGGGTGAACCACGTATATCTTGTGTTGTCGTGGTTCTTTTGTGTTTTTTTTGTTATGTTTTATGCATTTGATAAGTAGGTGGAAGATAAGTAAGATATATTGCTCAGTGTTAACTTCGTTGTGAATTCCTAGTTAAGGGTTAAGTAAGAAACTAACTTTTATCTAAACTATGAAGCTGTTTAAGTGAATGTTGAAGCTCTGTATTGTATGTTTACTCATTGTTAAGGATAAAGGTACAGTAATATCCCTCTTTTTCCTACAGAAAACTGATTCTATGGAACACCATAGCTGTTTTGGGTGAGACCGCATCCTGTTCGCAGGTTGTTTCCAAAAGAGCCAACACTGTGGGTCTTTTTGTTGGTGCGAAGATAAAATGATAAGAACCCAGGTCTTCCCTAATCCCAACAAGGTCTCCTACGATGAATGGAGAAAACCTAGCAGCCATTTGTCTAGGTGGATTCAGAACACAAGGAGGAGTTTGAAAGTCTAGAGGGGTTTGAACAGTTGGTGGGATAAAAGGCTAAAAGCTTTCAACAATAGGGTTTCTTCCTTCAATTTTCATAGAGTTTTGAAGATTGTACAGAAGATATATAAGTAGATCTTTGAAAAGGAAGAAGTGTGTCTATGTTCGATTAAAGATGCATATCTAAAATCAACCCCCCTGAGAACAATAGATGAGAGACAAATTCAGCCTATCCATCTAGCAAATGGTTAGGGAGTCTCAATCCCATCAAAAATCAACCACCCTACCACCACTTGAACACACATCAATTTGGGATTGATTTAGATCTGATCTATCACTATTATGAAGCTACTAATTCATTGTTATAGACCTATATCAACATGTCAAAACAACCAGTAGTCATAGCCTACTCCAAATAGGCCTAAAAAATTGCATCCCTTTCTAATAGGATGCACAGACCTTAGGAAATTTACGGTTCAAACCTAGAGGTCTCACAATGATCACAACTCAATCCAAACATCCTTTAAACAGTCACGGATGAGTTTAACAATTTAACAAGTGTTCATGGTTTAGATCTAGAAGCCCACAAGGTTCACAAGACATATATAGAAGCCCAAAAAGTCACGGCCTTATCTAGAACAACCCACAAGGTCATAATTCTGAAATCATCCATTAGCATTCGCTCCAATCTTTCACACTGTTCACTATGAATTTTGAAAGTATTTAGAAATGGTGCCTTTTCAAAATCTAAGAAATAAATTATTTTACCAGCCATACATCCTCAAACGATGATGATGATGATGATTATAATGATGTTCACATGTCCAGACTCGAAAATGAACACCAAGGTGACAAAGCTTCTTGATATTTGTTTACAGGCCTGCATAGACTTTGGAGTAAGGAAGTTCAATGTTAACAAAGAATTTCAAAGTGTTTACATGAATGCTCTCCAGACACCCAAGAAGGACTTAATGGATGTTATTCCCTTTGCAAGGGAATCCATGCAAGCTATTGTTGCAGAGAAGATGCACATTTTTGGCTCAGTAGGAAAGGCATATTAAGTTAGTTGTTGGGTTTCTGTTCTTATTATCTAAGAATATGATATCAAGGGTTATGGTTATTTTTTGGCTAAACCTGATAGCTTGTATTAGCTGTGTGACCATCCACATGAAACAATATTACAGTGATAGTCTTAAAAAAATGGATTCTCAACAATCCAAGCCTGTGGTTTTGGTTTATTGATTTCATTTTTTTATTGCTTCTTTTGCAGTGGTTTCTGTGCTCCTACTGACATTTAGGCATTCACCTCTAAGTTTAAAAATAAGTTGTCAACCAAATGTCAAGGAAAGGTTTAAACCAACTTTACTCAGGCAGTGAAAGAGATATGTGAGGAGTATGATGATAAAGATACAAACAAGAGGAATTTATGCCAGATATTGATGATGGGAAATCCAGATCATGTATTGATGAATGCTTAAAGGATTCTGCAAAGAAAGTACAGTTTACAAAAAATGATAAAATCCAAGAAGCAAGGAAATGTTGAAAATGAAAAGAGATTGACAGTTTTAATCACTCAATTCCAAATGTTGTGATACTATTGAGCATTTTCATTAGACTAGAGTGAATCTCCATTCATTAAAGTAGAACATTCTCTAAGATTCCATGCATTTAAATGGGTAGATATGATCATTTGATATGTCCAAGCCCCAATAATTAGCTCAATTGGTTTAACCATTTACCCAAGGCATGTTTCCAATGGGGATGCCATAGGTCATATGTTCAAATACAATCAAGTTCCACAAAACATGTTACACATAAAGAATGACATCTTTCCCAACTAGACTTTCACCATGTACTTTACAAGAATATGATTTTGCAAAAAAAGTTAAAACAGACCATAGACATGAAGAAAGATTATAGTTTATAGTGAAACACCAATTCTAGTGACCTATGGTGTCCAAAGACACTTCTTTTGATTAAAATTCAAGACCACCAACTCAAAACAGAAAGAACTCATGGAAGCAAATAATCTTTATAAATGAAAATTGGAAACTCAGAGCAAAAGTTAATTCAATACCTAGACTCTATTCTAGGACACAAAACATCATCTAACCAAATGGGATTGGATCTATCAACCTAGCCCAATCCTAAATGGTATAAAGTATGTCTCTATATTGCTTTTCTTTTCTTTATTTTTCTTTTCTTTTATTGTGGTCTTAATGCTACTCATCATTGATCAACATAGTTCGATAGCCTATGAAGCTAGTCAGTTGACTCTGCAAAACTACTCAATATAGTCAAATATCTAGTGAAGCCAACCATGGAATTGGCTAATGCATACTCATTATTCCACAAATAGAAGGAAGAAAATCTAATTTTTTTTGGAAACCTCTGAAATAATTCTTCCATATACAGCTTAGTTGGGTCAACATATGGACTCTAGAGAATGATTTAACTCAAAAGTAGATACTGAATTAAAATCACAATGCGAAGTCATTAGCAAATAAACATGCTCTTGTTGTCCAAAAATATCAGTAGCGGTAATTTAGGGCTGTTGTTGTTTGGAAAAATCAGAAAGCAAAAACATGTTCCTCATGTTGTTCAAAAAAATCAACAAATTTATTTAAAGTCTGTTCTTCATGCTACTTGGAGCACCCAATGGCAGTAATCAAGAAATTGGCACATGCATCCCACTATTCGAATAAATTAACGACTATGATCAAGGGTTGTTTGGAAAATAAAACAACAATAATTGAAAAATCAACAGTAACAATCGAGTCTCCATGAACTCCATCCTCTACACCGACTCTTCAAATCTGTAATCACTGGCAGAAAAATCAAGTTGCAATTTAATCTCATCATCAATAGGTTCTGCATGGTGCCTACATCAATAACATGAGGTGCATAATCCCTCTCATAATCATCGTCTTCCACATTATGACTATCACAATCAAGGGAATGGACATCATCATTGATCTATGGAGCTTAAGAAGTTCTTTGTGTGGCTCTATTTGAATTGAGAACATCATAGACAGGGACAATAAATTTCTTGCTGATTCAAGTCCTCATAGTGGATTTATTGATCTTCCTCTTCCAATTTGAAATCCATATTACTAAGGGTCAATAGTTCGTGCTCTAAATTCAATGCTTCTACATCCTTTCAAACGTTCTCATATTGTGCTTCATATTATTCATAGTTTTCAAATGACTGAGAAACCCTTAGAAATGTGCTACATGATGTAGAAATTCTGACCAGCAATAGATTAATTTCACTCACAACAAATTAAAATTGATCATGGAAAATTGTCAACAATGGAGACTGAAAATGGAGCTGTAACACAAAATTATATTAACTCAGTGTACAATAGCCAACCCTGTAATAACATAGGTTTCTGAATATATAGAATACATCAATAGGTCGAATGCATAAGGAGGCATCCAAAACTAGCATAAAGCAGGCTTACCCAAAATGGGCAAATCCCCCATAGGTGTAAAAAGCTGATCCCAAATCTGTCATGAGGCTCACGAATTGGCAAGGGCACATGGGAAAGCTAATGAGTGGTGGAATGGCAGCTCATACATGCTTTTTCATGGAGGAAAGAGTGGAGGATGAAAGGGCAAGAAAACAAGTTCACCTCACCTAGTCTTGCTTTCCTATGTGCCTTAAAACACTGAAAAAGAAGTCAATAAAGCAGAAAAAGCAGAAGGGCGGCTAGGAGGCCAGGAATAAAGCATATTTTATTCCTAATGATTTCCCAAGCACTACATGAGTCAAAGATGGCAATTTTGACCTCTATGGATAGGCAATTAGCAACTTGCAGATAGTGGGACTCATGGACTAGGAAAATAAGACAAAAATAAATGAATTAATGTCTAAGTGGGTAATACTATGGGTTTGATTATTCTAACACCCCCCCTTAAGCCTGAATTTATGAGTAATAAATCAAAATATAGGGCCTAGCAACAAGGCTTAGTCACCCTTTTACATACTGCAAGTCCATATGAACCAAGGAAAGAGGCAAACCAACTTGGGAAAATCCTCCCTTAAACATGGACTGTAAAACAAAATTGTATAATCTTGTCTCCACTCATGCTTTGACAGCATGATCAGAAATCCCAAGCAGTTATTTGAGATTGCTGAAGGTCTTCTCACAAAATGCTTTGGCGAAGATATCAGCTACTTGTTCTGAAGATGAACAGAAGAGTAGGTGAATGGTGCCATCATGCACAAGCTATCTGATGTAGTGCATGTGAATCTCAATGTGTCTGGTTCTCTACTTCTAAACTGGATCTTTGCAGATTCGAATGGTACTCTAGTTATCACAGTAGATGGTAGTTGAGTACTCAGGTTTGAAACCACACTCTCCAAGTAAACCCTGCAACCATAAACACTGAGTTGCTGCATTGACAACTCCTCTGTATTCAGCTTCTGTAGATGAGAGTGCAATGGCACTCTGTTTCTTGCTTGACCAGATGATTGGCCCTTATACAAGCATGAACACATAACCTGAAGTGGACTTCTTGTCTATGCTATCACCTTCCCAATCACTGTCAGTAAAACCAATTAACTCAAGGTCAGGATTGGCTTTATAGAAAATCCCATGTGTCCTTGTTCCCTGAACAAAGCTAAGGATCCTCTTGGCTGCTTTCCAGTGGATCTCATGGGGCTGATCCATGAATATAGAAGCAACACTGACTACATAAAAAATATCAGGTCGAGTATGTGTCAAATACAATAAACATGCAATCAACTGTCTATACAAAGTGTTGTTTACCATCGGTGGAGAATCATCTTCCTCCAACTTCACTCCTGAAAGGAAAGGAGTTTTTCTTGCTTTGCAATATTGCATTCTAAATTTGATCAGCAAATGCAAGGCATATTTGGACTGGTGCACCTTGATTCCAGCTTTGGTTTGAGCAATCTCAAGCCCCAGAAATTGACTTAAGAGCCCCAAATCTATCATGGAGAAGGCTTGGTTCATAGCTCCTTTTAGGGAAGCAATCTCAGCCTGTGAGCTTCCTGTAATGAGGAGGTCATCAAAATATAATACAATGATCATTAATGAACCATTAATTACCTTCAGATAGACATTCGAATCTGATTTGCACCGAACAAAATTCAGAGATAGCAAGAAGCTATATATCTTGGCATACCAAGCCCTAGGGGCTTGCTTTAGCCCATACAATGACTTTCTCAACCTGCACACAAGAGAATGGTCAGTAGAAAAACCTTGGGGCTGATGCATATATATCTCCTCAGTGAGATCACCATTCAGAAAGGCACATTTTACATCCATATGATGTACCTCCCATTGCCTTGATGCTACAATGGCTAGAGCTAGCCTGGTTGAATCCATCTTTGCCACTGGGGAAAAAGTCTCATTGTAATCGATGCCATGAATCTATGAGTATCCTTTAGCTACCAATATAGCCTTTTACTTCAGTGGTGAACCATCAGCAGCAAATTTGGTCTTATAGACCCACTTACACTGTACTAGTTTTCTCCCTGGAGGAAGATCCACTAGCTCCCATGTGTTGCTCTTCTGTAGCGAGTTGAACTCCTCATTCATGGAAGCTTGCCATCTTGGATCTCCTACTGCTTATTCATATGTTTGAGGATCAGACTCCACCATCAAATAGAATTTTTCAGCAAACTCAGGATCCTTCATGCACATACCACTCTCAAATTGAGATCTAGTCCTCCTTGGGTCATTGGGATCCCCAGCTAACTGTCCTGCTGAATGTAGTGTATTGGCTGCCCATTTAGGCCTTGTGGGGCTTTTTGGGTTTGCAATAAACTCATCTCCATCAGAAAAATCAGAATCAGCATGTTCAACAAACTCTTTACTTACTTCTTGAGGTTCAGGTGGTGAAGAGGCTTCACCAATTTCCACATCTGCAAGGGGTTATTCTTCAAACTGAACACACCTTTCGATGAAGGATTTGTTTGTGCTCAAATTTATCAACTTGTACCCTTTTGAATATTCAGAGTATCCCACAAAAAGACACTCTTGGCTTTGCGGCTGCAAAGCCTTCCTCTTCTCTGTCGGGATTCTAGCCCATGCCTTTGAGCCAAAAATCCTGAAATGGGTCACATCTGGCTTGTGCCCACTCCATGCTTCGAAGGGATTCATGCCATCCAATTGTTTGTGAGGCACCCTATTCTGAATATAGGCTGCACAGTTGATAGCTTTGGCCCAGTACTTTGGTGGCAAATTTTTGGCCTCCATCATGCATGTTACCATCTCCTTCAGTGATCTGTTCTTCCTCTCAGCAATACCATTTTGTTGTGGTGTGTAGGGGATAGAATGCTGCATATGAATACCTGCATCTTCACAATAGTTAATAAACTCAGTCTTGACATACTCACCACCATTTTCAGACCTGAGTACCTTGAGTTTTCTTCCACACTGGTTTTCAACCAAAGCCTTGAAGACTTTGAATAGGCCAAAAACTTCTGACTTGTGTTTCATGAAGTGAACCCAACAATACCTAGAAAAATCATCAATAAAGTTCAATGCATATTTGGCCCGACTCATGGAAATATGAGGGAATGGTCCAGCAACATCACTATGAATCAGTTCGAGGGGTGCAGACGTTCTCTCATGGGTGGCTTTCTCAAATTTGTGCTCTGGGTGTTTTCCTAGGATACAGCCTTGGCAGACTCCTTTGGAAAATTTTATCTTGGGCAACCCTATGACCATATCTTTCTCACTAAGATCAAACAAATACTTGTAATTCAAAAGGCCTAATATTTCATGCCATAGCTTGCTAGCTTCATTAGCATGGATAAGAAGAGAAGAGGGGTTTGAGTAGGCAGGAAGTGTGAAAACATGTATACCTTTTGAGCATGATTCGCTACTCCTTTTGCAATGATTCTTCCACTTGAGATTTATGTGATCTCAACTTCATCTGGTGAGAATATGAATTTCTTAGGAGACCCAGTGTGGGTCATATGGTACACTGATAGAAGGTTGGAGGCGAGACCAGGGACATACAACACATTGTTGAAGTTACCATGATCAAGATCTATCCTTCCTTTGCCTTTACTTTTAGTGAGAGAGTCATCTCCCAGTACAATAGATGGTCCTTTCGACATATCAAGTGAGGAGAAGGCCTCCTTAGTCGAAACCATGTGTCTTGAAGCTCCAGAATCTATGATAAAACTGGGTGAGCTTGATGTGCCAGCAACTAGAGCATGAACTCTCTCTCTATCATCGGAACTTGATCCTCCTTCTCTCTTCTTTGAGATTTCTGGAAGGGAGATGCCATTCTTCTCCAGGAGATTGGTCAGCATATCAATCTGCTTTTTCATACAAGAGCTTTCAGTGTGATTGCCCTTCGAACAATATGAGCACTTGTTCATTTCACCTTTGTTTTTCTTCTTTTGAGTATTTTTCTTGGGACCTTGTTGATCCTCCGGAGACTGCTTCTTGTATCTTCTTTGCTCAGGTGGATTTTTAGCTTTCTTTTTGCTTTTAGAATCCACCCTCGAATCTCCAGCAACCAGAGCTTGGTCTTTGGAAGGTTTGATGGTGCCCATCATCACCAGCTTGTCTTGTTCTTGCGTGACAGATTCCATGAAATCTGCAAGGCTAGGCATCTTCCAGGTTCGAGCTGTGAGTTTTGTGGCATAGAAGGTCGAAACAAAGACTGAGTAGTCACATCCTAGCTTTGAAAGGATGGACAATACGAGCTGATAATATTTATTTCCGATACCACACTGCTTCAGCTGCAAAACTAGTGCTTTGAACTTGGAGAAATATAGCTGCAGGGATTCAAAGCTACTGGGACTCAGAGAAACCAGCTCATTCTTGATCTGATGTCCCCTCATCTCATGTGTATTTCCAAAAATATCAGAAATATTCTCCCATACTTGATCCGGTGAAGTTAATCCATCGAGATGGAAAAGGAGGTCTCGAGAAATACTGAGACATAGGATGCCATAGGCCTCATCTCTCCGATTGTGCCATTTGATCTTCTCTGCAGCATCATTGGGATCTGCTTCTGTAGCCATAGTCACCCTGTAGAGGCCTTTCACTCTCAACAAGATCTCCATCTTTGCTTTCCATTCAAAAAAGTTGAAGGGAATCAAGATAGTTTTCTGTGAATCCATAGCTTTAGAAAATCTGTCCCAGCTGTCAGTAGAAGGCTCCCAGTCTTGATGTCGAACCTGCAAATTTTTTTTTGAAGGAGAGCAACAACAATGGCTTGGATACCATGTATAAATTCTGACCAGCAATAGATTAATTTCACTCACAACAAATTACAATTGATCATGCAAAATTGTCAACAATGGAGACTGAAAATGGAGCTGTAACACAAAATTATATTAACTCAGTGTACAATAGCCAACCCTGTAATAACATAGTTTGCTGAATATATAGAATACATCAATAGGTCGAATGCATAAGGAGGCATCCAAAACTATCATAAAGTAGGCTTACCCAAAATAGGCAAATCCCCCATAGGTGTAAAAAGATGATCCCAAATCTGTCATGAGGCTCATGAATTGGTAAGGGCACATGGGCAAGATAATGAGTGGTGGAATGGCAGCTCATACATGCTTTTTCATGGAGGAAAGAGTGGAGGATGAAAGGGAAAGAAAACAAGTTCACCTCACCTAGTCTTTCTTTCCTATGTGCCTTAAAACACTGAAAAAGCAGTCAATAAAGCAGAAAAAGAAGAAGGGTGCCTAGGAGGCTAGGAATAAGGCAGATTTTATTCCTAAGGCTTTCCCAAGTGCTACATGAGTCAAAGATGGTAAGTTTGACCTCTATGGATAGGCAATTAGCAACTTGCACATGGTGGGACTCATGGACTAGGAAAATAAGACAAAAATAAATGAATTAATGTCTAAGTGGGTAATACTATGGGTTTGATTATTCTAACACATGAATCCTCTCTACATGGGGCTTCACAGGCCAAACACCAGTACATTGCAAAAAAGGCACATGATACCTTTGTGTGTGGGAATTGACAAACTTGACACAAATACACAACATCTGGAGGATAATATAAAAATGTATTTGGGATCATGAATGTTTATCAATTCCCTCTGTATCTTTGCTAACGTCTTTGAAAAATCCTCGATGTGAACAACATCAATGTATAGAAAAGGAAGAATACTGTGCAAATTGGAAATTCCTTATACATGCAAACTGTGTGGACCACTCAATAAGGGAGTGGTTAGGGGAATATAAAGAATCCATAGTAGAAGTAATACTCACCAATGGAGTGGCCTCATGCTACAAATATTAACACTTGCTCCCTGGAAATGAAGAAATTTGAAAACCCAACCTGATTTCAAGTCTCAATGGGAATTTTGTTTGATGCCCAACCCACATGTGCATATGAATAAAAAATTGATGTTTCTCATAAACAGGAACACTCTGAATCTAGATTCAATTAATGAAATGAAATCAATGAAATAAAACCACAAATTTGACACAAGTATTTTTTAGTCAAAAGACCCTGGGAAAACCCTTGCGGGAAAATGAGATAGAGAGAGAATTACCCTTGCGAGAGAACAAGATAGGGAGAGAATTACCCTTGCGGGAAAATGAGATAGAGAGAGAATTTTTATTATTCAAAAAAATTTATATTAGTATTTTCAGCAAAATAAATGATCAACTTATCATGAAAACTATGCACAGCAACTTCTTAAAACAGTGCCAAAATATGCCGTGAAATTCATGTCAGAACTTCTGTGCAGAATTGTACGGAATAGCAGGGATTCATGACACTATATATGTATATTACCCCTCTATTTGTGTAGGAAATCTAGGGTTTAACAATGGTGACTCAAGGGGGTGACAGCCTCTTGCAAGGTGTTGAGAACCATGAGGTCTCTGTAGTCTGAGTCTCTAAAAATTGATCCATCGAAATCTACCTGCATCAATGTTCTTGTCCACTTATAATGGAGTCAAATGATGGTGCATGCACTAACCAATTGGAAACACAACCAAAGCATGCATGTCCATCCACAATTACAAGTAGAAACCCACCTAATATGTACACCTCTCCCGTTGGTGTTAGTTTTTCATCATTAAGCTAGCTTTATTAGGATCTTTAACTGTGAGAATAACAAGTACATCAATGAAACACAAGAGATAATGAACACAGTGTTTTTCCTTGGGGAAACCATAAAGGATAAAACCCCACAACCTCCTTAGAGATAGAATCAGCACAAAAATAGTAAAATCCCCCAAAAAGTAAGTGATCTCCTGACAACAGTAACCTTCTTGTTATCTAGCCCCAGTGTCTTCTCATTCCTCAACTATGCTCTACACTTGAGTGTGGATGAGTTGTGTAATAAATAGGGACTCCAGTTCTCTATTTATACTAATTGCGACATGACTAAAACCCTACTAGGTCTAACCTCTACTGGGAGAGTCTAATAACCCTAGTGCCCTGAAAATGTAGGGACTTTAACCCTTAGACAATTGGAGGGTTACTCACTATGGCTTGACATGACTTGTTTACATTATTGATCATCCTGATTGGAATATTAGGGCATGACAATATGACTCAATTAAATTATACATACATCCCAGAATAAACATCGGGTTACAATACATAAGATACATAGACGAATACATTCCAAAGTTACAAATACATCAACACTCCCTCTTAACTAGGAAGGTATTCTTTCGACACAATTTTCAGCACTAGTCTTCTTCTCTGTATCAACTGGATCATCTTGTCATCTACATCTCAAGTCTTATGAGTCTTCAAGACATCTTTGTCTTCAAGTCATATTCATCTTCAGATCTAGATCATCTCTCGATCTGGATCATCATGGGACATCATCACTGGATCTGAATCATCACTAGGCCTCATCACCGGATCTGGATCATCACTGTTGGATCATCATCACTGGATCTGGATCGTCACTCGATCTGGATCAACTCTAGCTATCATCACTGGATTTGGATGATCACGGGTGCTATCTCATGATTCTTCTTGTCACAGGATGTTCTACAGAGCTAGCCCTTTTTCATGCTAGTTGTAGGCCTAGGCTCCATGTAGGTCTTCTTCAGCACTTATATCTGATCAACACATGATCGAAGAAAGGCTCATCATTTCTATCTGATCAACACATGATCAAAGATACATACTGGACTTACATCTGATCAACACATGATCGAAGAATGGATCATCATTTCTATCTGATCAACACATGATCGAAGATAGATACTGCACTTACATCTGATCAACACATGATCGAAGGAAGGCACGCCCAACACTTACATCTGACCTAATTGTCAGAAAGGCATGCCCAACACTCACATATGATCATGTAGGAACTAATCCTATAATCATATCATAAAGGCCCAGCACTTACATCTGAACAACACATGATCGAAGAAAGGCTTCAACATCTCTATCTGATCAACACATGATCAAAGATAGATACTGCACTTACATCTAATCAACACATGATCGCAGAAAGGCACTACACTTACATCTAATCAACACATGATCGGAGAAAGGCACATCACTTATATCTTATCAACACATGATCAAAGAAAGGCTTAGCACTTATATCTAATCAACACATGATCAAAGAAAGGCTCTGCACTTACATCCACCCAAGCAGTAACACATCCTACTCATAATGATCGAAGGGCTTGCACTTATATCTGATCTTATGGGAACCAATCCTATAGTCATATCAGAATGGCCCCTAGTCCTCCTCAACTGAGCTACCTAGTAACTGACCAAGTGCCCCCATTCTCCTAGAGAATGGCAGTTGCCGTTACATCCGACCTACTTGTCGGAACGACCAAAAATCACATCTGACATGGAAGGAACTTAATCCTTTAGCCATGATAGAATGGTTCAGCCCTTACATCTGATCAAGTGGGAACACATCCCTCTGTCACATCAGAATGACTTCTTAGTCCTAGAATGAGTTTTCCTGGTAACTGACCAGGTGCCTCCATTCCTAGAATGGAAGTTGCCCTTACATCTGTCCTACTCAATAGAATGGCCAGCACTCACATCTGACATGGAAGGAACCAATCCTTTCACCATGACATAATGGATCAGCCCTTACATCTGACCATGGAAGGAACCAATCCTCTCACCATGTCAGAATTGCTATGGGGCTCATCATTTTCTCTTGGAGGAAACCTTGATCTGGAGAACAACAAGCTTCTCCATGAACTACTCAAACTTCATCCTAGCCAATGGCTTCATCAATACATCAGCTATATGTTCCTCCATCACAACATACTAGAGCTTCACTGCTCCCCTCTACACCATATCCTTGATATAGTGATACTTGATCTCGATATGCTTTGACTTGTCATGGAACACGGGATTTTTTGACAACTTCATGCAACTCTGGTTGTCACAATGTATACAAGTAGCATCCAATTGGAGATCAAATATATCGGACAGTAGCTTCCACAGCCATAGTACCTCACAACTAGCTGAACAAGCTGCGACATACTCTACTTCAACTGTACTCAGTGCCACACAGATTGCTTCCTACTAAACCAAGAGATCACTCCTGATCCCATACTGAAGCAACACCCTGAAGTGCTCTTCCTATCGATGGCACTTCCTGCCCAATTTGAATCAACATAACCCTCCATGTTAATATTTTGAATCACATAGTACTTCAGCCCATAATAAACTCTACCCTTCAGGTACCTCAGAATATGCTTTGCAGCAATCAAGTGAACATTTCTCGGATCTGTCAAGAACTGGCTCAAGGTGTTCACAGCCAAGCCAATGTATGGTCTCGTGTTCATCAAGTACATCAATGATCCAATCATCTGATGATAAATCATAGCATCAATCGAATCTGATGAAGCATCACTCAATGGCTTCAATTTTGATGCCATAGGTGTGGAAATTGAACCCAGTGATAGATTAATTTTACTCACAACAATTAACAATTGATCATGCAAAATCACTCACAAAAGAGACTGAAATTGGATTTGAACACTAAACTGTATTAACTTAGTGTACAATGGCCAACCCTGTAAAATAATAGGTTTCTGTATAAATAAAATACATCAAGGATTCGAATGCATTAGGAGCAATTCAAATCTAGCATAAAGTAGGCTTACCAAAAATAAGCAAATCCCCCATAGGTGCAAAAAGATGATCCCAAATCAGTCATGGAGCTCATGAATTAGCAAAAAGGCTTACCAAAGCTAAAGAGTGATGAAATGAAAACTAATACATGGTTTTACAAGGAGAAAAGAGTGGAGGATGAAGATGGCAAAAAACTAGTTCACCTCACCTAGTAAAACTTTCCCAATTGCCTTAAAACAATGAAAAAGAAAGCAATAAAGCAGATAAAGCAGAAAAAGCAGAAGGGCACCTAGGAGGCCAGGAATAAAGTAGAATTGATTCCTTTAGGTTTACCAAGTGCTACATGGGTAAAATTAGGCAAGTTGGACCACTATGGATAGGTAATTGACAACTTGCATAAGGTGGGACACATGAACTAGGAAAATAAGACAAAAATAATTAAATTAATGTCTAAGGTAGTAAACTATGGGTTGATTATTCTAACACCCCCCCTTAAGCTTGAATTATGAGTAATATATCAGAAAATTATAGGGCCTATCAACAAGGCTTAGTCACCCTTTACATACTGCATGTCCATTTAAACAAGGAAAGAGGCAAAACCAACTTGGGAAAATCCTCCCTTAAACATGGACTGTAAAACAAAATTTTTCAATCTTGTATTCACTCATGCTTCACAGCATTATCAGAAATCCCCAACAGTGATTTGAGATTGCTAAAGGTCTTCTCACAAAATTCTTTGGTGAAGATATCAGCTACTTGTTCTGAAGATGAACAAAAGAGTAGGTGAATGGTGCCATCATGCACAAGCTCTCTGATGTAGTGCATATGGATCTCAATGTGTTTGGTTCTCTGCTTCTGAAATCGATATTTGCAGATTCGAATGGTACTCTAGTTATCATAGTATATGGTATTTTAGTACTCTAATTCGAAACCACACTCTCCAAGTAAACCCTGCAACCATAAACATTGAGTTGATGCATTAACAACTCCTCTGTACTATGCTTCTGTAGATGAGAGTGCAATGGCACTCTGTTTCTTGCTTGACCAGCTAATTGGTCCTTCTGCAAGCATGAACACATATCCTGATGTGGACTTTATGTCTGTGCTATCACCTGCCCAATCACTGTCAGTAAATCCAATCAAATCAAGATCAGATTTTGCTTTATAGAAGATCCCATGTGTCCTTGTTCCCTGAACAAAGTTAAGGATCCTTTTGGCTGCTTTCCAATGGATCTCATGAGGCTGATCCATGTATCTAGAAGCTTCACTTACTGCATAAGAAATATCAGGTCTAGTATGTGTCAGATACAACAGACATCCAATCAATTTCCTATACAGTGTATTGTTTACCATAGGTTAAGAATCAGCTTCTTCCAACTTCACTCCTAAAAGGAAAGGAGTTTTGCTTGCTTTGTAATCCTTCATTTTGAATTTGTTCAGCAATTCCAAGTCATATTTGGACTGGTGCACCTTGATTCTAGATTTGTTTTGAGCAATCTCAAGCCCCAAAAATTGACTTAAGAGCCCCAGATCTATCATGGAGAAGGCTTGGTTCATAGCTCCTTTCAAGGAAGCAATCTCATCCTTTGAGCTTCCTGTAATGAGGAGGTCATCAACACATAACAAAATGATCATTAATTAACCATTAAATAACTTCAAATATACATTTGGATCTGATTTGCATCGAACAAAATTCAGTTATAGCAGAAAGCTATCGATCTTGGCATACCAAGCCCTGGGGGCTTGCTTTAGCCCATACAATGACTTTCTCAACCTACACACAAGAGAAGGGTTAGTAGCAAAACCTTGAGGCTGCTGCATATATATCTCTTCAGTGAGATCTCCATTTAGGAATTCACATTTTACATCCATGTGATGTACCTCCCATTGCCTTGAGGCTGCAATGGCTAAGGCTAGCCTGATGGAATCCATCTTTGCCACTGGGGAAAAGGTCTCATTGTAATATATGCCATAAACCTGTGAGTAACCCTTGGCTACCAATCTGGCCTTGTACTTTAGTGGTGAACCATCAGCAGCAAATTTGGTCTTATAGACCCACTTACACTGGACTAACTTTGTCCCCGGGGGAAGATCCACTAGCTCCCATGTGTTGCTCTTCTGGAGTGAGCTAAACTCCTCATTCATGGATGTTTTCCCTCTTGGATCTCCTGCTGCTTCTTCATATATTTGAGGATCAGACTCCACCATCAAATAGCATTTTTCATCAAACATAGGATCCTTCATGCACAGACCACTCTCAAACTGAGATCTAGTCCTCCTTGGTTCATTGGGATCCCCAGCTAGCTCTCCTCCTACATGTATTGTCTTGGATTCCCATTTTGGCCTTGTAGGGCTGTTTGGGTCTGCAATAAACTCATATCCATCAAAAAAATCAGAACCAGCATGTTCAACAAACTCTTTACTTACTTCTTGAGGTTCAGGTGGAGAAGAGGCTTCTCCAACTTCCACTGCTGCAAGGGGTTCTTCTTCAAACTGAACACACCTTTCGATGAAGGATTTGTTTGTGCTAAAATTTATCAGTTTGTACCCTTTTGAATCTTCAGAGTATCCAACAAAAAGACACTCTTGGCTTTGGGGCTGCAAATCCTTCCTCTTCTCTGTTGGAATTCTATCCCAAGCCTTTGAGCCAAAAATCCTGAAATGGGTCACATCTGGCTTGTGCCCACTCCATGCTTCGAAGGGAGTCATGCCATCAAGTTGTTTATGAGGCACCCTATTATGAATATAGGCTGCACAGTTGATAGCTTCAGCCTAGTACTTCAGTGGCAAAGTTTTGGCCTCCATCATGCATGTTTCCATCTCCTTCAGTGATGTGTTCTTCCTCTCAGCAACACCATTTTGCTATGTTGTGTAAGGGATAGAATTCTGCATCTGAATACCTGCATCTGCACAATAATTAATAAACTCATAATTGACATACTCACCACCATTGTCAGATTTGAGGGCCTTGAGTTTCCTTCCAGACTGGTTCTCAACCAAAGCCTTAAAGACTTTGAATAGGCCAAAAACTTCAGACTTGTGTTTCAAGAAGTGAACCCAGCAATACCTGGAAAAGTCATCAATAAAATTCAATGCATATTTGGCCTGATGCATCGAAATATGAGGGAATGGGCCAGTAACATCACTATGGATCAGCATGAGGGGTGCAGAGGTTCTCTCATGACTAGCTCTCTCAAATTTATGCTGTGGGTGTTTTCCTAGGATACAACCTTGGCAGACTCCTTTGGAAAATTTTATCTTGGGCAACCCTATGACCATCTCTTTTTCACTAAGATTAGAAAGATACTTGTAATTTAGGTCGTCAAATCTTTCATGCCAAATCTTTCTTGATTCATTAGCATGAATCAGAGGAGCAGAGGGGTTTGAGTAGGGTAGGAAGTGTGAGAACATGTATACCTTTTGAGCATGATTTGAAACTCCTTTTGCAATGACTCTACCACTTGAGATATCTGTGATCTCAACTTCATCAGGGGAGAATATGAATTTCTTAGGAGACCCAGTGTGGGTCATCTGGTACACTGACAAGAGGTTGGAGGCAAGACCAGGCACATACAACACATTGCTGAAATGACCATGATCAAGATCAATCCTCCCTTTGCCCAAACTTTCAGTGACAGAGTCATCTCCCAGTACTATAGGTGGTCCTTTCGACATGTCAAGTGAGGAGAAGGCCTCCTTGGTCGAAACCATGTGTCTTGAAGCTCCAGAATCAATGATAAAACTAGGTGAGCTTGATGTGCTAGCAACCAATGCATGAACTCTCTCTCTGTCATCTAAACTTGATCCTCCTTCTCTCTTCTTTGAGCTTTCTGGAAGGGAGATGCCATTCTTCTCCAGGAGTTGGGTCAGCATGTCTATTTTCTTCTTCATACAAGAGCTTTCAGTGTTATTGCCCTTATTGCAGTATGCGCACTTGCTCATTTCTCCTTTGTTTTTCTTCTTCTGGTATTTCTTCTTGGAACCTTGTTGCTCCTCCGGAGACTGTTTCTTGCCTCTCTTTTGCTCAGGTGGCCTTTTAGCTTTCATTTTACTTTTTGAATCCACCTTCAAATCTCCAGCAATCAGAGCTTGATCTTTGGATGGTTTGATGGTTCTCATCATCATCAGCTTATCCTGTTCTTATGTGAGATATTCCATGAAATCTGCAAGGCTAGGCATCTTCCAGGTTCGAGCTGTCAGTTTTGTGGCATAGAGGGTCGAAACAAACACTAAATAGTCAGGGCCTAGCTTTGAGAGAATGGTCAGGACGATTTGATCATCCTTCTTTTCGATCCCACACTATTTCAGCTACAAAACAAGTGCTTTGAAGTTGGATAAATATAGCTGCAAGGATTCAAAGCTATTTGGACTCAGAGAAATCAGCTCATTTTTTATTTGATGTCCCCTCATCTCATCTATCTTTCCAAAAATATCAGAAATCTTCTCCCATACTTCATTCGGTGATGTCAATCCATCAAGATGGAAAAGGAGGTCTCTGGAAATACTCAGACATAGGAGACCATAGGCCTCATCCCTCCTGTTGTGCCATTTTATCTTCTCTGCAGCTGCAATGGTCTCTGATTTTGTTGCCATAGTCACCCTGTAGAGTCCTTTCACTCTCAATAGTATCACCATCTCTGCTTTCCATTCAAATAAATTGAAGGGAGTCAAGATAGTTTTCTGTGATTGATCCATAGCTTATAAAATCTGTCCCGACTATTAGTAGAAGGATCCCAGTCACTGATGTCGAACCTGTAAAAAAATTTTGAAGGAGATAAATCGATCTACAATGGCTCTGATACCATGTGGAAATTGAACCCAGTGATAGATTAATTTTACTCACAACAATTAACAATTGATCATGCAAAATCACTCACAAAAGAGACTGAAATTGGAGCTGAACACTAAAATGTATTAACTTAGTGTACAATGGACAACCATATAAAATAATAGATTGCTGTATAAATAAAATACATCATGGATTCTAATGCATGAGGAGCAATTCGAATCTAGCATAAAGCAGGCTTACCAAAAATAAGCAAATCCCCCATAGGTGCAAAAAGCTGATCCCAAATCAGTCACGGAGCTCACGAATTAGAAAAAAGTATTAGGTAAGATAAAGAGTGATGGAATGACAACTAATACATTCTTTTACAAGGAGAAAAGAGTGGAGTATGAAGAGGGAAAAAAACTAGTTCACCTCACCTAGTCAAACCTTCCCTATTGCCTTAAAACACTGAAAAAGCAGGCAATAGAGCAAAAAAAAGTAGAATTGATTCCTTGAGGTTTCCCAAGTGCTACATGGGTTAAATTAGGCAATTTGGACCACTATGGATAGGTAATTGATGACTTCCATAAGGTGGGACACATGAACTAGGAAAATAAGACAAAAATAATTAAATTAATGTCTAAGGTAGTAAACTATGGGTTGATTATTCTAACAATAGGTGTGGCCATAGCCTTGGATTCCATCATTCCAAACCTATTCAGGATCTCTACTGCATACTTCCCTTATCCAAGGAATATTCCATCTATACTCTCCCACACCCCCATACCTACAAAGTAATGCATCATCCCCAAGTCCTTCATTTTGAACTTAGCAACAAGCTTTCTCTTTGTATCAGCAATCAACCCATCTGTACCTATCACAAATATATCATCTACATATAGTAGAAGCATCATTGGGTTGCATCCTCAACCTTATAGTAAAGGTTGGAATCTGGTTTACTCTTGGTAAAGCCCAAACTGGATAGAAAGCTGTCAATTTTGCTATACCAGGTCCTGGGTGCTTGTTTCAAACCGTACAGGTCTTTTTTCAATATGCATACATGATACTATCTATCATGTGTCTCAAAACCGAGTGGTTGTTCTAGATACACTTCCTCTTCCACTACACCATTCAAGAAAGCAATATTGACATCCATTTCGTGTATCTTCCATTTCATCACTGTAGCCAGAGAAACTACTGATCTGATGGAAGTGTATCTGGATACAGGTGCAAAGGTTTCTTCATAGTCTATTCCTTCCTTGTGAGAGAAACCCTAAGCTACAAATCTCACTTTATACTTTTCAATGCTACCGTCTGCAGCATGCTTGATCTTGTAGATCCATTTGGAAGTTACAACTGACTTCCTTTCTGGTATTGGGACAAGATCCCAAACATCATTCTTCATGATCAATTGATATTATTCAATCATAGAATCCTTCAATTCTTTTCATTCTACTGCTTCTTCATAATTGGAAGGTTCTTTATCAATGAAATCACATAGTAGAGCTACATACCCAGAGCAGGATCTGGTCCTCTTTCTTTCTCTGTGATTCTCTTCTGGATCCCCATATCTTTTCGCACCTTGGATAAGTTCACAAACCCAAATAGGTTTCCTCTTATGAGTATTCTTCTCCAGAGGTGGATCTATAGGTATTTATGGTTCTTCAAAATCTCGATCTTCTTCTTGAGCTTGTCCGTTCATGGTTGTATCATGAATTCTGGGTGCTTCTGCTTCTACTCCTTTAGGTTATTTAGTAGGTCTCTTTCTAGATTTGTTGCAAGCTGTGTCTTCATCAATATCACATCCCTGCTGATGTCAATATTCTTGTATCCTGGGAAATATATTCTTTAAGACTTCGAGCTTTCAAATTATCCCATAAATATGCCCTTCTTTCCTCAAGGATCTAGTTTTGTTCTCTTCTCTTTTGGAATGTGTATGTACACAGGACATCCGAATATTCTGAGATGGTTGACTTATGGTTTCTTTCCGGAGAATATTTCTCTAGGACTCTTGTTCTCAAGCACTCTATGTGGATTACGGTTCTGTACATACACTGCTATTTTGGCAGCTTCAGCCCAAAGATGCATAAGAAGATCTTGATCATAAATCATGGCTTTTACAGCTTCCATGATAGTTCTTTTCTTCCATTCTGCAATCCCATTCTGTTGTGGATTATAAGGAGTGGACAACTCCATCTTAATTCCTGATTCTTTGCATAGCTCTTTGAATTCATTCAAAGTGAATTCTCCGCCATTATCTAATTGAAAGTCACGATCTTCTTTTTAGTGTGGTTCTCGATCAAGGCTTTGAATTCCTTGAATTTGTTGAATACTTCATATTTGTTCTTCATGAAGTAAACCCATGTCTTTCTAGAAAAATCATCAATAAAATACACATAGTATGCATACCCACTTAAATATTTTGATGACATAGGACCACATACATCGGAGTGGATGATTTCTAGTATGCCTCTGGATTTGCTTTCGCTGCTGGGAAATGTCTTCTTTGTATTCTTCCCTTTCGCACATCCTTTGCAGACCACATCATGTTTTTCTTGGAATTTGGGAAGACCTTCAACAGCTTTGCTCGCAATAGGTAGTGCTTTTTAATGCACATGTGCAAGACTTCTATGCAAAATCTCATTTGTCTCTACCGTGTCATGGATCAAGGCTTGTTATGGATGACCCTTCAATTTGTAAAAACCTCCTTCTTGTTCTCCAATCACTACCACATCATCGATAGTATTTCCTTTTGGCCACATGATGACTTGACCATCTATGAATGCAACCCTCATTCCTTTTGCATCTAATGTTGATATGGAGAGAAGGTTCTTCTTGAGTCCTGTCACAAATAATACTTCTTTCATTATTAGAGACTTTCCTAAGTCTAGTTTATATGAAGACTCCCCACTACCTTTTATTGGATATTGGTAGTCATCTCCTAGCTTCACCTTGTGAGGTGATTCATGTTTTGACAGTCTCACAAAGGATTCCTTGAATCCAGTCATATGTTTAGAAGCCCTACTTTCTATAAGCCAATCATCACTTCCATGAGTAATGTTACCTATGGGAGTGGAGATCAGAACATAGTCATCCTTGCTTGAAGAATCTTCACTTTCATATCTGGTTCTTTTCTTGGAGGGTTCATCATCCTCTGCAGCATGAGCATGATGTCTTCTTCTGTTCCCATTCTTCTTATGAGAGTGACCTTTTTTCTTAGGACAATCTTTTGCAAAGTGTCCTCTTTCATCACATGTATAACATTTCAATTTTGATAGGTCGCTTCTAATGCTATCTCTATGATGAGGATCCTTACCTTTGGAGTAATTAGATATTCTTCTTCTTTTCTTTTAGTGGACTGTGAGAGCTTGGTATTCACTTCCCATCTTCTATTCTCAAGCTTCTATCTATGCTTCTTATTGAGAACATTCTTCCCATAGTCTGCTGAATTTGACTAACTTCTTTCTAGCATAGATTCCTTGGATAAAACAATCCCATGACCTAGGAAGGCCATTCAGTGTTGTCATCACAATCTCTACATTCTCCACTTATTCATCTACAACTTCTAATTGTTCGTTGATCTCAGAAACACTTGTGAAGTAAGATTGGATAGTCTCTGCATTCTGAATCTTCACATTCTTCAGCTAATTTCTCAGAGTCATCTTCTGGTTTATGTTCTTCCCTTCAAACAATTTGGTTAGGGCATCAAACATAGATTTAGGTGTCTTAAGAGAGGACACCTATGGGATAAGTTGATCCTTGATAGAATCAGCAATGATCCTCTTTACCATAACCATATTCTTCTTATGTAAGTATTTTTCCTCATCTCCCTCTCGAACTGGAACCTCCTCACGAATGTAGGAGTCTAATTCATTCTCTTCCAGGACCAAGGAGATCCTATACATCCAAGCTTGGAAGTTATCAGATTCCTTAATATTTTCATTAAGCTTGGTATGATGAGACATCTTAAACCAAGAATCTCAAATGGAAATACAAAAAATATTAGATCTTACCAAGTCAAGATGTCGGATCTGAAACTTGAGCTGAAATCCTAAAAAGCTGGTTTAGGAGCAAATTAGGGTTTTGTTTTTCTGGAGATCTGTTGACCCAAATTCCTTGAAATTTGTCCCTAACTTTGATTTTTGGGAGGAGAGAAATCTAGGCCTGGGCTCACTGAAAAATTCCTCTTCTGTGAAAAGCCCTATTTCTGGCAGCATTGTCGGGTCCAAAATCGAAAAACCTCAGAATTGGATTCTACTTCGATAGAAAGATGTGCCCTAAGGAGGAGATCTATTCCACCTTAATTTTGCTGAAAATCTATGGAGGAAGATCCATAAACTAGGAAGCACCAGTTCTTGTAGCTGCACAGTCTATTCTTCTTAGGTTAGCTCTAATACCATGTTAGTTTTTCATCATTAAGCTAGCATTATTAGGATCTTGAACTCAGAGAATAACAAGTACAAAAATCAAACACAATAGACAATGAACACAGTGTTTTTCCCTGGGGAAAATATAAAGGAAAAAACTCCGCAACTTCCTCATAGATAGAATCAACACCAAAATAGTAAAAGCCATAAAATATTAAGTGATCTCCTGATAGCAGTAACCTTCTTCTTATCTAGCCCCAGTGTCTTCTCCTTCCTCAACTATGCACTACAATTGAGTGTGGATGAGTTGTGTAATAAATAGATACTCCAGTTCTCTATTTATACTAATACTGACATGACTAAAACCCTACTGGGGCTGACCTCTACTACGAGAGTCTAATAACCCTAGTGCCCCAGAACTGTGGGGACTTTAACCCTTAGAGAATCAAAGGGTTACTCACTATAACTTGACATGACTTGTTTACATTATTGATCCTCCCGATTAGAACATCGAGGCATGACAATATGACTCAATTACAATATAGATACATCCCAGAATAAACATTGGGTTACAATACATAAGATACATAGATGAATACATTCCGAAGTTACAAATACATCAACAGTTGGAAAATGCACTGAATTTGACAATTAGGAGGAAGCCATCTTCTTAGGGACTTCTATTTCTAGTGTTACTCTTTTGATTGAGCTTGCATAACCATCTGATCATTGAGGTCTAATTCCTTTTTGTGAAGGGTGGGGTCAAAGTGTTTCAGGATGAAAGACAGATCAAGGTGGCTACACTACTTCCAAAGTGTTAAACTAAGATGTTTTCAGTGATAATGCAGTATTCTATGTGAATGAGACTAAGTGCAATTCTTGGGTGACTTTGACAAAATTATTGATCAAAGTGTTTCAAGATGAGAGTCAGGTCAAAGTGGCTACAATACTTCCAAAGTGTTAAACTAAGATGTTTTCAATGCTAATGCACTCTTCATTCTGTGAATGAGACTAAGTGCAATTTTTGGGTGACTTTGAAAAAATTATTAACCAAGAGGCCTAATTGCAATAGATCTCTCATAAAAGTCTCCTACCACTCCAATTAGAAAGAGGGAAAAAAAGTTCAGTTAACTATACAAGTAAAAATGTTCAGAATTTGATGAGTGGTGATTTATGAAAACTCAAATCAAGCAAGAAGAGAACCAACTGAATGAAACATATCTAATACATTTTCCCCTATTCACGATAGAACATTGATAATTTTATAGGGAAACGATTTGACTATAGAGTACCAACCATGCAACCATTACTTACATCCCTCTACCATAACTACCATAACTAAATGTATACGGTTGAAAAGGCATTCGACTTCAACATGCTAAACCAAAAGAGGACGAGCGCAAGTGTTGATTTATGGTTTGGAGTTTGAGATAGAGAATTGCAAACCCATCTTGTCATTATGAGATTGCATGATTCTTGGAGAGACACATACCTCTGGAGTCTAGATTGTAAACCATAAGATGACATTACCATACTATTCAATGAAGAGTTCTATTATGTCCTTTTCCTTATATCTAATTGTTTACATTTAATTATATCCATAATTAGTTCCATAGCATCTACGTGCATGGATGTTTAAATGCATGAGTTATGTAGCTATTACACTCTAACATCATCCATCTAATTATGTAGCTATGTTGGTAACTTATACACATTGATTATGCATCATACACTTACTTCCCAAACTAGACCTTTACTATGTAATAAAGTCATTCATTGGCAAATAGCTTGAGAAAAACTCTTCGGTTTTGGTCTACTTCAATGCCATTTAGTATATTAACTTGAATGAACTAAAACAATACACAATTTTGAAAAGCCAAAAAAATAAAAATAAAAAAGGGGATAAATGAGAAAAGAGAGAGTGGGCAACCAAAAAGGATAAATGAGAAAAGAGAGAGTGGGAAACCAAGGTGAACATATAACCAAGTTTTAAGAGTCATCCCAAATCTACAAGAACTAGTTTCCTTTTATCTAGTACAAAACCCAAATACCAAATTGTGAAGAAAACATCTTCTGTCCTTGTATCTATTTGTATATCACTTGAGGATCATACATAATATCGTGACATTAGAAAGAAGCTCAGTGGTTCTGGCTAGATTTAACAGGTTTAAAAACTCAATGAACTAGATAAATATGAGTGTGAGAGGCAGTATCCAATACCGGAACAAGTAATCCCAATTCGCCAATCACATTTCTATGGTTCTAAACATTCGATTCCAATTCCATGGGATAATGTAGTTAACTTTTGAGAATTGTTGCAATCATACAATACTACATTTCAACCAAAAATCTGACAGCAGTATTGTCGGATTTTCGACACTTCCCTGTCGCATGTACGACACTATGATTTTTTTTAAGCATCGGAAACTTGTCGTCAGTTATCCGACATCTTTCAAAACCATCGGTTAAATGTAAAGCGTTGATTAAGCGACAGCCTTTCTTCGACAGTAGTAAAATTTTTTAACAAAATAACCTTCATGCCATCGGTTAAGCGACAGTAGGGCCATCGGATAAGTGATGGTTATTCAATTTTTTTTTTTAAAATAACCTTCATGCCGTCGCTTAAGCGACGGATATAAAGAGTTTGCGTCGAAAAAGCGACATGAATAGCCGTCGCTTAAGCGACGGAAGCGAATTTAAAAAAAATAAAATTATTTGCATCTCTTGAGTTTCTATTTTTATTGTTTTCTCTGAAATCGCCCACCTCTATATGCAGTTTGCTCTACCATGACTACACGTTTGAGCTGCTGTGCAACATTTCTTTTAGCTGAAATTCTAAATCTTTCAACCAAACTAATTAAGCTGAGTTGTTCAAAAAGTTTGAAAATTCATTCATCTGCTACTTGTCATTATTCTACATTACAGCTGCAAGTAATGAATAGTTTATTCTACATTACTACTTAAACTATCCGGTAACATATCTAAATTCTGTAAAAATAAGCGGCAAATGTGACATCTAAAGATGTTTAGTATGTATCACAGTAAGTTGTTCGTTATAGTTGTAAAAATACTTCAAAAGTAAAAAATGAAAACAGAGGGATGCGTGTGAGATGATTGATGACAACAAAATAAAGATTTTAGCTGAAACATTCAGAATTTTTTAAAATGATTTCTAAATGCTTGTAATTCAATCTTAAGTAGGGCACAAAAAGAGGAGCAAGGAAGATATACAGAATTAAAGGATAATAATGGGAGACCAACATATTTTCACAAAAACAATGAAAATAACTTCCCATTAAAATAACGAAAATGAAAAAAAAATCGAACTTAGTAAATCTGACGAAGTGGAAGATTTATCTAGTGGGATATGCATCTAACAAAATTGACTCTAATGATTTGTCATGAGCATTAAAAGGTTACAGCACGCAATGATTTTAGGAGAGAAATTGCTAAAGCAAAAAATTAAGAATAAGAAATTTCTTATGCATCTATTTATGCACCCCAAGTACATTAGTATGACCAACAGATTCTTCCAAAAAACTGATGACACTTAGAACCGAAAATATGTGTCTGATATCAGAACTATTCCAATTAGGTATATGTATAACTCAGTATAACCAAGCAAACACTACCACTGTTGTCCATGAATCTCTTTTTTAAGCCCAACTATTATTCACGTACAAACAGTGAATGCTTCCAAAGAACCAGTAACACTTAAAGTAGGACACGTCTGAATGAAATGAAACCCATTGCTCATCCAGTAGATCACAGCACAATCAATAATGCAATATCTCTCTCTCTGTCCCTTTAGTGCTTGTCAGATATGTGTTGTATTTTTTGCATGAAGAAATACTGCAGCCCAACATGTGTTTGTTGTGCCTGGGGTCTTCAACCCATCTGGGGGGTTTGGGGGACCAGCAGCCTCCCAAGAGGGAGTTGGGGGTAGGAGCCCACTAAAACAATATTTGGGTCCTAAATGGGTTTTGGCCCTTGGATGGTTTTCAACAAGTTGTTGTCAAATACCGCTTAGCAGATTATAGTCAAATGAAACTACAGAATACCTATATATTGTATTATGAAGAGCTTTGTTAATACAATGAGTAAGAGGTGTTTCTCCAAGTTTGTTGGTTTTCTCGGTTACGAGCTTCATGGGTAGATCTTGTTTGCTGTGTATTGTGCCACAGTTTTCTTTTTGTTTTTAGTTTTCTTTCTATTTTTGGTTAAGAACTATTAGCATTGCTTCTTTTGAATAGATTTATCAGTCACTATGTTCTACAGTACTGTAGTAATAACAATGGACTCTTCCTGAGTACCATTGACACTTCGAACAGTAAATATATTAACGAAATGAGAACATTCCTAATTAGGTAGAACTCAGCACAACCAAGCAAATACAACCATTTTTATAAATAATGAATTCTTTCTGAGAACTAGCAACACTAAGAACATGAGATATGGAAATGGAATGAGACCCACTGCTCATCAGCTAGAACACAGCACAATCAAGCATGCAACACCATTGTTATAAAATATAAAAGGTATGCATGACAAGCAATGATGATTATTTTACATTTAAAACAGAGTCAATAGAAATACATAAATCCTAAATCAAAATAAGTTTAATTTCTTACCATCGATTTAATTAATGGAAATGAATTTGCAACAAAAGGTCTTGCAAGATGAACCAAAGGCCAGTTTTCTCCCTTGTTCATTGAATATGTTCCCAATAAAGAGAAAAAATTTGAAAGTTGATCCATGCACTGATTGCATTCAAGTGCTGCACCATCTCCAACTTGCTGAATGATTTTCAGTGATTCTATCTGGAATTGACTATGAAAGGTATGAAGCAAGATAGGATCCAAAGTGGAAATACTTGATAAGATTTCAATAATAGAGTTCCCCAAATCCTGGGTGAAACTCTTAGGATAATTGGGTAGTGGCTTAGCCTGGAAGTTTTGTACTGTACTCTGGTTGCTCTTTGTGACGAAAGCACCATCTTTATCCACTAGTGCTCCATTATTAGTATATGACTTTCTCTTTGTGATGTAATCATACCACAAAAGCTTAAAAATAATGCGTTCAATAAGTCTAACAAGAAAATTTTCAATAGGGCCTACACCATCTTTGACATATCTGCATGAAAACAGAATTGCTGGTTAATTTTGAGAAATTAAAAACTTTTCAATGCAATTGAAATTGAACACCAACAATTTGTCAAGAAGTATTTATTACAGACCACCTACTTCAGACTCTTCGTGGCCTTTTCAAAACATTTTGATACCATAGTTACTATGAGGATTATTATATGAGCATACACATATAGGAACACCCATATCTTGGTTATAGTGTTCCTTTATATGGTCCCAGAACTCTCTAGGTTATGGATTACAAGATATTTTTGTTGGTTCAAAAATGCTACTAAAACTCATACAACATAAGCCAACACCCATTGATAAGCAAGATTTCACAAAGAAGATAAAGTTTCCAGACCTTGATGCATTATTTACAATCCACATAAAACATTCTTTCATCACCGTAAAGAGGGCAGCTCGATCACCCAGTGAATTAAAACACATAGAATTCCCTGCCCAAAGGCTTTGAAAGAAATCGATAAAGAATTGTTCAGCCAAAATTGTAGCAAGAGGCATAGAGCCTATCATAGATAGCAGGTAGGGATATGATGCCTTTTGTGAACCATAGCAACCATGCCTCAGAAAACACCATAGTCGAGGTAGTATAACTTTCTAAAGAGGAGCAGCATTCCAAGCTTCAGGGAACTTTCTCGTAAAGGATAGCAGCATATCCCACATGGGAAAATGACGAGTTGGATCCTTTTCTTGAAATGATCCAAGAACAATGCTTGCTGGAATCTTCATCTCTCCTTCGCTAAAAACTTGGGGAAAATACCTCACGAAACTCAGCAAAACTTGGTAGACACCAGAACGAACTCTAGAACTGTGTGACTTCAAAATTTCCTGAAAATATTTGTGTGTATGGAAAATCATCTCTGCTGCTGAGATAGCTCCAGAACTTTCCTTTGCAGCATTCTTTATATCAAGACCATCAGAAGCACTTCCATTTTCAGATGATGGCCTTTGTAAATATGTCCCAATAAAAACATCAAGAAGAGATTCTAATGCAAGCAATGAGGATGAAAGAACCTAAAATATCCACACACTTCTGTCAGACAATATAGACAAAGAAGAAAAGAACTAATACAAGCAATGAGCATAAAACAACTGATAACATAGAGAAAGCCCAATGAGGGATTGAAGCCTTAATTTAGAAACACAAGGATGAAATGTGAAAACTAAATGAAAAAAGGAAAATGATGTAAAGCAATAGTGTTCTACCAGCATGCCATTAAAACCCAACAATTCAATTTGTTTATATTGGCAAACTAGAACCCGTCAAACAAATCGCACAATCATGAATTAGAGAAGGGAACCAAAAAGGATGAAACTTCATTATACCAGAATCTGCTTTTCAAAAATTAAATTTTAGATGCATGAACATTGCTGTACTTTCTGAGACTAACAAATGAGGTGAACCAACCTCACCAAAAAAATGACAATTCAAATAATCAGATAAAGCATGCAGTTTGAGGATATAAAAAATATGAGATGCAAATAATATGGGAATTTAAATTACACATCACAATTGAACTTTCTTCTGCCAAATAACTCTAGAGGAATACCTAAGAGGCCAGTGATCATGCTTACAAGCTCATGCATTTCTTCCAATTCTTCTATTGGAGCTGTTTTGTCAGATATTGTTTTTGGTGTAAGCTTCAAATTCTCATCCAAATAGCGAAAAATCTCATTTCCACAGAAAATCAAATCTTCTAACCTTCTATCATCAAGTGTGAAGTATGTTGATGTAAAATCCCAACAAATAGATTCAAAAGGTTTGGGTTCTAGCCATTGGTTATGGTCCTTCCTTTAATATCCTTCCTACAGGTTGGATGAGTTTCACTTTTCAATGTGTAGCCAATGTTGAGACCAATATTATGCAAGGTATATGGTTCTAGGGAACACCATATCTCTGCCTAATTTCATGGAATCCATTGTTTGATGCACAATCAAATAATCCCTCATGGTCCCCATCTAGGTGAAATTTCGAGTGTTACCCTTGGAATTCTAGAAGGTATCGTTCCTAGAGGAACTGGGTAATCTGCTTGGGAAAACAATAAAATTGGAGATCACTTTCTCTAATTCTTGTTACATATATGTCACTAGGGTCCTGGTTGATGTATATGTCTATGGGAATCAATGGAAATAGAGATGGCCAGTCTTGTGCATGTGCCAATCTTAGATTACCAGAACATCCATTCCATTCCTATAGATCACATACTCAAGGAAATTTAACATTGAACTACTCTTTGCCTTTTTGCAACAAGGTTTGAAAAAATAATGAATGCCCATATGTGGGTGATTATCAGCCACCTGAAAAAGGTTGCATCCACATGGATCTGCCTATTTCATTGGGTGTTGAGGAAATTCTAATTTTGGAAGATGGGAACCCCATGTGAATGTTCCACCCTACTTGTCATTGATTCCCAGATACCTTCTTTCTGAATGAACTTCAAAAAAAATCTCCAGGAATTCTGTGATGACTGCAAACAAGATGGTTCACCAAATTTTGGTCTCAGCATTTGCATCATGGTGATCACTGATTATTGTATAAGTTACATGCAAGATAAGCAGTTACCTGTAAGACAAGGGACATAAAACATCAAACAATATGCACAAACTTGCAGTTTGATGAACCATAAAAATTTCAACAAAAGCCTCCTTAATATTTTATACCCTTACACACAGATAAATTTGCCATATTTCCAGGATATCAGATATCTAGTAACATCAAAATAAACTTTCAAAGAAGATCCAGCTTAATTATGAAAATCCAGGTGGTTATGAAACCTGTTAAAATGAGGTAAGTGTAAAGTATCCTAATACACACAATCCAAGACAGTAGGCATTTAACATTTGCGTTGAAGAAAACCCTTGTCTGTGACATTTATAGTCAAACTGGATACATAAACCCTTCGCTATTAATAAGAATAACATGTTGCAAACAAATTAGAATGGTGGTACAAAAAATTAAAATATTCTGAATTATAGTCTCTGGTATATCTAAAAATAATGTTTTAAAAAAGATTCACCTTTATAACACTCGTGATTGGCTTGACAATCTTAGAATTTAAAAAGTATCATCCTCAAGATCTAGAAGCTAATGTAGTTTCTTGGGTTAAAAGAAACTCAGCTGAGCACATTATAGCAAAAATGTACGAAAACATGGCAAGAACAAAGTTGTTAACCTACTAAAGCCATCAAAATTGTCTAGTATTAAAAAATAGAAGCATACCTGTGATGACAACAAGGACATCGTGCAAAAATTACACCCCCTCTTATTTCAGCTTTAGAAAAGTAGGGACCTTTCTAGCATTGTTTATTTACGCTCAAAAGGGCTTTATTTTAGCTGCAAAAAAGCAACACAAATGCTAGACCAATGAAAGGATCCATATGATTAAGTTCTTGGATGAAGATTGCAACAAGGTGGCTAGAAATGGTCAAGTAGAAGAAATGGAAGTGGACTAAAACACCCATAGGGAAGACCAAGAACAACAAGAAATAATAACATTGTCTCCCTTGTTGCAATGATGAAGATCACTCAATATCAGAATGAGGAGAAAATGCAAGGGAAGAACTGTGGTGACCATCATTTAGTCCAGCAGCACTTATAACCCCATAGACTCAAAGAAGGTGGCTTCTTTCCCTGAGAGTTGTTTATTGCAAAACTTACAAGTATCAATGGAGAATGACACATGAAGTAGTGAAAAGTTATGATCGAAGGGCTGAAATTACAATTGGATGGCTAGGAAATGAGTTCCATTTTTTATGCAGTAGCCTTAGATGGGCTATTGTAATCATGGAGGCACAATGGTTGAAGGCCTTAAGGAAGTTCCAGATGAATCTTGATAAGTTGTTCATGACATTTCAGAGAAAAGGGCCACTGATTATAATCACTGGGATGCAAGCAAGTGTAGATGAATTGATTTCTTCTCACAAAGTATGGAAACAACTTGCTAAAGGTGAATTGTGATATCTATTTCGATGTAATTCCATAAAGGACCTACATGACAAGGTGAAAGCTCAGAAAACAGCAAGAGAAAAGAAAGTAAAACAAATTATAAATGAGTATGCAGATATGTTCTAGGAAAACGGGGGTAAAATTATGAAGTTCAAAAATTTTCTCAAATTTATCTCTTAGTAATCATGACCAGATCTCTCTAAAAATACAAAATCGTAACCAACAGTGTAAACAATGAATTTTCTTAGTTTATTTGTTTTATTGTTAGAGACCAATAACAGATTTGGAAAAGACTAATTGGCAAATGCTTTTTGCAATCTATATAACTTCCTGCAAGATTTAGTTCCACATTAACAACTACAGGGGTTTTGACACTCTAATATAGCATAGCCTTAACAATAGACTTAGCCACGGTAGAAAGAGAACTGACAGTGAACCTTCATGTAATGCAAGGTGAGCGTACATGAAGCGCTTTTATTTTTGTTTTTATTGTCATTGTCTTAAGGACACAATCAAATTCATAAAACACTCCCTTTAGTCTGTTCTATGCATGTAGCTTTCAGTCTGCTAGAGCTGAGCAAATAGAAAAAAATTTACCATTTCACTGTATTATAAAAATTTTAGGGAAAAAGAAGAGTCAAGGGAGGAACTGTGGTGAACATCATTTATTCCAGCAGCACTTATAACTCCATAGACTCAAAGAAGGTGGCTTCTGTCCCTGAGATTCATTTATTGCAAAATTTGCAAGTATCAATGAAAAATGACACCATGATGCAGTGAAAGATTATGATCAAAGGGATGAAATTACAACTGGATGGCTATGAAATGAGAAGGGCTGATGTGATCATAGGGGCACACTTGTTGAAGGAAAATATGAATCTTGATAAGCTGTTCATGACACTTCAGAGCACAGAGCCACTAATTACAATTACTGGGATGCAAGCAGGTGTAAATGAAATGATTTATTCTCACAAAATAGGGAAACAACTTGCTAAAGGTGAATTATGATATCTATTTCAATGTAATTCGATAAAGACATACATGTCAAGGTGAAACTCAGAAAACAGCAAGAGAAAAGAAAGTAAAACAGCTGATAGATGAGTACACAGATGTGCTCTGGGAACTCTGGGAACTCTCCAATGGAAGCTAGAGATCATTGTAACTTGGAAGAACACCATAGTTTGTCCCTGTGTACCAATTAAGAATGATGGTTTTTCATGATTTTCCTATAGAGATTAGGGTCAAGATAGATAACTGTTGATTTATTTCCAGTTTGGAAACTGTCTATGTTGTTTTTCCTATGAGTATATTGATGAGAAAATGAATGTATTGACTGTGTTTATAATGCAGAAGGCTAGGTATTCTTGATGAATTTTTTATCTCCTAGAATTAGGTGTAAAATCTCTCTTGATTATCCATTATAATATTGTGATGCACAATGTATTTATCGGTTATTTTTAACCCCCTTTCCAGATATTGGGAGGCTATATTCTCACTGTTCTATGAGGAAGAAAAACATAGTGCTATGCAGACTAAAGGTGTTTGTGTCAATTTATATTCTGCCCATATGCAATCCTGAGGAATTGAGTGTTTTGTCGAGCTTCATTTTTTATAGGCTAGATGGCTAATCAGTCAACTGATACACTCCCCAAAGACAAATACAACAATATTGGAATAAGAGGAGAGAAGAATAGTTAGCATAACAAAAGAAGCAAGAAGACGCTACAAAACATAGGAAAGGCTGCCCTTAAGGATCTGCGAGTCATACAAGTCAAGGTTGGTGAAGAGGAAATAAAGAGAAGAAATTTGGGGCGACAAAAAAATGTCTTCAACCATAGGAAAACCCAGTGGAGCCTTGTTTGATTAGAAAATAATGCGAAGATGATGCACTGTTTTCACTAAATTTGCTGCTTCAAGCAGGTTATGACAAGCCAAAGTAGGAAGAGCTGTTGGGGAAGCTAGGAGCTAGCTTTAAGCTTATAGAGTCTGTACTTGGAACTTTGACAAAGTTTAGAGGAATTGTGAGCAAAGATAACATAGGGAACCTGAACAAAATTTTTCTGAGCTCCTCGTTGCATGGTTTCCCATCACATGTTCATCCAGGGAGTGCAGCTGTGGCCTCTTATACCCTCTCTGCTGAGGGATTTTTGTATACAATTGAGCAATTTTTCAGAGCAAGAGATGCATTAGGGATAATTGAGGTTGATGCAGAAGTTTTCAATAGTTTGAGGGGGCAAATTTCCATTCACAAGATGTAATCAACTCTTTCCATACAGAAATTCATGGTTTTGATGGATATAATTCATGTTGAGTAACTCAAAATTAGACAGAAACCCTCTCGAAGCATTGTTCCAATGGACACGCAACTTGGATTTTGATGCAGGATCTCCTTCTTCCTGTAGTTTGTGTAAATGATTTAAACTCCATGTTCTAATTTTTAACTAGACTGGGCTTCAATCATGAACGGATATCTAAATGCATATCATCAGCAATTTTATTGCTTCATCCAGAACTGAATATTCATGGCTATATTGGAAACCACAAGATTAAATACTTCATCTCTACACTATTAACCAACAAACCTCCAATGATTTGGTAAAAATAATGGCAAGAACAGATCCATGTTAACAATGATTAAGGCATTCAACTTACAGATCGCATAGTTTATCCTCCACAAGGGTTGTTGAATGATTTAATTTGCAGATGAAATCGAAATGCTCAGACAGATTCAATGCCAGGGTTCCCCAATGCATGTCGACTGCACATGTTCTCTCCACATGTGAGTAGGGTAGACTGTAATAGCTAAAGGGTAGCCCAGTCTCTATTGATGTCAGAGAGTTCACCTTCACAGTCAATTCTCCACCTTTAGGGTATGTGTGCAAATAGCTTCTAGGTAAATAAAACCCATTACAGACATTAGCAAATGACAAAATAACAATAAACAGGACGCTAGCTATACTCATCTGTATGGATCTGCCTGCCATCGAAAAACCCATTTGGCCCTGGGTCGATTTCGGATTCGCCCCCAAACCCGAATAAAATACCCTTGAAGATACTCGATCCGGGATCTTGGAAACCAGATTTTCACAAACTGCAACAAAAACTACACGCCGACCTCGATCCGTAGCAGAAAAAGTCAATCGAAATTTGGAAACATAGAATTTCACCCTTCCCCAACAAGACTATTGGAAATGAAGTAGAGATTGGTGCCATAATGTGATGCAAGTTTGGCGCCATAATTTCGCCCTTCACCATGCTCAAAGAAATGTATTCATTAAAAAGCAACAAGTTTGTAGTCCAACTTTAATGGTCAGTACATGCAAACACAATGTGGTCAAGAAGACTATGCTCAAATATGCATAAATGCAAACCTTGCATATGAAATGGAAGTATAATGATTAGTTTTCAAAGCCATCGAGATGAAAGTGCCTACATAATTGTCAATAATGGTAAAGGTTGTTAATGGCCAAACTTCTTAAGGAAGACTGAGCAATATGACTCATAGTGGAATGTAATTAGAGATTTTGCATCAGGGATGATGTTTGGTTTCCGTTGTTTTGTAAATTACCTAACACCATGTTGAAATTGGATCCCATTACTGACAACTTATGCTTTTATCTTCCATTATACATTTTTATTTGAATATTTAATAGTCCTTTTTTTTCAATTATTTTTATCTAAATTCAAAAGAGTTAGTGAAGTTATCACTTGTTAAGAGTGAAAAAATCCAACTATATACCATCCTATCTAATTACTATCATACCATCATAATTACTATCATACCATCATATCTAATTACTATCATGACTTATCCCACCATACATATGTTTTTCCCTCTCTTAGTGTATCTTTTATGGCACTCACACCATCCCCAACTAAATCCTTCTCCCCTTATCCCACCATACATATGCTTTTACCTCTCTTAGTGTATCTTTTATGGCACTCACACCATCTCCAACTAAATCCTTTTCCCCTTTCTTGTTGCTTCCCTCCTACTAGCCCCCTTTGGCACCCCACACTCCCACTTTCTGGCACATATCCCTCCCATTTTCTAGTGCGTTCTCTCACTCCTTGAACCATTTAAACCTAGGTAACAACACTCTATCCACTTGGAAAAAGCCTTTCCGCTAGCTCCCTTCCATAGCCTACCAACCCTTTTAATCATCGACTTATATGTCTTTTCTTATGTGGAGAGATGAGATGGAGTGGATTTTTGTAATATTAGAATACACATTACAAAACACACCCATAGCCACTCACTCAATGCGCTGTCTCTTAAGCGAAGTTTATGAGGCTATCCGTCACTTAAGCGACGCTTATGAGACTATCCATCGCTTAAGCGACGCTTATGGCCACATTAAAAAAAAAAAATTTATCTTTGTGATTTTTGGTAGGTTTAAAAAAGGAAATCCACGCACCGTCAGAATTTTTTGTCAGATTTTGGATCGAAATGTAGTAGTGATATGGGCACTGCACTCAGCGCAACAACTAATATATACACACCAAAAATACTTAAGGGCTCTCAAAACCATCCTAAATACCTTTATTATATCGATATAGAGTCTGAGGCACTACATAAGTCCACATAATTCAATCCTTATGCATGATTTTTATTAGGTTTTGTTAAAAGGGAAATAATTTCTTGGTGTTGCATTTTTTGTGAGAGGAGACCTTTGTCAAACCATCTGCAAAATGTAAAATAACACTAATAGGACCTAAGAAGGATTGAATATCTCTCACACTATAGGGTTGGGGCTTTGGCATCAGCACCTGGTGGCTTAGTAGTTGATCTCCAACATCAACTAGTCTGAACTATGATTATTGCACCATATTCTCCAGGGAGCTAGAAAAACATAGATAATATGTGCTTTAAACTGATTTATAACACAAACAAGGTTGAGTGCTCACAGAAACTAACCTATAAAAATCTTGCAGATAGAAGAAGATTCAAGAAACTAACCTGTAAAAAGGTTGCAGATAGAAGAAACTTTGTGAAATTGCTTTCCATGAATCCACTCAGCCACTGTAAAGATCGATTTGCAATAGAAACCAAGCTTGATGTTGAGCCTGAGTCCTAACTCTTGCACCATTATATAGGTAAAAAAATTCCTCACTTGACTAAATTTATCCATTTTTTGCTCAAATATGGGCCAAATCCAGTGAAAAAACTTCCCCAATTGATTAAATCTCCACATTTTACGCAAATAATTGTCCACAAATCCAAATCCAGGATGAACTATGTCCAATTTACCCCAATCGAGGTTGAAGTAAGACCAGTTTACTGAAATATTCATAAATCCTAGCGAAATACCAAATTTTTAATTGTATTATCCATAAATCCTAGCGAAATACCAAATTTTTAATTGTATTATCCATAAATCCTGGGAGAAATACCAATTTTTCAAGCTATTATCCATAAATTTGATGAATTTGGCAAAACGTCCTTCGAGCCCGAAAAAAATCGAGCAAATTTGGGAAAAAATATCCTCTGAGTCGGAAAAATTTGGGTGAATGTAGGGAAAAATCAATAATTTCTTGGGATAATATTCATTTTCTAGTTTTTCCCTAAATCGGGATGAATGTGATTTACGTTGGGGTAGCTATATACAAAATAAACAATGGTCAAATTTATTAAATAAAATAATAACATTTTAATATAAAAATTTGCCAACTTTTTTTTGGGTAACTCTTAAAATTCGCCCTTAAAATCATCCTTGCTTGGCAACCGAAACACACAACCATAGCTACTGACTTACATTGGTTTCAACAATGGCATTATAAAACATAATCCAAAGACATAAATAAATCTGGAAACCCTCCATCGATTATAAGGTTGAAAAACCCAACAAAATTAGAATAGGATTTATAATCGACAGAGAATGATTACAACACAATAGAACATTGATTTTTAAAGAGAAAAAGAGAGTAGAAATCAAATGGAATAGTGTAATGATATTTCCAAGTGCAAAGCACTTAATAGAAAGTCAAATTGGGTCATACAAGGAAGGGTGAGTACACAAAGTCGAGGGACCTTTTAGATGTAATGGTACATTGAAGTAATAATTCAAGATCCATAAGACATAAATCATCCCAAGTAATGTTGGCCCTCCTAAGACTAGTCGCAAGCCTTCCAACATGCTTACCAATTAGGATAGTTAAGTGAAACTCATGCCACCCATTCTTATCTAAAAGACACACGCCTTATAGTCTACAAAAATGAGCAAGATTTATGTAAAGTCTAATTTATGCTTAAAACATGTCAAGCCCGTCATTTTATCCACAACCGTGTGCAACAACCTTTTTGGCCTAAAAAAACAAGCAAGGGTGAACATGATTTGGGTGTTAAATGACATAAAATCCACCTTCATGATGAGTCTCTTCATTGTGAGCTATTACTCCAAATATTCATGGTAATTTAGCTATTTTCAATAATGTCTATGCCATAATATGAATTGAAACGTTTTTTTAAAATTTACATACCCATAAAGAAATTTACATGCTGAATGGAAACCCAAACCCCAATTTGCTCATAAAAACCAAATCAATTTGACCATTTTCATATGTATTTACAAGCATATTTGTGAATACAAACCAAAATTTACAAATATGCAAAGTTTTTCAATTATATTGCAATGTTGCATAACAAATTTGCATGCCCAATAGAAACCAAAACCCCAATTTACTCATGAAAAACAAATCAATTTAACTATCTGCACATGTATATTCACAAGCATTCTTGTGAATCCAAACCAAAATTCGCAAATATGAAAAAAATTTCAAGTATATTGCAAGGTTACAAACAACTAAAAAATATTTTGAGTAGAATTCATATCTTCCCTAAAGTTCATAGACAAACATGGTAAATCCCTTTTCTCTATCCTAAATATTGAAGTTGGTAGTCCAAGAACATTAATCAAAACCTTATAGTTTTGATGAAACTTCCTAATCCAAGTGTTAAAATAAGGTATAGAATATTCACATGCTTAACAAATATCTCCCCTTGACTAAAGGGTACATTTGGCTAAGGTCAAGACAAGGGAGTTCAACAATACTCTCTACTAACATCAAGATACATAGGTGGGTTGATGTAATTTATTACATGCCAATCACATACTGAATCGAGTGAAAACCTTGCAACCATAAAAGCCACTGTACACAAATATGAAAAGTCTCTCATGGTTATATAGAAAGAGTCCAAACAACTAAAATAACATCAAGTTGAATCCATACATGACCTAAATTACATATAAACAAACATACTAAATTGACTACAGAGTCCAAAAAGATCCGGGATACACCAAATAATTATATATCTCTAAAAATATTTTCCTGTATTGGGATTTTATTCATACATAGAACCTTCTAGAACCTCTTACACGCTTTAGCCTTTTCCTCTATGTGCAATATGGGAGTTGGTCCTGCAAGGGAATTAGTCAATACCTCACAATTTCGATGAAATTTCATAATCCAAACCTTAAAATAATGTAGAGGAGCTTCCCAATCAACATATGCACATAGGAAATTTAATGTATGCATGCTGAAATTGAAATGAATACAAACTTACGACATAAAGTTTAGATGAAAAAATGTTAAATGTTTATTCTTTAGTGTAAAATTTAAGATCAATTTTAAAATTTAAACTATAAATAGTTTATGTTCTTATTTGTCTTACATTAGTTTTACACTTTTCATTTCTTAGAGATGTCATTATACCATTTGTTTATTTTTATAATAATATTTTTTTGTATTTATGATTGCAGTGGCTACTATGGATCACAATGTAGAGATTTTGAGAGTTATTGTTCATTTGAGAAAAATCAGTTTTGCTTGGAGGGCTCGAGATGAATTTTGTAGCTCCTTGTTGGAATTATAACTTATCATAGTGGATACCATCATCATATTAAATGATGCTTTGTATAGCATAGCATCGTATTTGGAGAGAAAAAGGCAAGAATATTGCATTTCCCTACCCCTCATCCCGACAATGGAGAGGACACGACCAACACCCTACTGCTATCAAATGGGTGAACTGGCCCCATTAACATAAATGCAAAAATTAATTGGGTTAAAAACATACATAGATACATAATAGTTGCAATTATATGGCGGAATAAAATCAACCATACAAACATTCTATGTGTTCATCACAATTTATTAAAATAAATACAAATGCAAAGGTAAGTAAACAAGAATAAAAGTAAATACTTATCTCGTGATTGTACTGTCCTGCAACTAGCTATGTATTTCCAAGGTTCCACCTAATCATAGGCTAGTGTGCTTTTGAAACTCTCAGCATCACTACCACCCCCAAGCTAGGAATGATCCCACAAGGAACGAAGGAATAGCAAGCTTACACACATAGCCAAATACATATCAAAACCCAACCAATCCAAAACTACGTTTGGGTTTATCGGGGTGCTAGGGAAAAAAGCCAATAACATATGGTTTCCTTGGTATTACTCAACCAAGCCAACAATCATACCCAAACATTGTTATACCCTCTACCATGTGGGTGTCTTGGACTTACTCATCCAAGAAAGCACCACCATGCACTTCATAGTAAAATTACAATCATTGGGTAAGGACAAAAACGTCTTAGCAGCGAAAAATGGAAAGGAAACAAGGGTACACCAACCCTCTGAGAGAGATTTCAATTTTTGGAGACATTTTGTCCCGAACGTGGCCAAAACCGACTCAACAACATCCAAGAAATCATGGGTCTCTTCTCCCACTCACTAGGCATTTCCAAACTGATTTCCATCTTGGAAAACAACGGGGAATTGCAGCCAAATCATGGTGGAGGGAACACACCCATTTATCATTACGAAACTAAATTCGCAGCATGGGGAAATTGAAGAAAATGGCTTTCCATGTGAGGGAAAACACACAACAAACCAAAAATGGGTTTCCAACCAAGAACAAAGTGGTAAAATTGGGGAAAAACACCCCATGAGTAAAATATGATCTCACAAATGTTTATGGGCATTGTAGAGGGTAGAAAAACCCACATCCATGCCCAAATTGGGGGTCTCCTTTGCCCATTTACTACACAACTCCAAAAACAAAAATATGGGTATGGAAAAATAGAGAAACAATAGAAAAACGTGGAGGTAACTAGTCAGCAAGCTCCTGCTATGTGAGTGAGCCCAAAACTCCATGAGGATGGCTGAGAGAGAGCTCTCCAAGCTTCCCTTGTGTGAGAGAGCTTCGACATGCAATGGGTGACTTCCAAAATTCGAATTTGATCTCCACACCTTTCCCATCCCAAGGAAATAACTTCCTTCACCAACTTTAGATGATTTGTCATAAAAGATAAAAAAGGTAGGTGACCACTATATGGGTTTTCCCTTTGAAATTTGGCTTTTCCCCAGTTGGGCCAAAGGTTTGGATATTTCCCCCTCCCTATTCCTTGTGAAATAATTCCCCCATCTCTTTAAGATTACGATGCATAGCTAGCTATGGTGTTTTTATTAATTTTCATTTTACATGATGTCTCAAACATATTGTTCCTTGCTAGCACATAAACCATCGGCATCAGTTTTTAATCGCCGAAACATAAAACACTAAATCCATGATGGGGCCTTTGGATTGATCTCCACAGCATGATTTAATACAATATTTACATCATAAGCAATTTAATACCATGGGGTCAAAAACTGGGGTGTTACATTCCCCTCCACCTTTGATAGCACTGTCCTTAGTGCTTTACAAAAATTGAATGAAATGGATGTGCCAAGAGCATGGCATCCTCCAGCTCCCATGTAGCCTCTTTAGGACCACAGTGCTTCCTCTACACCTTTATCTTTCCAATGGCATGATATGGAACTCTTCCAAGTCATCGCTTGCATGCATCAGCTTACACCACATGATCTTTTTCTGGTCTTGGAGAATCCTTCTCCTCAGCTTGGAACATTTTCAATGTCTTTGGAAAATAGAAATACCTATTCTCAAGCACCCAAGCAATGAGTCAATTCCCATGTTAATATTCACAAGATTTTCCAAAATCATAGACAAATCACTTGCACATGTATATTGATATAAAATCAACAAAAAGTTTCCAAGTGAACCAAATACTCATCTGCATAAGTATATTCTTTCGGTTCCACAGGTATCCAACTTGGACTTACACAACCATGGAACTCAAAACCCTACCCCACCACTCACTTGGGTGTGCATTAAATTGTAGCCAAATTTTTGCAAGCCTCAAATTAGTTAAAACTACCTCTCAATGAATGTGTGACATCTTCATTCTTCTGATTGCGTTGTCTCACAACTAGCTACGTCGCTGCAATGTTCCACCCAACCGTAGGCTAGTGTGCTCATCAAAATATCAGCATCATTGCTACCACCAAGTCAAACATGATCCCACAAGGAACAAAGGAACAACAGGATTACACACATAGCCAAAGACATATCAAAACCCAGCCAATCCAAAACTACATTTCTGTTTATCAGGCTGCTAGGGAAACAAGCAAATATGGTACGAGTTCCTTGGAATTACTCCCCCAAGCCAACAATCATACCCAAACATTTATATGCCCTCTACCATGGGGGTCTGTTGGACTTAATAATCCAATAAATCACCAGCATGCATTCAAAAATGGATTCCTAGCCCGGGGAAATTGAAGAAAATGGCTTCCCATGTGAGGGAAAACACATAGCAAACCATAAATAGGTTTGCAACCAAGAACAAACTGGTAAAATTGGGGAAAAACACCCTGTGAGTAAAATCTGATATCACAAACTTTTATGGGTATTGTAGAGGCTAAAACAACCCCCACCGATGCCCAAATCGTGGGTCTCCTTTGCCCATTCAGTGCACAACTCCAAAAATGAAAATATGGGTATGGAAAAATAGAGAAACAAAATAAAAACGTGGAGGTAACTACTCAGCAAGATCCTCTTGTGTGAGGGAGCCCAAAACTCTATGAGGATGGGTGAGGGAGAGCTCTCCAAACTTCCCATGCCTGAGAGATCCTCGGCGTGAATGGGAATGGGTGAGGAAATGAAAGGCATGGGTGCATAATGGCTTGGGCATGCATTCCCAAGCATTTAATTTCCCCACAAGTCAAAAACACACTTTCCAAAAATGGGTGACTTCCCAAATTCAAATTTGACCTCCATACATTTCCCATCCCAAGGAAATAACTTCCTTCACTAACTTTAGATGACTAGGCATAAAAGAAAAAAAGGGTAGTTGACCACTCTATGGGTTTTTCCTTTGACATTTGGATTTTCTCCGAATCGCCCAAAAGTTGGGATATTTCCCCCTCCCTACTCCTTGTGAAATCATGCCCCCATCTCTTTAACATTGCGGCGCATAGCTAGTTGTGGTATTTTTGATAATTTGCATTTTACATGATGCCTCAAACATATTGTTTCTGGCTAGCAGATAAACCGTTGAAATCGATTATTAATCGATGAAACATATAGCACTAAATTTATGGTGGGGACTTTGCCTTGAGATCCACACCAAGATTTAATAGAATATTTACACCATATGCAATTTAATACCATGGGGTCAAAAAAAAGGGTGTTACAAATATGTTGATGGATTGAGATAAAATGAGATTTAGATGCTCAAAATAACAAAAGAGCATATATATACACTATTTGGAGTTCCTCGGATAGATGACATTCCAGAGAGAATTATACCACATATTTCCATTGAACACATATTTCCATTGAGTGGTGCATCTGTTAACCAATTAGAGACCATTGGATGGACAGATGGTACATGGTTTTTGATATTTCATCACACACCATCACAGAAGTATCGTTGTACCTCCTACATTAACTTTATGTAAAGATTGGGATGGGATAACATGTCAACTATTTCGACATGTTGGGGTTCTAGAGCGTCGGTAGAGGGATGCCCCAAAATTGACCGAATGCTAGGAATAGAGATGTTGATCGACATTTCCCTACACCCCTTATCCAGGTACCAAGTCCACACATTCCTCCTTCCCATGATATCATTACCCAGACACATCAGGCATTTCTTACGCTAGCTTAGATGATTTATCGACACACCACAACTTTCGACCAAACAAGGCCCTCTTCCTCTGCTGAGGTACAACCATCAGCTTTTGATGGTAGAGGACCATTTATTGGTAAGGATAGACCAACATATAATGTTCCCCATATCGAGCCACACATGTGCACAACATGTGGCCAATCCTGTTATGTTCATGGACCAACAAATGGTACCTCTATGTCAACTAGTGGTCAAGTAAGGACATTCTAAAATCTCTATTGTTGTTCAATTTATTTTTTCCATATTGTACACATATTAGAAGATTCTTAATATATGTAATTTTTAATCTTGCAGGACCGTCATTCCTCTAAGGGGGGTGGTAGTGTACCAGGTGTTGTCATATCTGAGGCTCAAGCAACCAACAGTGAGGTAATATTTCAGCATGTGCCATTTTTTTAATACCTATCATTTTGTTAATACATGTGTTAGTTAATCAATTTGTTAAATGGTCTAATATTTAAAAATTTTGAAGTTACATGAACCTTATTTTAAACAAGATGTGCAAGAAATTTCTTGGCTTCAAACCCTCTTAGATCCAGGTCTAGTCCCTGCTTGGCGCACAACAAATATGAAGTTATCGGCCTAACAGAGCAAGACTCAATCGGTATCAATAGTAATGTAGAAGCACTCTCACCCGAGGTATATTTCTATGGATAACTGCCAGAACATAGTTTCTACATGAGGGTGAGGGATTTCAGGTACCGTGGTATTCTACCAAGGTTCCCAATAAAATCTAATCGGTGCGGTGTTTATAGTTATTACACACAATTAATTTTCACTACAAGTCACCCTTAGAGAGGTATTATAACAATAACCCAATGCACCATAGGCACATTCAACGATAACAATGCAACAAATGCATATAAACCCATTAATAAGCAAATGCATAAACACATAATCACACTAACAAATATCTACACTCAATCACATTCATTAATCACACATTTGACATAGTATCTAACGTGGAAACCCATTTGGGAAAAAACACAAAGGCGCTCTTCATCTAGGATGAGAAATATATGTAACTTTTGGTGTGCGCACTAAGCCTCAGACACTGTTCTAGATCTCTCTTTCTTCTCTAATACATACATCTTCCTCCTCTCATTCTCTTTGGCCTTCTGTCACTATTCTTTATGTACTTGACACTACCAATGATCGGCACATAGCCTGGGTTGAATCACTCTCTTGTACACTCATGCACACTCAATTGCAAGTTCTTCAGCTCCTCCCTACAATTTCAACACACTAACATACAATGCAGTGAGACTTGAACTAAATGACCAGATGTTACATAGACTAACATGATGTGTCCCTTCAGAGGATAACCCACATACATCTTGGGTTTATTTTTCTATATATTCTTACAAGTCACTTTTAGCTAAATTCATACAGTTATCCAACGAGATCCCTTTCCTATTTTATCGACACATGACAATAGGAACTAATGACATGACTTACAAATATGATTTCATATTTGTAGCTTTCACTGACTCTATCCATGCTCGTACCCACAAACTTTTGGAAGTATTGCTTTCTATCCATTGTGTCACTGCACATCTTCTGACATGGTTAAGTCCATCAAATCCTTTCCTTCTTCTTTTGTTCCTCACCCATCATAGCCTCTCTTATGTCACGAACCCTCTTCTTCTCCCATCATAACATCCTCTTCCATTGTTTCTTTCCTTATCTCTTTCTTCTTTCTCTTCTTCTATTCTTCTTTTGTTGTATCTTCCCTTCTTGCTACTTCTTTAACCTTTTCTCCCTTCCTTCCGTGGTTTCTTCTGTTACAACTCCTTTTTTTTCTCTCCTTCTTTTGTTCTTTCTTCTTTACTTCTATCTCATATCCTTTTACTTCCTGCAACTTCACTCTTTTTCATCCTTGGGAATAATTCTAAATGAATTCTCCCTATCTTTCCCTAGCCCTAACACACCCCCAACACTCACATGTGGCTCATCCCAAGCCATAGAAGGTTATTGTTCCATATCTTTACTTTTGCTCACATGACCTTGAACATATTGCAATATTTTTATTACTTTCATTGTCTTGTGTTGCACGTCTTCCTTTGATTTCTACAAATTTTCAACAAGGTGAGAAATCAGTTGTTTCAATGGTACACACATTGCTTCTTGTACTCGTCGTTGTAATATATAATATATAAGATGAATAATATTAGAAACTATTTTAGCTTCATGTTGCATCTCTTCAACTTTATTTGCCTATTTTTCTTGTTACATGCGCAACACCATCAGTTATTGCTGCAATTTCTTCATTATGTTGCCTTAGACATCCTTTGTGCTAAGGGTAACTATTTCATATCAATATTCAATTGAGTTACTTATGTCTTAGTTGTGCACAACCCCTCTACGGATTTCTCTAGTTCGAAGTATTCAATTAAAGCTTCCCAATCCTCAGAGACGTGGTCAATAGCCTTACCACGTAGTGCCTCTGCTTCTTCTATCTTCTTCGCAGCTTATGCTACTACTTTTCTTCGTTCCTCCAAGAATTCGGGTGGTGTTATTTCTCTTATCTACACCTCTAACTTTGTGACTTTCTTTCGAAGGTCTTCTGCTATTTCGCCAAGTCGACTGACCTTGGTATCTCGAAACATTTCCTATGTTATTCCTTCTTCTGCAAAATTTGTACATGCAAGGGAAACAATTTTGTCAATCCTCTGCCTATTTTCTTCATACGTATTTTTCTTCTGCTCAACCTCTACCACTACATGATTCATTTTATTAATACTTCTATTTGCAACTTTTTCCTATTTAATGAAGGTGCCTTCTATTAATTTAATTTATGTGACTGCGAGGTTTTGTAGTGCATATACCTTGGTCATGTGCATCTGTGAAAAATCTATGATTATCATCCCTAAGCTTCTAGAGACATCATTAAATTCCAGGGTTCTTATATCAAGCACTTATCTTGACAACTATGTTCTTATCACTAGAACCAACATTGGTATTTTAGTTGGTCACTCTTCAGAAGTTCTAGGTATATCCACTAGTACAAAATGAGGAATTAGCTACTACGTGACTAAAAATTCTAGTCACCAGAGGTTTTTAAAGTTATTTACTACTAAATATGAGCAATTTTGGTTGACCCAACTATAAACGACTAAAATTAACGACTAAGTTAATCACTAGTTAACAAAAATTACTAGACAATAAGTGACAGAGTTAAAAATGACTAACATAAATGACTAATTTAGTCACCACATAAAAAATGACTAACTAGAAGAATATGAATTAGTCATTTTTTAAAGTGTGTCATGGAAAATTGCAATTGCGACAATGAAGTGTTACAATTTAGTAAATTTTGTAAATTGTCTACCTTCTATTAGTAATATTGGTGCCATGCACATCGATCTTCAGAGATCCAACAAAGCAATTGAACAAATTTTCTCTTGACCATCTTTATTCCTGATGCACCATTGAAGCAAACAGTTAAGTGTGTGCCAAAGGAAATTAGGTTCCTACAATTATGAATTAGGTAGTAGAACTAGTACCATGTCGATACCTAGGAGCATCATAGCTAGTTCTTGATCCTTCAATGTAAGAGTCTGAAGTCCCATACTGAGGTGTTTTTCTAACTTCAATAATATAACTATCATGATTAATGAACATCGAACTAGCTGCACCAATCGACGTAGCTTCACCAGGATCAATTCCTTTAAATGCCATAGCAGTTGATCCAATAATAATTGAACCGATGGAAGCACTAAGAACAATATTTTAACCAATCAAAGACTCAATTATAATTATACTAGGGTGCTGACCTAGAACCAGTCTCAGATCCATATGCAGTAAAGGTAGAAGCCCGACCTATCTCGAAGTTTCAGGTAAATATTTTGATTCCTCAATCTCTAACAGTCCTCACCTCGCAGAATATGATATGTGTAATGTAGTGATGACCTCTCCTTTTCACTATCAAGTTAAACCTCCTTTATGCATTATTGGTGAGGTAAATTTTGCATCTGACATCACCACCCTCCTGATTCATGATGTGCACAACTAGAGAAATATAGTGAGGTCTCTACAACTCCAGATGTTAGTGGATGTGTTTTCTAGCATCAAGCCTCTTCTCTAAGTGTAATATTGTTGTCAACCTGTACACACAAAATTAGTTCAACTGATTGTCGTCAATGTTGTTGGGAATTTGTCTAGTTATATGCTGATAAGTTGAATCCTTTTGGGTTAATATTCACACTAATATATGTCAATAATTTTATTAGGGGTGCCATTCATGATGAATGTGGGGACACATCAAGTGGATTTCCCCACAATATTTATTCGAAAAAAATAGAAAAGTTAAGTATCATGAATGAATATATCAATCTTTAAGCCCAAACTTTAGTTGTTAGAGTAATAGGTTGAGTGGGTCTAATGGTTAAGAACATGTATTGTTTCCTCCCAGGATGTCACATGTTCAAATTCAGAGGGGGGTAGGTTATGTACACCTATGTAGACTTCAGTAGTTAAATAGTTGCACATAAGAGGTTCCTTGTCCCACAAATAAGGGGGTCGCATACAACAAAATTGGTGTCTCACTTGACTGTGATCTTAAAAATAGATTATTATTATTTCTTGAAAATGAGGAAATAACTTCAACACAAATGGAATGGAAGTACACAAAAATACCTTTAGAAAAATAGGTCTACCTAATCGAAACCATAGATTATTCTCAAGAGATCAACACCTCAAGTGATTGGGAGATAAGTTTCAGACTCTAAATCATAAGCTATTGGAATGATTAACATAAATTTAAACCTAATTAATTATTAGGAACTTTAAATTCATTATTATTATTTTTATTATCATAGAACAACAATAATTATATTTACAGCCCAAAAAAAATTAATGTTTTCATTTACAAATCCATTAATATTATTATTTTTATTATCATAGAACAACATTAATTATATTTACACCCCCAAAAAATATTAATGTTTTAGTTTACAAATCCATGGAAAGGACTTGAGTTCTTGATATCTACTTTGAAATTCATCTAAAATAAGATTATACATGCCACTTAATTTTAGAGAAAACACTCACTTGGTATGTGAAAGTTCCTCTTTGGAATTAAGTAGGCGTGAAGGAGTTGTGAGTAACGTTCAAAATTGAACCCTTTCGAGCCCTTCCAAAGGGTTCTAGCCCTTCATAGAAGTGTAAAGTTGAAATTTCCCTTCAAAAAAAAATTAAAATATAAATTTTACCCTTCTAATTAAGAAAGGCAATATTTATGTCAACATTTCAAAAGAAGGGAAACATTTGAAATTTCCCATCCATATAAATTTCTCAAGATATTGAATTTCCTATGCTATAAATTTCAAATCGTCATTCAAAATATTGGAAATTTGATAAATTATAATAACTCGCTCATTCATGTCATGCACTCGCTGCTTAGCTGTGTAAGATGACCAGTAATGATTCATCACTATGAGACACTAGCCATCAAGATGTGACTCTGACTCCCAATGGGGCTGCAATCTAAAGTGTGGCAATGTGTCAACGACTACGACTATAGCAACAGATAGCAACTACTAGTATACTACTAGGCCCAAAACAAGCTCAAAACTTTGTTCCTACTACCGATGTGAACCTCGCTACCAATGTCCACTCTTTTTTAATAAAAAGGAAATTCAAAAGGCCAGTTTGATGAGTCCTCCTCTACAAGACTTCATTTCCTGCATGAATATCATGGGCTCATGACAACTATAAACAACACTCGATGTCATGCAAACACAAATAATGGCATGTAGCTAAGATCACAAACTGTACATATAAGGTCGATTTATGCAATGCTATAGAGAGGTGTCATTGGGAACACGATATGGAGAAACAATGAGTTAGAAAAAACATTTGGACCAAAGCACCTACACAATGATTATTAATAAAATTAAAAAAACAATTGTTGACTCAAGAATAGTCTTTCAATTTGATGGGTGGCATGAGCATGATGTAATCTCCCTCCGTCCTTTTATACATTTATGGTTTCTCACCACAATTGTCCTCAACGATCACCACCAAAATACATATTAAAATTACCTATGTTTACATCCTCTTCTCTGTAATCCTCATATCATAGTCAGAACTAAGGATTATTATGCATGCACATCCTCGCATTATAATATCAATTATGTCAAGGCACAAAGACAACCATAAAATATCAAATGTGTCACGATGCAAAGAGTAAGAGACAACTATAAGTAAGTATTATATAAAATTTACCATATAATAATTTAATTGACACTATCAACTTAGATTTGACACGTTGGATTGTTGTGATATTATTATCACTCCTTACAAATGTGATTGTAATGAATTCTTTGAAGGTGAAGTCTAGAATTTTAGGTCTTCCTAATTATCATGCCTTTTGGTAAGACAAAAAGGAGGGTAGAGTCTTGCAACAACATGGAAAATAGTTTCGACATAGAGGTATACACATTAATTGTTTTCATTAAATAACTTAAATTTCCTACCTGTGACTATCGATTCATTGAATTGTGGACTGGTACAAAACATAGCAAATTTGAGAGCCATGAGCCCTTAAATACTCACACTTAGAACATTCTCAAATCTAGCCATTAGTAAATTTCTTTTGGTATTTTGGTTCAATTTAAAAGGAAGATTGTTGAGGCTCAGACATGCAATGTGTTGCAAGGCTTTAGTTGACTTAGGATTGATTCAATTTCCCTTCCATCCCATACATGTATGATTTCATGACAAGTGTTGAACAACATAATTTGATACTCCAACCCCGGTTATGCTAGCGTTGCTAACTTGCTTGGTATCTAGGATTTTTATTTTTTATTTTTTATGAGTTGTGTAATATTTTTTCTTAGGTGCCAAATCCCCATGATTCTTACATCTCTCAAGTTTGGATTGTTTCCCTCTCTCTGGTTTAAACTAAGTTTTTGGTTATATATATATATATATATATATTATAGCCTTGTTTTGCTTAGTGACTTCATTTTTTATATAGTTAATAGTAAGTAATTCTCTCCTAGTTCTAGTTTTTCTTTAAGACTATATTTAGTTATGACGTCTTGCAATATGCATAAGGTCGAGCGGATGCCCCAATATAGTTATCACATAGTATAATTAGTTTTTTTTAATAATGAAGTGTGCTCCAACTCAGAAAAAATACAATAAAATAGTTGTTATGTTAGTGAACTACAAAATTAATGATATATATATGACAAATTAATGTGTTCAAAATAGGTTTGATTGAAAATATATCATTTTTTAATGTTCTCCTAGAATAAATAACCGTCAATTGAAATCAAGATGCCCCCTTCAAATTTGATCATTGGTGGCGAGCGACAATGAATTCAAAGGTCAAGTCAAAGCAGCAGGATTCTTCACGACATGTTTACAAATATGGAGCTGCAAGCTATGGAGGGAAAGCATCTGCAGTTAATCCCAAGAACTTTGGCTAGGTGTAGATTTAGTAAATGTATATCACAATAATTTTCTCAATTAATCAATTACATTCTCCAATTTGTCACACAGAGATACCCGGATCGAAAAGCATTTGTTTTTTTTCACTTGCGACTAGATACTGTCAAATCCAATGCTATCGGTGGACCGTAACCATTTTTGTAGGAATTGGGTATCTAGTGTCTTAAGGAACCAAGTTTTCCATCGTTTAGTTTATCATTTAGCACTAATTATCACCATTAACATCAATTTTCAATGTCGAGTTTATTTTTATTATTATCTTGATTGGAAACGTTTCAAGGATTTGTATTGCACAGCACTAACTTTGTGCCAAGTCAAACAAGTAACTATTTTGGTGAAATTGTACAGAACTTGCTCTCAGCCCTAATAATTATTCCTTTGAAATTAATACTATTTGGGTGGAACATTTCGTAGTAAGAATGAAACCCTACTAGATTGCTTAATATTTTACCAACATCATCCATGAACCAAGGTCCCATGGGTTGATTGGTCAAATTACTTGGACTTGAATGCACATCGCAAAGGCATAAAATAAATGAAAACATAAACTTAAAAGCACTTCAAGAAGCATACATTGACCGGCTGGACCACATAGAGTGGGTGATAGGGTTGAGGGGTAGCTATTCAACAAAAATTGCCCAAGACATACGGCTGGATTCATCCCTTCAATACTGCTCTCTAAGGGTAGGGAATACCACTACGAGAATTGACACCTGGTGGACACTTGACACTCTATCATCCACAACAATGAACCAACGTACCCTATTGGAAAATACCTATATTTTAAGTTTTACCTGTTTATTTGGATGCTGATGGAATGGATCTCACAGTGAAAGATGGAGATTTATTCCACAGGAAGTACTATTGTTGATGTATGGCACAATTAAGATTTTCATAAGAAATAAGGTTGATCACCCTCAGTACAGGTGACATATCTGAAACTTGATGCTTTTCCAAATCACCACCTTGATTTTAATTTGATAGCCATAACTATTTTGGAAGAAAATCACATGCATGGGTGTACACACACAAAATCTAATATGTACATTGTTTCTTGGCATTGTTGATTTTGATATGTACATGGAGAACTAGAAGCAATACATGGGAATAACCCTTGAAAAACAACTTATTTAAGTAACAAACACCAAGAGCATAGGCTGTAGAAAACTACATTACCTTTTATAATCAAAACAAAGAGCAAACTAATAGTTATGCCAAGTCTCTAACCTTCCTTGAACAAGATGAAAGGGCTTCAAAGCTCCTTCTGGAGGTAGGGTGCTTTCCATGACACACCCCTTACCTAATTGGAAGGAGTACTGCGATTTGATTTTATGGTCCAGACTTCATTGTGATAATATTAACATTTATATGCTGGAAGTCTGACATAGAGAAGTCCCAAAATACCTAGTTCTCATTTTATAGCCATTCTGCTTTAGCTTCTTTGAGCCTATCAGCCATTTCCTCATCTTTTTCTTCTCCTCTTCACAGGTCTGGAACCTACTAGGACACTACCCTAGATTAAAGTATGCAATTTATGGTGCATATTCATCTATCCATCTGCATGCCTACAAGTGGATACCCAGGCCTTCAAAGGAAAGCAAAACTTCTCTTTCAAGCACCAAGGTCTTTGTCTAGTGGAGTTCTTGTAGTCCATGCATTTAAAGAAGCTCAACTCCATATGTTGAAATATTGGATACAAACAGGGGAATTTTAAATCAAGAATGTCTTATTTTTGGTATAATGCTACTTCTATCTTTTGATAGGAGTTCCTACTTTTATTAGATTTCCCTTTCTATTTCTCAATCTCATAGGTAATGATTCAAACTTACCATTTCATTTTTGGACAGGAGGCATATTTTGTAGTTTTACACAATGTTCCCTCAAGTTTCCGGGACCAGGAGCGGGGAAATGCACATTGGGGATGTATGAAGAACACCCCACTGGGACATATGAAGAAAACGGGCCTAATGCAGTTCCATTAGGTATTTTCCCATAGGTAGATGTTCAATCAGCATGTTTCCATCTTTTTCCAATTATTAAAATTTTGAAATCTTAGACATTGAATTTTAAATGAATTTGGTTTTATAGGGTCTCCCCAATTTGGGAGCTAGAGCTACTGCTGGTGTTGGTGCTGGTGCTAATGCTGGTGCCGAAGTTGGTGCTGGGGCTGGTGCTGGGGCTCCTTGACTTTCTAAGGAACAACCCACAGGTATTGCATTATTTTCATTCCTTTCTACAAAAATTTGTTTAGATGTTGGATTTGGAGAAATTTATGCATTTGAGTACAGGAGGATTTTGTAAATAGTATTGCTTAATGTTGTAAGTGTGGATTTGAATGGATCTACTGGAGGTTGCTAAGATGCCTAAGTTTGAATGGAATTTTATGTAATTGAGGTTGAGGGGTATTGCTGAATGTTGTATTGTGTTGATCAGACTGGATGCAACTGCCCCAAGATTGATTTACTATGGAATACACATTATACTATCTGCACAATAATATACTGTTTGCTCTTAATATAATGGGTTTCTCTCAAGAGGTGTTATGCAAGATAGAGGGAAAATCTTGTGTATGATTTTAGTTATTTTTAGTTTATACTGAAATCCTGTGATGATCTAGCAGATGAGTCCTCCCATGCATACCTTCAAAGGTCTAGAGAAGAAGAGAGCTTTCATGTAGGGTCCCTCCAAGATGTGTTATCCAAAAAAAAGACAGATCTTGTCTACTTAGCTAATGCATGCAAAGACGGTCTGTCAAATAATATTACCTTCATTATACATGTTGTGAGGAAGGATGCAGTGTTGATGACGTTAGTTGCTTGTAGACCTCTTTGTTTAGAAATTCTGCCTCATGCACAAGCTGAGAAATCCTATCTCAATTATTCAACGAAGATGCCCCTATTGTAGCAAGTCAAATATGTGTGAGTAATTGATCCACAGGATTCTCTCACCATATATGATGCTAGAATTAAGTTTGTGAATGTCTAGGGTCATAACCTAAACAACCGTTACTGACCATATGTATTTAGAGAGTTTAAAGATATTGGTATATTGGATATCACTACCATTTTTATTCTTTTTTATGTTGAAGTCTGAACCAGTGGACTAGGTTTGTGTGTTGGCATTTCTTTGAGAAGGGCCATCTTTGTTTTTTTTTATTATATTAACATTCAATTCCATGTTTTTTCCCCTACTACAAAAAATACTCCAAATTTGTAAATCTTTAGCCAATTACATTTATAGTTGCATTTGTGCGATTAAATTTTGATCATTTCAAACAGTCTTGCATAATCTTGACAGATTAAGCTCTACACTCACCCTGATAATGTGAAGTGCCAAATACGAAGGAGAAATGGGTTTTTTCTAGAAATAATTGGGAAGGAGTGGAGGAGGAGGAACATGTGCTTTTGGCTCCAAAGACAAAGAAAAAACAAAGAACAACCACTTATCATCAGGTACTGCTTTTAATGCTTCTATTTCCTTTAGTTTTAACTTTTTATATATGCTTATGGCTGCTTGTGCTAGAAGATTTTCATGAATTATAAATTATTATTTTTCAGGATAATCATGGTGATTGTGCTGATGATTTGGGAGGCAAAGCAAAACCAGTTGACTTGAATGAAGTTCTTCATATGAATGAAGAATTTGATTACAATAAGGACACATTGTTAACCATTACAGATTCCAAAATAGAGAATGTAGTTGCTGCAGATTTTGAAACAGAGGATGACTCAGAAACAAATAATATTGTTGAAAGTAGGAAAATATTTTCTAGTTCTCATTCTATGGGTTTAGATATTAATATGGGATTCAAAGAGGATTCCTTGCAAGAGAAATCACAGGAAGATTATGATTTGGAAGGCAGTGCAAAACCATATGATTTGAATGAAGCTCTCCATACCAAGGAAGAATATGAGTACAATGAGGACACATCGTTAACCAATGAAGATTCCAAACATAGAGAGTACAGTTGCTGCGGATTCTAGAAAACACGATGAGCCAGAAAATAATAAGAGAGTTCAAAGTAGGAAAGAATTACCTTGTCCTCTTTCAATGAAATTAAATATGGATATGGCATTAGATAACAAGGATTCATTGCAAGAGAATTTGCATGCATCTTCGCATTCAACAGGAAGAACAAGATGGAATAGCAACAAAAGTTCCTTCAGAGAACCGCTGTCATATTGTGGAAATCTTGTTATACATCCACAACAATCACAACTCTCTGCTGGTAAATGGCTCTTTCCAAGAACATATAAGAAGCATTACAAACCTCCACTAAAGCAGATCTCTCTTGATCGTTGGCTATCTTAACCAAAATAAATTCCATCCCACAACAATTGCATCTTCTCTATGATTCATTCCATCGGGAATTGCAACAAATTCTGTACAAATAGAAATTTGAATTCATTTAAAAATTTGGACCAGAAATTTTTATGCACTTTATTCAACCTAGTGTATTGTGGATAATTGGATGGGGTTGTTGTTTCAAATCACAATGTTCCAACAGCTGCACACTCCAAGGAATTTGTACGATCTTTCTTTATCAGCATTTAACTTTCTTTTTGCACCTGAATCTACCTCAAGTTATGAAACAGGAATTGAAAAAATTAAGCTGTCAACCTTTGCTTCACTCCACTATTGGATTATTAAGATTTTTCATATTTGGATTTATTATTTGTTGCTTCTATTTACATAAAGTGTTGTGCTACTACCAAATTGACTTTTGTTCACTTGCAATATTACTAGAGAACTACTACCCACCCATTAAATTTGATACTTTTAATATGGATCAAAGGCACTATAATAACATAGATTGCGAAGCCCTTAGAAAACTGGGGATGTTAATAACATAGATAGCCAAACTTCTGGATGGTTAATCTATGGCATGATATTGATTCAAGTGGACGAGAAGCAAACATTTTTGTATCGAGGTTATATAGTCATTCTTAAAATTAACCATGAATTAATACTAAAAATAGTTTTCAAATTGTCCTTTCATCCATCAGACATGATAATGTCTGGCCAAAATGTACTTTTGCATAAGTATGGAGACTCTGACATGAGTAGTGAGAATGGGTTATCATGATAGTGTTATGTTATGCTACATATGAGAGGGGGATAGCGCTGAATCAAATGTGAATGGATTAGGGTGTAGATCGGAAGACAACTTACTCTCTAAGGAAAATTTAATTTTATTGCATTGATTTAGTTATGGGGGTGGAAGCATAGATATGAATGAAGGTAAATGATGAATAAGATGCACATATAGCAATTTGGAATGCAATAACATTGATATTAATATGTCAATGTTCTTTACAACGCTTTGTGATAGAGTGAGTGAAAGAGATGAATAATTTTAGTATGCTCTATATTATACTTCATAGCATACATTGTATACATAGGGATACATTTCGGTTACAAGAAAGTGCTTCATATAATTTGGTTTTGTAATTAACAATGGGGTCATTGTTCATCTTCTTGGTGTGTTGTGTATTGTTGGTACACATTTATGAGCTTCCATAGCATACATTGTATACATAGGGATATATTCTGGTTACAAGAAAGTGGTTGATGTAATTTGTCTTTGTCTAGTGGAGTTCTTGTAGTCGATGTTTTGAAAGAAGCTCAACTCCGTATGTTGAAATATTGGATACAAACAAGGGAAGTTTAAATCAAGCATGTATTATTTTTGGTATATTTATACTTCTATATTTTGATAGGAGTGCCTGCTTTTATTATATTTCCTTTTGTATTTATTAATCTCATAGGTAACTATTCAAACTTAGCATTTCATTTTTGGATAGGAGGCATATTTTGTAGTTTTACATAATGTTCCCTCAATTTTCCAGGACTGGGAGCAGGGAAACACACATTGGGGATGTGTGGAGAACACCCCACGGGGACCTATGAAGAAAACATGCCTAATGCAGCTCCACTAGATCTTTTCCCATAGGTAGATGTTCTATTGGTATGTTTCTAGCTTTTTCCAATTATTGAAATTTTGAAATCTTAGACATTGAATTTTAAATGAATTTGGTTTTATAGGGTCTCCCCAATTTGGGAGCCAGAGCTAGTGCTGGTGCTAGTGTCGGGATTGGTGCTGGTGCTGGTGCTGGTCCTAATGCTGGTGCCGAGGTTGGTGCTAGGGATGGTGTTGGGGCTCTTGACTTTCTAAGGAACAACCCACAGGTATTGCATTATTTCCATTCCTTTATACACAAAGTTGTTCAGATGTTGGATTTGGGAAAATTTATGCATTTGAGTGCAAGAGGATTTTCTAAATAGTATTGCTTAATGTTGTAAGTGTGGATTTGAATGGATATGGTGAAGGTTGCTAAAATGCTTGAGTTTGAATGGATGTTTATGCAATTGAGGATGAGGGGTCTTGCTCAATGTTGTATTGTGTTGATTAGATTGGATACAACTATCCCAAGATTGATTTACCATGGAATACATATTATACTATCCGCACAATGATATACTGTTTTCTCTTAATATAATGCGTTTCTTGCAAGAGGTGTTATGCAAGACAGAGGGCAAATCTTGTGTATGGTTTTAGTTATTTTTATTTTATACTGAAAGCCTATGATGATGTAGCAAATGAGTCCTACCATGCATACCTCAAAGGTATAGAGAAGAAGAGAGCCTTCACGTAGGGTCCTTCCAAGATGTGTTATGCAAAAAAAGGACAGATCTTGTCTGCTTAGCTAATGCATGCAAAGACGGTCTGTCAAATAATATTACCTTCATTATACATGAGGTGAGGAAGGCTGCAGTGTTGATGATGTTAGTTTCTTATAGAACTCTTTGTTTATAAATTATGCCTCATGCACAAGCTAAGAAATCCTGTCTCAATTCTTCAACGAAGATGCCCCTATTGTAGCAAGTCAGATATGTGTGAGTAATTGATCCACTGGATTCTCTCACCATATATGATGCTAGAATTAATTTTGTGAATGTCTAGGGTCATAAGCTGAACAACCGTTACTGACCGTATGTATTCAAAGAGTTTAAATATATTGGTATATTGGATATCTCTACCATTTTTATTCTTTTCTATGTCTATGTCTGAACTAGTGGACTAGGTTTGTGTGTTGGCATTTCTTTGAGAAGGGCCATCTTTGTTTTTTTATTATATTAGCATTCAATTGCATGTTTTTTCCCCTCCTGCAACAAATACTCCAAATTTGTAAATCTTTAGCTAATTACATTTATAGTTGCATTTGTGCGATTAAATTTTGATCATTTCAGATAGTCTTTCATAATCTTGACAGATTAAGCTCTAAACTCACCCTGATAATTGTTTTCTTTCCATTAATTTTTCATTTGTCATTTGCCATTAATTTCTCAATACAATTGAATTTTTCATCTATAAAATGGGTGTCCACATTGACCTTGAGAGAATACAAATGTTTGGACACTGCTTGCCTCTTTGATAATTTATGGAACTCCCCAGTCTTCTTGGTCTTGCAAATATTTATAGGATATTTGTGCTCAAATTCTCTCAAGCTGCTTGCCTTCATTATACATGATGTAAGGAAGGCTACAGTATTGACGATTCAGTTGCTTGTACACCTCTTTGTTTACACATTTTGCTATGTGCACAAGCTCAGAAATCCTGTATCAATTCTTCAATGAAGATGCCCCCATTGTAGCAAGTTAGACATGTGTGAGTAGTTGACCCATGGGATTCTCTCACCATTCTACTTTATATTGAAGCCTGCACCAGTGGACTAGGTTTATGTGTTGGAATTACTTTGAGAATGGTCATCTTTGATATTTTTATTGTTAACATTTAGTTCCATGTTTCTATTTTCCTCATGCAATGGAAACTCCAATTCTGGAAATCTTGAGTTAAGTTGCATTTATAGTTGTATTTGTGTGAAGAATTTTGATCATATTAGATAGTCTTGCATAATATTGGTTTTGTTTCTATCTAGAGTATTGAAATTTTGATGACAAAACTATTTTCTTTGGTCAGTAACTTGTACTTCTATAAGGGCTACTTTGTGTTGCCTAGGGAGCATCTCGAGGATGGATTATTCAAGCAGATAATTATTTTAATACTGTTATACTACTTGTGAGGCTATTCCAGTAGCTCTTTCAATTGCATCCAAATTCTCTGATACTACTCCAGAGGCTATTCCAGCAACTCTTTCAATTGCAGCCAAATTATGTGCCTGCTTTGTAGCAGCTGAACCAACTTCAGAATTGATGTCTACAAAACAACCACCATTTGACACTAGCAAGCAGGGAGTAGCATAATTTTGTCTCACTTTTGTCATTGATGAAAGATTATGGATTGATTTCCTTTGATGCCCTTCATTACCACCTTCAGTTGCACCAGATTGAATACCATGCAATGCATTAGCACTATTCAATGACTCTACGGCCATGAGTTTTGCTTGAAAAATAGCTACATGTGCAACCTTTGCTGCTGTTGCTGCTGCTTTTGCAACCAAACTAGCTGCAGATGCTATAGCAGCAGCAGATACAACTTCTTTACTTCACAGTCAAAACTCACTCTGGAGTCTTCTTGAACAACTAACTGGCTCCAAATGAACTAACTATGCTTGACTATGGTTCCTTCTAAAGAAGTAGCCTCTTCAAAATACAATCTAGCTTGCTTTATACAGCTTGTTGTTTGCTCAGAAAAAAGTGACTCTATGTCCTTCCTCTGCTCTTGTTATTGTCTGATAATAATAAGGAGAAGGTACAAATGGCATACTTGAACTTGGGGTCAGGGAAGAATTTGATTTTCCACCGTCATGACTATTCTGGGAAACAACCAATGAACCGTGAGATAATACCACCTAAGACGTAGGCAAAAGTATAGAGCCACTAGAGGCAGGCATTGTCCACCTTGTAGGAGTCAACCTACTAGTTTCATCAATCTCCTCGAATACATGGCTCTTCCTTCTCTTTCTAGGTATTTGCTCAACACTCAACTGTCTATCAATTCCCATGCCACCTTTTTGGGCTTCCATCTTATCATTAGTAAAAACAAAAGGAATAGTAGTTCCAATCATAGTAGAAGAAATAGAAGGAACCAGAGCTGTAGTCATTTTATGAGGCACAAAAAGTGGTACTGAACTCCTATCATTAAGGGTTTCATGAATAGGTTTGGACACAACAAAGGGAGAAAATGACAATTCAAACTCAGGTTTTGCTCGAGGAGTTACCGAGGGTAAAGATGGACTATAAGAAGTCCAATAATCTATTTTTCCCATTGTATACTTTCCAATCTATGGGGTTAGAGAAATATTCCTTGATGGAGTGATTTGGGGAGAATCCAAGTACAGGTTCCTTGCAACACTTGTTAATTGAACTTCATCGTGAATGTGAGTTGGCATATTCCATACAGGAGATGGAGAACTAAATGGATATGGTAAACTCATAATGGTTGATGGATTGTTCATGTGCCCAACCCTCCCCATATTAGGAGAAATTTCCAATCTAATCCTTGAAGAATGACATTTTGCAGCTACTAAATCAACTGACCTCATCCCCATAACTCTTGCATCAGACAAACTTGGAGCAAGACTCACAGTCCACTTACCACCTTCAAACATAGTGCTAGCTAAAGTTGATGATATATTCAATCATGAAGTTTTGGGAGTGTGTGCCTCATAAGCATTACTACATATCTTCGCTTGTATATTTGCTGCAGCTAAATGTCAAGATTGTTCCCACAAATTCTCCATGTGATTGGATGAAACACTGCCACTACAGGTTGCTAGAAAACCATGTTGGGGACCTTATCATATTGCTTGGACCATGCATGCTTGGAAATCATAAGTGATATGAAGAGATTCTTCAGACCAAATACATTTCAATAAGAAAAGTAGGCAGAATTGGGAATGATAACAAACATCTGGGTAGAAAATATATACCAATAATATTTCCAAAAGCTGCTAGCAACGATCCTTGACTGAGGAAAGAAATTCATTATAACATTAGCATTGATCTCTCTGAAGAGCATCAACAATTATTACAGTCGCCATTAATATTAGCATCAAATACTATCTATTATTGTTGTTCTTATATGCTATGTTGCTAATTGATTCATGTCAAAACAAGGTCAGAGCTCAAATGTCCTCCATAAGTTGTGAACCTTCAAGGTCCAAGTAAAGAAGCTTTTATTTAAACCACAAGCAATGCCTATTGGACTTCAAGAATAATTAGTCATATAAAAACATGCTCACACAATCAGCATCAACAGCTACAAAAACATATATCAATTAAAAGTGTCACAATGGTTGAGAAGACTGAAAGAAATTAAAAATAACTCAGATAAGAGATCCTACATAAGAATGTGTGCATGCATTTTGAGTTGTTATGAATCAGTGAATGGTTGTTGAATTGAGGCTGATACTGGTACTGCTGTGGTATTCAAATCTGATAAATTCCTTGCTGAAACATTACTTAATGATGGGCAATGTTTGTTAATATCAGGAAGACATGCACTTGATGGCAAAGTGATGCTAAGTGATTGATTTTATGAGATCATTGGTGCATCTTTCCCATCCACTAGAATACAGAAACCCATTCTTGGTTTTTCATCGAAGCTACTATCCAGCACATTAAAAGATATGACAAGGTGTCTTTTCTCTTTATTTGCCTCACTAGCAGTTTGACAATAGTTTCCTTTTTGAGGCATTGAGTGCAATTCACAGACAACAGATTTTTTGGTACCATTGTTTTCTACCTCATTTTGGAAGGTCTTGGTCCAAATAGGATCTTCAGGTTGACCTTGTCTACATTTAGTTAAGTCTTTCAAGGCATGGTTCTACACAGAACAAGACTGAAAATAATTAAGAGGAACGACAAGGAAATCCAGGTTTATAATTCAATGAAACAATGCATCCACTTCAAAGATAACCATGGAATGATAACACCATATCCACATAATTAATGTGAGCTTGATAGTGGATACAAATTTTACAATCGCACCTAAGATATTTCATTAGGTTTCCTAGCATTCAAAGGGTTTCCATGTTCAGAATTAGGCAAAATAGCAGGAGATTTCTTGCTCCCTTCAGAGAAAATCTATCATGAATTAACTCTAACTATAGATATACCATGACTTTCCGACATACTATGACATTGTTGGATTCTAGATTCAAATTTTTTGGATTTAACCTCTACATCCTTGCATCTTAAGCATCCTAAAGGTTGAATTTTTGTTTCAAGTCTTTCTACCCCAACTTGAACATCCTTAGATTGGAATGAATACTGCACCAAAGAAATATCACACTCATTGGCAGACTCTTCACTATCACCTGGGAACACACCACCCTGTGATAGCACACACTCTTCAATTGTAGATGAAATAGATTCAAGACCAATCTCTGAAGTCTTGACCTTGAACTCGCCTTTCTCAGTCTCTTTTTCATCTTTGTTAAAAAACAATCCTGTCATGCATGGGACATATACCCTGCTATTGTTGCTTTCTTGACATCCATTTCAAGGTTTTTCAATATGACCAAGTTTTCCTCTACCTTGGGTGCTAGGGTTCCCTACAATGAAACAACCTAATAAATGTTACGGTTACTCTGCACCAGCTACAGGGATATTAAGTGTTCAGTAAACTATTTTAATTTTTAACGTTTAGCTCCATGCCATTATCAATATATAGGAATAACTGTTCCTTTGGAAATCTTTTTTTTAGTATATGTTATTTCACTCTGAACTTCAGTATCTAAATATACCCGAAGAAATTAAATAATCTTTCTTTGTACTTTCCAAGTCATTAAGAAAAGAGTTAAACTTTTAAATCCTGTCCTTTATTTAAAAAGAGTAAAAATACCATGTTAACAAAACATTTTCAGATAGGATGGAACATAACAAAAACATATATATGACCCAAAGATGAGCATATCAAACCTGAACTGAGAACTCTATTGCATGTTCATTATGTAGCTTCAAATGACTGTGAGAACCAATTTTACAACTACCTGAATCATAAGTCATGATGCATTGCTCATTACAAGGATTTGGATTCCCTCCATCTTGTGTTGTTGCTTCAAATGTTGTGCAGCCTACATTAACACTAATTTTAGATTCCTGGTTGATAAGACATGATTTATAATCATTATCATTCTCTATTTTCATGTAGGTTCTAGCTGTTTTAAAACTATGTTCATATTTCAAGTTCATAAGATTGCATTTAGTAAGACTATTTGGTATTTCTATGCTAGTTTTGGTTACTTCAACATTTTTTCCAAAGTTTGGATTCATATGACCAATCTACTGAGTAAGATCATCCTCTATTTCTGCACTAGGCCCTAGTTCTTTATCACTCCCTTCAGATTCCTGGTTCATAACACTAGTCTGCCTAGTATGATCACTATCCATATCCATGCTAATGATGACTGCATCACCACTGTTTTGAAATTCTAGGTTTCAGTGTTCAATTTGATTGGCACAACCATTCACCATCTTCATGCTAAATTGAGCAGTTTGCATTGCTTGCTAATAACCATCAGTCATAATTTTTTCAACAAGAAATGTTAAATTATTAAGTTTCTGATGATAGGTGGCTTCTAGTGTAAGCTGAGCTGCTTTCTCATTCTTTTCACATTCCTCTTCCATTGGACCATTCTTGTCAATATCTCCATTCTCTACTGCCATGCTCATTTTGGTTATCTGCATAGCTTGTCTACAAGTAGTAAACATACTTTCCTGCACATTCAATGTCAATTCATTAGACTGTTGTATAAAAGATGCCTTCTAACTTGTGGTGATTTGTTGAGTGCCCACTAAAAGAATAACAAGCAATGCTTTCCCTCTTTATACTTTCATACTTGATAGTGAAACTAAAGACATTGCAAACCAAAAATTCATTTCCAAGTTCCAACATAGTTGTACTATCCTTTGGCATTATCTATCCAGTGATCAAATTTTCAGACTTCTAACTACTCACCTTGTGGGAAGGTAAGGATTCTAATGAAGTAGAATTATTTTCAATCTCTAAGTTGTTCATGACACCATTTTCATTCAAACTGGCAATGACAAATTTTCCAAATTGAAATTTCTCTGTTTCTGTCAATAATGAAACATTCCGATCCTCGACATTTTGGAGGGTAACAAAATCAGTGTCAAGTGATTTCACAATTTGTGATCCACTATTATGATAGTGGATGGCTTGATCACACAACTTTTTAGCTTGTAGGTTGGCAAGAGGAAAAACATGCAATGTTTGCACTGTTGCGTCTTCACAACCTGGGGAATTGGAGTTACATGATACACAGAACGAACTTCCAACAAACAAATTATTTTCAAATGATTCTTTTTGTTCATTTGACTTAGATTTTTTTTCTTTAAATTAGCTAGGTTAGACCCTCTCTTACTCTTACCATATACTCTACCCTGCCTCTATCCTCCCAGAGAAACATACCCTATGTTATAATGCTATACTAATGGTAGGTTTTGAGCAATTCTTCATGAGCCTTGAACTTTGTACTTGCAAATATAACTCCACACCAAAATACGAGACCCAGGTCTTAGTGAGGCTATTATATTCCATTGAAGAAGCAACGCATCCCACGTGGGGAGTCAGAGTGGAAGGTGTAAACATGCCATAGGGCCTGAAGGGAATTGGAACTTAAAACTAATTCATAATCAGATAATCAGGGCAGGGCACTTTCACTTTCCACTCAAGCAAGATGGAGACATGCTTTATTACCTTTACGAACAAATAGTTTCTTGTAGGAAATTCAAATGGGGAATATGGACCTCATAATTATTTTCTCTATCCTTTTCTTCATCATAAATGTGCATTTCATGGTCAAGTAAATTCCTTCATTTTGAAAGTCACAAATCTTGATAAGAATATGCCTTTATGGAACTGTGCATTATAAGAACACTGTAGAATACCAGTCTCTCCAACCTTTTCAATAGGTTTAGTCAATCTCAAAAGCTTACTAGAATCTAAATTTTAGTATAGTCTTATTTTAGGTGACCATACATTCTAAGGAAAGCTCAATTCTTATCAATGGTTATTTCTCTTTGTGAACTGTTGTCCAATCATCATGGAAGCTATTTCAGATCCTATACATCTCAACACAGAGCTTATATATATTTTGTTATACATAATATTTTTCAAGTTTTTCATGTTTAATTCATGCTTAACTAGTTGTAATGCCTTCCAAATAACTGGTATCATCACCTCGAATCCAAATATACAAACCTTTAAACGTTTCTCTAAAGACACAATGTTGTAGGAGCAGGGTATTTCTCTTTATATTTGCAGACTCTTTAATTATTGAATCCACTATTAGGTTCCCTTATAGCCAAGGAATAATGATTTACAAAGCATAAATCCTCCATACAAAATGGTACCTTTGAAACAGTAAATGATTCAATGCTAAATACTTGCAATACTTGAAATTCCCCAAGTCAAAATACTTGTAATTCTTTGAATTCTAGGTCTAGAGATCATTTTTGCAAGACATTACGGTGCATAGGGAGTCAAGTCTTTAATTTTGCAAATGATAATCATCGAGTCTCCATTAGCAATAAGTTTCTGAATCTTCCTAGCTCTTAGAATGTTTATCACTTGATTTAAAGCTAAAATCAACTTCACAATAAAATAGGCTTCACAATAAGAGAAGAAACCTTTTGCAATTTGATCACAACCATAGACCTACTTATTATGGAACCTTCTTAAAGAAAAGGTGAATATACTTTGCATAATTTTAAGTTTATTAATTATCAAAGTAACAGGTTGTGTTTTAATTTTGATAGCCCATTATGAGGAACATCTAAAATACCTTGAAGCTCATGGATTCTTAATATTGTAGTAGAAAAGAGGGAAAGTTTTGTTTCTGACTCTTTTCTTTTTATGTAGTGATGGAATTGGGCTTCGAAATCCTTTCAGGAAGGACTCTTCTTTGGACTACGAGAATGATAGTGATGAAGAATGGGAGGAGGTACTCATCAATAAATATATTTGGTAAGAGTATTTGTAGTATTTTTATTAGCTTTAGTTACAGGGAAAATTGTACATAGCTCTTAGGAATTAGTTTATCATAAATACTAGTTACTAGTAAGTTGTAATAGTAATAATTATGTAGTTTGTAGATTGATATCTATCATAAATTTGTTTGAATATCATTATTTTGAAGCAATAACAACTTTTAAAGGGTGCTAGCTCAATGGTAGAGCGCATGTCTAATTATAGGCAGAAGGTTGGTGGTTCGATTCCTCCGTTCCCTATCATAAATTTGTGACTATAAAAATGACTAAATTGGCATATATACGACTATTAGTAGCTAATTTCCCATATCTTAGTTGTATTTAGTTTAGTCATTAATATGTTAACATCTAGTAGTTTATTTAGTCGTATATTTGTTCATTAATGGTTGCAATCAGTGATTAAATCAGCGACTAAATCAATGACTAACTCAGTGACTAAATCAGCGATTAAATCAATGACTAACTCAGTGACTAAATCAATGACTAAATCCATGACTAAATCCATGACTAAATCATTAACTATCAATGACTAAATAAATGACTAAATCATTGACTATCAATGAATAAAGCATTGTATAACAATGACTAAATCAATGAATACTAAGTCAATCTATTAATGACTAGTGAAATATAACTAGCTATAAGATAGTGGAAATTTGCTACTATTAGTCACTGACTCAAAAATAGTCATTTATAGAGTGATTTTAGTCATTTTTTTAGTCATTAATTTCTCATTTTCTACTATTGATCCTACAACTGAGTTATCTGAGGCACACAATCTATTGCAATTATAGCCTCCTCAATAGTTTTACATAAGACTTTAATCAAATGAGTAATAATAGCTGTAATCTTCGTTGGTCGCTTGTTTAATCTCTGCAAGCTTGTTTCTATGATTTTTGTTGGCACTTTAGTGAACTGCATCAAATATTCCCCGTCAATGTTGAATATATTTCCATTTATGTCATCATTTCTTTTTATATTTCATCTAGACTCTACTTTCTCTGTATCGGCCTCCTTTCCTTTCTTTTCTACATCTTGATATATCGGAGTCGAACCTACCTTCTCTTAGTCAGATCCTCATCTTGCGCATCATTTTGTAGGTCATTTTTAATTGATCTTTCTATTGGGACAATGGTGGTTTTTCCAGTTCTATGTGATCAACTGTTATTTCATCCTCTGAGATAAGGACACGCCATTCCTTTGGTCATTCATCAACAATGGATTCAAGTTCTTCTTTACTTAGTAAGAAATGCATCACCAACCATTGGCATTGTGGGTCTTTTCATGACTATATCCTAACATAATGCGGCCCAATATGAAACTTAATGATTCGAAAGAACTAGATAATAGTGCCCTCAACAAGTCCCATTTTCTTCTGCACCTAATCCCTCTTGGCCTCTCCATGCATTAAAAAATTCAATATTAGTATTTTTTTTCCTTTCCTTGTTATTATGTGTGCATGAGAGATTCTTGAATCTGGCTCCCTTGTAGTGAACTAGTATATCCATGGGTTGATAGTTTGGTGGGTCGACCATACAACAAATGAAATAAAAACTAACATCCACGCATAGTGGAAAGGTTTACCACTTTCTTGCGATAGACATGTGTACTATAGTAATTCATTGAGAAAAAATTGCGACAAATTAATGTGAGCTCACTCTGCATAGAGTTTGGCTAGTGAAACCGCACCTGTAGTACATTGGGACGGTCATAGTTTGAAAATAATTTACAATATAATACCTTCATATAAAAGATAACAGTATATTCATTAATGGACAAGATGAGGAACAATATCTTGGCCCTAACAAAGTCATACTTGTCCTTAACTCTTTCTATCATCACTTTTTCCTTGTATTTTCGTAGATATTGCACTAGTTCTATGCATAATAGTGGGAGACATTTTATCACTGCAATTAGCTCAACATGCATAGAATATACTTCATCTAGACAAAGGAATCCTCCATGAAATGATACCAACAATTGTCGTACAAATGTATTAACTTTTGCGATGCGACCAAAGTGTGGCATGTATAGAAACAATAACAATCCAGACCGTTCCAGTCCTCTCTCCCATTCCATTGGGATGAAACACTTCAGGAATTCTGGTGTAGGCTACACAACTACCTTATAATTCTTCATGTCCAAGTATTTTTGTTTCTTGCTGTCGTGATTATCAAAGTATAGCTTCTACATGTTTAACAAAATATCCTTAAATACCTTAATTCCTTGCGGCACCACTCACATGATAAGTGGAGCTCCCAAATTATTTGGAATTCTCAGCTTTCAGGCATCTGCATGCCTTGGTGGGATGTATGGGGAGAACAAATGTTTGGTTTTAATGTCTTTATCCTCCCGAGGTACTAGTGACGGTGTTGGTGGTGTTATTTCTTTTGCTTTCTACTTCCTATTACCTATGAGCTTTCCCCATGTAGTTTCAAGGGGATCCGATAGGTCTACAATTGATTTTATGGATGTCCTAACCAGATGGACTGGAATTTTCTCAACAACTAGAGGATCCTACTGCAATGGTGGGACATATCCCATTTTATCCTCTATGATTGGTGTAGGTGATGTAGTCACAACTTCAGACTCAACAGCTAAACTAGCACTAGAGATAGAAAAAACCATGGTCTAGTAACCTTCTTCCACTCTTTGAATTTGCTGATAACAATGTCTCTTCTCTCATCCAAATAGAATGAAATAAATTCGATGCAAGGTTGATAGCATGCAACCATTTTTTCTCAGGATGTTCTTCAAATGTACGAGAAATCAATACAAAAGAATTTATCCTTTTATCCACATGGGTACATCATCCAAATAATTAAGGAAAAGTTTATACACACTACTATTTATGTGGCACATCGAGTGGTAGTTATTGCGATAAAGACACACATGGCCAGAAATAACGTCATCAAATTTCCTTGTATTTTTCAAATTAATTCCTTGCAACTCTCATATCGGAAATGACTAACATCCAACTGTCATATATATGCTGGTTATATTTCTCTCAACAATTCCACACTCCTTTCATCCTATTTTCTTCCCTTCCTCAAATCTCATTTTTCTTATGACACACTATGTGTCTTCGGCATGAATTTCTAGTCTGTCCCAAACATTGAGTTTGGGAGACTTTGTATATTTAATGCGGTAGACTAGCAATCAAAGAACAAAATTTTTCCTCTTCCTTTTTCTCTTTTTCTTTCTTTTATTTTATGCATCTAATTCATAGTTATCATGATATGACTTCATCTGACTTCCATTCACCAATCCTTGGATCTGTATTCCATCTAAGTTTTGCAATTTCAATACTCCTCCATTAGTGATCTTCGTAACGATATACGGTCGTAACCAATGTGCTCTCAAATTTTGTGGATGCTTGAAAAAATTACTGTCATACATAAGAACACGTCCTCCAACCTCAAAGTGCTTCCTCTTAAAGTGTCGATCATGCCATGCTTTTTTCCTTTGTTTTTCAACATTTTGATGAAATCCTGTGACAAAACATTCTTCTTCCATGTGCGCAATTTGAAACAATATTTCTTCGACAACATTGACATCTATAATCTCCGTGATCACATGAATTCTTTGAATCTGGAAAATATACTCCATAGTAATCATAAATTCTTATCCATACACCAACCAGAATGGAGTTTATCTTGTTATATTCTTACAGGTTGTATGGTATGATCATAATACAACTCAAATTTTCTTATCCTAGTCATATCTTTGAACTCTCCAAACCTTTTTTAATGCATTCTTTAGAATTTTGTTAAAGACTTCAACAACTCCTTTTTCTTAAGGGTGATAAGGCATTGTCTTTCTATGCTAAATATGGAATTCGTTTCTGAGTTTTGCATTCAACTGGTTGATAAAGTGTGTACCTTGGTCACTTAATATCTTATTCCTTATAATTTACCAAATAAATTATATAAATGTTAAGTGGAGTAGGCACCACTTCCATGACAAGTGGAGCCCCCAAATTATTTAGAATTCTCACCTTTGGGGCATCTGCATGCTTTGGTGGGATGTATGGGGATAATAAATGTTTGGTTTCAAAGTCTCCATCCTCTTAACGTACTGGTGATGGTGTTTTTGGGGGTGCTATTTCTTTCACTTTCGGCTACCTATTACCTGTGCACTTTCCCCATGTAGTTTTAGAGGGACCTAGTAGGTCTACAATTGATTTTATGGATGTACTAACTGGATAGACTAGAACTTTCTCAAAAATGGAGGAGCCTATTGCTATGGTGGGGCATATCCCATTGTATCTTCCATGATTGGTGTAGGTGATGCCATCACAACTTTAGACTCAACAACTGAACTAGCACTAGAGATAGAAATAACCATGCTCTAGTAACCTTCTTCCACTCTTTGAATTTGCTGACAACAATTTATCTTCTCTCATAGAAATAGAATGAAATCAATTTGACATGAAGGTTGATAGCATGCAACCGTTTTCCCCCTAGTTGTTCTTCAAATGTGAGGGAAATCAACAAAAAATAATTTATCTTTCAGCCACATGGGTACATCATCCAAAATAAAGGAAATTTTTAAATACACTGTTGTTTAAGTGGCACATCGAGTGTTAGTTATTTCCATAAAGACATACGTGGCCATAAACAATGCCGTAAATTTTCATCATATTTTTCAAATATATGCCCTGCAGCTCCCATATCGTAAATGACTAACATCCAATTGTCCTATCTACTCTTACCATATTTCTCTCAAAAACGTCACACTCCTTCCGACCTATTTTCTTCCCTTCCTCAAATCTACTTTTCTTGCGACACGCTATTTCTGGTCTTCGCCAATTTACTGTGGTAGACTAGATATCTATGAATAATAATGTTCCTCTTCCTTTTTGTGTTTTTCTTGATTTTATTTTATGCTTCTAATTCATAGTTTTCATGATACGACTTCATTTGACTTCCATTCACCAATACTTGGACTTCTATTCCATCTAATTTTTGCAATTTTAGTGCTCCTCCATCAGTAATCTTTGTAACGATATACGGTCATAACCAATGTGCTCTCAACACATACACCAACTAGAATGGAGTTTGTCCTATTAGATTCTTAGAAGTTGTGTGATATGCTCATAATACAGCTCAAATTTTCTCATCCTAGTCATCTCTTTGAACTTTGCAAACCTTGGTTAATGCATTCTCTATAATTTTGGTAAAGACTTCGACAACTCCTTTTTCTTGAAGGTGATAAGGAATTGTCTTTCTATGTTGAATATGGAATTCCTTTGTGATTTTTGCAATCAACTAGTTGATAAAGTGTGTACCCTGGTCACTTAATCAAATATTTGGGCATCTAAATGATGTCACCGCATTCTCAAATAAGAACTTTGTCATAGTACAATCCTTCAGTTGCATTGCTTTATCCCATCTCATTGAAATATTGAAGAACATCTCCCAAGTACCTATCATGTGGCTTGAAGCTCTATTGTCAATATACCAAGCTCTAGAGATGTATATACTCAACAAGGAATGCTCCCTCTCAATCTATATGTCTATGCTAGTGGTGATATATACTCTCTTTCTCTAAACATCTCGAGCAAAAAGAAAAAACTTGTTCTCGAATGTTGTTATATACTCAATCTCTGTTGATGTTATAGACTAATTCTTCTTCTTATTCTTCTTGTTTGGACATTGCGAGGTATAGTGTCAAAATCCTTGACAAGCAAAGGACTTTACTTTTATCAAATGCTTCTTATATCCACTGTGTTGTTGGTTTTTCTTATCCCCACCCTACTCAGGACTTTTTTGTACTCCTTCTTCCCATTTGCATCCAAAGCCACATTGTCCTCATCTAGACTACTATTGGAAGAGATTCCATACACAAAACCTCTCTGGGACTCCTCTTGCATGAAATCATCCTAGATTTTATCCCATGAAGGAAAGTTATCCATGGCAACTATTTCCTCGACAAAAATAGCCCAAGGCTTTGTAACCCCATTCATAGTTTTGCACACTAGCTCAATGCTAGAAACAAACTCCCTAATTGTTGCAACCTCATCTCTCACCTGAGATATCCTAGTAATATAGGAATTCGCGCCCTCTACTCTCGCCATTTTAATACTCTTCAATTATTCACTTAACACAATTTTCTATTATGTGTAAAACTCTTGTACAATATGTTCAAAGCATCCCACATCTTATATGAACGATATTTACTTGATATGTGAGGAATCACATGGTATTTAACTGCTTAAAGAACTATCCTTCTATCACTAACGTCCTTTTTCTACAAGGTAGAAAGTGCATGTGCATGAGCGGGAGGTGGAACATGAATTGGATGAGCGTGCATGTGATTAACCACTTCATTTGACATTTAATATTCCTTGAAGATAAGAACTATCCTAGCCTTCCATGGGTCAAAATTTCAAATCCCATCAATCCTATCATCTAACCTAACTCATGTAGCCATTTCAATGCAATTTCAAACTTCAAAAAAGTGTTTCTCACTTACAAAAGAATCTAACTGATAATTTGAAAGTTCCAATGCAATAATCTTTCCCCAAGCTTTGGTACCATGATAATTCTATGGGTATTTTACCACCCCAATTTCAAGTTACTTGGTCATTGTTTAATTCCCAACCCAATAGAAATTTCAGCTATAGATGAATTGACTTCTCATAAAAGGATTGTACATGAAACACTCGAAAAACCACTAATGTGGGAAGCATAAATTTACTCATAGTCACACACAAGAAAAATTTCAAGCATCATATTTTTGGCAAATTTCCAAGGAAAAACCCACAAGGGGAAAAACTATTTGAGAGAGTAATTTGTATTTATTTAGAATGAAAGGTAGATAAAATTAATAATTTCCAAGTACACATTATCTCAATGATAAATAAGAAGGATTCCTCGAAAAGTATGCACACGATGCATCAAAATGCGATTAATAATTTCCAAATAAAACTTATCTCAATGATAAATATGAAGGATTCCTCGAAAAGTATGCACATGATATGTGAAAATGCATGCAACGTGTCTAAATTATGTCTAAATTATTAAAGATAAATATTCAAAAAATATATATTTTCTAACTTATTTTAATTAAAAAATAACATAAAAATCAACAATAAACTTTAATATGTATTATCTACCATATGTCTTGAGAGAAATGGCACCATATAAAATTCAAAACTGCCAATATAAAATAGACAGTAAACCATTTTGATAAAATAAATATTGAACCACATAAAAATGTCAATATCATAGATTTCTGAAGTACCAAATCACTTAGAAATAAAATATGGTTTCAGAAGTACTAAATCACACTAAATTATGCAACTGTTGATCGGAAAGAGAGAGGCATTTTAGTGTTAATGAGGACATTTAAAATAAAATAAGATACAACTAATAAATAAAAGATACCTTACTATTATATTCTCGATACACCCATTAACATCAACTTGTGGTGAACCTTGCTTGCTTTTGCTTCTGCATCTGCAAAAGGAAATGAAATTTCATGAAGAAACTTAAATGAGAAAACACTAAGCAGCAAGGAGAGAACACTCAGTAGTAATAAAATAAGTAGAGAAAACTAAGTAGTAAATAAATAAATAAATACGAATGGACTTATAGTTTATGGGGCATTGCTCTTTAAGAAGATCAGTGGGATGATCCTGTTGGAATCAACAGTATTGCATGGCCATGTGTTAAGGGTTCCTTGGAGCGCCATCTTCCTTGGACGACTCTCTTCCTCTTCCTTAGTAGGATGGTCCCCTCTTTTCTTGGAATCAAGAGTTCTGGTCCATGACCACACATTGGTGCTCCCATATTCTCCCATACTAATGTTAGGAAAAGTGTAGCTGCAGTTGCCAGATGCAGGCAGAAGTACTGGTGGTGGTTGTCGTAGTGTCAATAGTAAATCTCAAGTAGAGATTTCTACTAGAATCTTGATCCATATCACTTTCTTTAGTTAGTTCTATTAAAGAGTGTTTAAAATACAAAGGGAATATATAGAAAATAAGTACTTAGTGTTGCGTGAGTCCCAAGATTCAGCTAGTCAAAATTGGTTCATTGTCTATAGACAAGTAATTGTAAGCTTCTTTAGATTTTTTCATTAAAGTTTTCATAGAGTGCAAATGATTGATGAATGTTTAAAATACAGACGATAAATTTCCATTTTTTTCTGGCTGGTTTTTACCCATTTATGGCCATGAATCTTCATTGAATTTTAAAATCTTGCAAAAACACTACCATATCTTACATAGTGTCGGTGTTGGTGATTTTCCTGTCAGTTAATTTCATTTATGCCTTTAAAATCCCCCAACAAAAAACAAAATTAACATCGAAATTACACATTTTGTGCATTAAATTCAAGATCCCTGTAGAAATCAACCTGAAAGTCAAAATCTTCCCCTTTTTAGACTGCTCCTTAAAATACAACGGGAATATATAGGAAATAAGTCTATGCAAAGTGCATTTAATCAAGTTAATGCAAACCACTACGTGATTTTTATAATATTGTTATTGATGTCAAAGGAAATGAGGTGTTTGAATGAATCAACATATATTTATTATTGTTTTAATAAGAATATGTAGAGAGTGTTAACCCATGTCTACATGAATTAGTCTATGCAAAATGTGTTTTATGAAGTTATTGCAAATCTCCACTTGATTTTTATAATATTCTTATTGATATCAAAGAAAATGAGATATTTCATTGAATCAACATATATTTATTATTTTAATAAACATATGTAGAAAGGTTTAACCCACATGTTCATGAATAAGTCTATGGAAAATGCATTTAATGAAGTTAATGCAAATAACTATTTGATTTTTGTAATATTGTTATTGATATAAAAAGAAATTACTTGTTTCATTGAATCAACATATCTTTATTATCTTAATAAAAATGTGTGGAGAGGGTTAACCCATATGTTCATGACACTTGATGATGTTGATTGTAATGGGTGAGTACATAATCATTTCTTCTACATGCAATACTATGTGAAAATGTCATGGGTTTATACAACCACTTGTTGGTAGGTCAATTCCAGTTTTATGTTAGATAAATTATATACCATAAGTTTCCAAAAACATCGACTCATTGGTAAATTATTATTTTCTAGGAGAGAAAGAAATTTTGGGAGAATAAAAACAAATTAATTATTTACTTAAAGGTAAACTTGCATTTTTAAATAGACTCAACTTGAAGGGTTTCCAACAAATATAAATGTGAAAAGAAATAGAATCAATATTGTTTTATATTAAGAGAAACATTTAACAAGAAATATGAGGAGAAGTCTTATTTAAGAAAGCTAAAATTGTAACTATGTGTTGATGTGGTTTAAACAAAGTGATTGGTGTCTATTGCTAATTTGGTTCTTTTTCCTTAGCAATGGGGTGTATCCAATATGCCGTGCATGTGAATATGAGTAAGAGTATGTTTTTTCTCACAAGGATTTGCATATTAGTTGATTGGTGTCCTTGCTAGGTTGAGTTATATAAGTATTTGTAATAGTATGTATACATCTACCAAGATGGTATAAATAAAAGTTTTTGTAGTTTTATCTTAAAAGTGTATACACTTAAATCTCATGTTTTGTTTTTTATAACTCATACATATTATGTGTTATTGTTTTATTGGGTTGATTGAATTTAAATAAATAAAAAGTAATATTGTTAAATTTTGTGATAATATGGAGATTCTTGAACTTTAAAAATTCCATCAACTAATTTCAACACATATGGATCACATAAATCAGCCACAAATGAGTCTCATAAATAAATCAACGACATATGAATAAGGACAAGAAGAAGGACAAGAAACCCAAGAAGACCAAAAGAGATATTTAAAATGTTCGATGTAATACTTGTGATGAAAAGGGACACTTGGAAAGAGATTGTGCCATCAAGAAAAGGAGACACCATGCTACTATTGGATAAGATTATGAACCAACAAACAAAATATTCAAATGAGAGAAGGATGATTCAGATGAAGAGAGGTGGAGAAAAATTACCTCAGACCCTAAAGAAAAAAAAGAAATTATATGTATAAAATAATAAATCAACATTGGGACGGGTTTGAGCAGAGATGGACGCTGACTCACAAGAGCACCAAGGGAGATCCCACCTTGCACTTATCCTATCTCCAGACATCCCACAACATCTTAGCACAGTTACCTAGGGTTTGCAAAGGGCACCCTAGTCGGATTAAGATGCTAGGTGCGTTGTGCTCTTCCCTACATGTTCTTGGCTATTTGGTATTAGATGCTACGATGAATGAGGATTGGTCTTGCCTTGAGCATAAAAAAACCCTATTTGTACCTAGCCAAACATAACTGCACAATAAAAACCAAAGTCCCCGAGCTCCATTTCACCATCCTCAGGCATAAAATCATTTGGATATTTGAATATTTGTTTTGGGGATGGTAATTTTTTTATTACTATTAACTAAATAGGGATGAGATTGAGTTCTCTGATTTTTTTTGGCTGAGGAAGAAACTCCACCTGCATTCATCCCAAGAGGATGGAAAACAAATAATCAGACACATAATACGAAGAAGAATAATAGTTAGAGGACATATTTTCCAAGCTTCTTATAGATATTTCGATGTGCCATATGAGAAAATGGATAATTTATAGGCTCCTTCTTTCTTGCTATAGGTAAGCTCGTTGGTTCCAGCTTCATAGATCCCTAGGTCCCAGCATCCAGCATTTGATCAAACTTTAACCACTCTAAGATCTAGGTTCAAAATTCTGAACACGTACTACCTCTCGAGTTTCTTTCTAGTTTACTTCCAGTTTTAAAGCATAAAGTAGTGTTATTCTACTCTAAAACTGTAGAGAAGGAATTCTGATTTGAGTTTTAAATGCTAATTAGAGAAATTTGTTTTCTTTTGCTAAGGATGGGTGATTTCCTTCCTTTACCATTCAAATAAAAGACAATCAAAGAATCACAACCCATTCTAAATCCCAGCTCACAGAGCATCTTTGCTAAAAGGTAAAGGCATATGGGATCCACAAATATATCTATCGGTATAAAATTTTCCATGAGCACCCATTCTAGGTTTTTGTTGAAGATCTGTGTCGAATGTGTCTTCCTATGTAAATACAAAGTACTAATTCCTGCATCAAGTAATCTATCGATACATATGTGAAAACTAGTTTTGTTTTTTCCATAGCACACCTCAAGACCTGGGGTATACATCCTTTCTATAGATATAAGAAGGTATGCGCAGGGATATGTCAATGAGAATGGTCAGATTCACTACAATGGATGAGAGACGATGTTAATCGCCCTACATTCAAACAGATGAGAGAGAGGGTTCATGCGTGGGGTAACTCTGAGTCCCGGTACCAATGTTTCCATACCTTCCATCTCTACTACTGATCACCTGACACTATCACAAACATGATCACCCATCCTGAACTGGAATCCTATCAATCCCCACGCTGGTGTATTAAGTCACAATAGCACTATGTGTTGAGAGTGTAATCGCATGATCATGCCCTTCACTACATAGAATGACATATATCTTAGTTAAGATGCATACACCATAACCTTACCCAACGTTCGAGTCTATTAAAGATACCAATGCTTCCATACTTGGAAACCCGAACACATAGCCATAGCTATTGACTTACGTTTGTTTCAACAATGGCGTTATAAAACATAATCCAAAGACATAAATAAATCTGGAAACCCTTACTGATTATAAGGTTGAAAAACCCACCAAAATTAGAATAGGATTGATAATCGATAGAGAATGATTACAACACAATTGCACATTAATTTTTAAAGAGCACGAGAGAGTATAAATCAAATGGAATAGTGTAATTATATTGCCAAGCTCAAAGAACTTAATAAAAAGTCAAATTAGGTCATACAAGGAAGGGTGAGTACACAAAGTTGAGGGACCTTTTAGATGCAATGGTACATTGAAGCAATAATTTAAGATCCATAAGACATAAATCATCCTAGGCAATGCTGGCCCTCCTAAGCCTAGTCCCAAGCCTTCCAACATGCTTACCAATTAGGATACTTAAGTGAAACTCGTGCCACCCATTCTTATCTAAAACACACATGCCTTATAGTCTACAAAAATTAGCAAGATTTATGTAAAACCTAATTTATACTTAAAACATGTCAAGCCCATCATTTTATCCACAAGTGTGTGCATCAACCTTTTCAGGCCTGAAAAAACAAGCAAGGGTGAACATTATTTGGGTGTTAAACAACAAATGAAATCCACCTTGGGGATGAGTCTCTTCATTGTGAGCTATTACTCCAAATCCTCATGGTAATTTATCTATTTTCAATAATGTCTATGCCCTATTATGAAATTTACATGCCCTAATACAGAAATTTACATGCCCAATGGAAACCTAAACCCTAATTTACTCATAAAAACGAAATCAATTTGACCATTTTCATATGTATTTACAAGCATCATTGTGAATCCAAACCAAAATTTACAAATATGCAAAGTTTCACAATTATATTTCAATGTTGCATAACAAATTTACATGCCCAATAGAAACCAAAACACCAATTTACTCATTAAAAACAAATCAAAATAACTATCTTCACATGTATATTCACAATCATTCTTGTGAATCCAAACCAAAATTCGCATATATTAAAATTTTGTCAAGTATATTGCAAGGTTGCATACAACTAAAAAGTATTTTCGGTAGAATTCATATCTTCCCTAAAGTTCATAGACAAACATGGTAAATCCCTTGTCTCTATCCTAAATATCGAAGTTGGTCATCCAAGAACATTAGTTAACACCTTATAGTTTTGATGAAACTTCCTAATCCAAGTGTTAAAATAAGGTATAGAATATTCACATGCTTAACAAATATCTCCCCTTGACTGAAGGGTACATTTGGCTAATGTCAAGACAAGGGAGTTCATCAATAGGCTCTATGAACATCAAGACACAGAGGGACGTTGATGTATTTTATTACATGCTAATCACATACTGAATCGAGTGAAAACCTTGCAACCATAAAAGCCACTATACACAAATATGAAAAGACTCTCATGGTTATATAGAAAGAGTGCAAAAAACTAAATTAACATCAAGTTGAATCCATACATGACCCAAATTACATATCAACAAACATGCTAAATTGACTATAGAGTCCAAAAATGTCCAGGATACACCAAATAAATATTTTCCTATATTGGGATTTCACTCATACATAACACCTTCTACAGCCTATTATAAGCTTTAGCCCTTTCCTCTACGTGCAATATGGGAGTTGGTCCTGCAAGGGAATTAGTCAACACCTCACAATTTCGATGAAACTTCATAATCCAAGCCTTAAAATAAAGTAGAGGAGATTCCCAATTAACATATGCACATAGGAAATTTAATGTATGCATGTGGAAAATGAAACTAATACAAATTTACGACATAAATTTTAGATGAAAAAATGTTAAATGTTTATTCTTTAGTGTAAAATTTAAGATCAATTTTAAAAAATTTAAACTATAAATAGTTTATGTTGTTATTTGTCTTACATTAGTTTTACACGTTTCATTGCTTAGAGATGTCACTATACCATGTGTTTATTTTTATAATAATATTTTTTTTTGTATTTATGATTGCAGTGGCTACTATGGACCACAATGTAGAGATTTTGAGAGTTATTGGTCATTTAAGAGAAATCAGTTTTGCTTGGAGGGCTGATGAATGTTGCAGCTCCTTGTCAGCATTATAGCTTATCATAGTGGATACCATCAACATATTAAATGAACCTTTGTATAGCATAGCAACGTACATGGAGAGAAAACGACAAAAATATTGCATGTCCCCACTCGTCATCGCGATGATGGAGAGGACGCGACCTACACCCTACTGCTGTCAAAAGGGCGAACTAGCCCCATTAACATAAACATAAAAATGCATTGGGTTAAAAACATGCATAGATACCTAAGAGTTGCAATTATATGGAAGAATAACATCAACCATACAAGCATTCTGTGTGTTCATCATAATTTATTAAAACAAATACAAATGCAAAGGTAAGTAAATAAGAATAAAAGTAAATACTTATCTTGTGATTGTGGGTCTCTGAGACTTACTTAGCCAAGAAAGCACCACCATGCACTTCATAGTAAAAATACAATCACTGGGTAAGGACAAAAGCGTCTTCAACCTGTTGATAGCGATTTCAATTTCCAGAGACATTTTGTCCCTAACGTGGCCAAAACGGACTAAACAACACCCAATAAATCATGGGTCTCTTCTCCCACTCACTTGGAATTTCCAAAACAATTTCCATATTAGAAAACAATGAGGAACTGCAGGCAAATCATGGTGGAGGGAATCCACCCATTAATCATTACAAAACCAAATTCCGAATGTGGGGAAATTGAAGAAAACTGCTTTCCATGTGAGGGAAAACACTTAGCAAACCAAAAATGGGTTTGCAACCAAGAACAAAGTGGTAAAATTGGGTAAAAACACCGCATGAGTAAAATCCCATCTCACAAATGTTTCTGGGAACTGTAGAGGGTAAAACAACCCGCATCCATGCCCAAATTGTGGGTCTCCTTTTCCTATTTACTGCACAACTCCAAAAACAAAAATATGGGTATGGAAAAATAGACAAACAACAGAAAAACGTGGAGGTAACTAGTCAGCAAGCTCCTACTGTGTGAGTGATCCCAAAACTCCATGAGGATGGCTGAGAGAGAACTCTCCAAGGTTCCCCTGTGTGAGAGAGCCTCAACATGAAATGGGTGACTTCCAAAATTTGAATTTGACCTCCATACCTTTCCCATCCCAAGGCAATAACTTCCTTCACCAAATTTAGATGACTCAACATAAAATTTTAAAAGGGTAGGTGACCACTATATGGGTTTTCCCTTTGACATTTAGCTTTTCCCCAATTGGCCCAAAGGTTTGGATATTTCCCCCTCCCTATTCCTTGTGAAATCATGCCCCCATCTCTTTAACATTACGATACATAAATAGTTGTGGTATTTTTATCAATTTGCATTTTACATGATGTCTCAAACATATTGTTCCTTGCTAGCACATAAACCATTGGCATCAATTTTTAATCGCCAAAACATAAAGCACTAAATCCATGATGGGGCCTTTGGATTGATCTCCACACCATGATTTAATACAATATTTACATCATATGCAATTTAATACAATGGGGTCAAAAACCGAGGTGTTACATTCCCCTCCCCCTTTAATAGCACTGTCCTTAGTGCTTTACAAAAATTGAACGAAATGGACATGCTAAGAGCATGGATTCCTCCGGCTCCCATGTAGCATATTCAGGACCACAATGCTTCCTCTATACCTTTATCTATTCGATCGCATGATATGGAACTCTTCCAAGCCCTCGCTTGCATGCATCCATAAGATCCATACCTTTATCTGAAGGTTGTCTTATGGATTTTTTCATCCTTGAATCTTACATAATGGTCACCAAACCCTAAGTCAATCTTGGAAAATACTCTTGATCCTCTCACTTGCTTAAAGAGGTCATCAATCCCAAGAAAATGATACATTTTCTTCATAGTGACTTTGTTCAAATTCCTGTAACCAATACACCACAAGAGTGTATCATCTTTCTCTTTCTCAAACAAAACACACTTGGTATGACATACTTATTTTCCCACAACTCTTGCAGCTGCATCATCATCTCTAGCAAGTCTTGTGTACTCACCCTATAGGGTTTCTTGGACATTGATGCATTTCCCAACAGAAGTTCAACTATGAGATCAACATCCCTCTTTGGAGGAAGCCATGGACCTTCATCAGGAAAACCTTCCCGAATTCCTGTAACATATGAAATCCCTCCAGTGTAGGATTATCATTCTATGCTTCCTCCAAAACATGAGCTACGCACACTTCGTAACCTTTCCCACAGATGTTCTTTAGCTACATTGCTACATTCTTCCTACCAAATATCACCTTTAGAATTCCTTTCACAACACTTGGGTCTCCTTCTTCATCCAAGCATGCAAAAGTCTTGTTCTAACAATAAAGAGTTGTTCTATGTGCTTCTAACCAATGCATTCCAATCAAAATGTCATGAGAACCAGGTGGTAGAACATTCAAATATTCATAAATGACCAACCATTCATAACCAATGTACATTCCCTTACCACCTCACTGACCTTTTCCTTAGTTCTAGTGGCTAGTTGAACTAACCATAACATTCTATGTTTTGAATTCTTCAAAGTGCACATCTCATAATCCCATGAGCGATATAGCTGTGAGTGTATCTAAGGTCAATTGAAACATAAAATAGTGTGCTCATCAATATCACTCTCAACTTCCACCATAGTTAGTTGATGTTCTTCCTTTGTTGATTTAGGAGGTGAGAATGTTTGAAACCTTTCTTCCTTGGGTCAAGATTCACATCCTTCTTGTGATAATTTCTTTTACTCCCTTCCATCACATGCTGGTAACCTTCTTGAAACAATATAGCCTCTTCTCATGTCATGAAAAATTCCTTCCCCTGTCTTTCAGCAACACTATTATAAAATAATGCAAGTGCCTTCCCGTGTTCATCTCCATGAGACCATGTCATCTTGTCCTTCAATTCGTAAAAACTTATGGCTTTAGTCCATGCCAAGGATACATGGATACTCCCCTACTTCTCCATTTACCTATGGGGAAACCTTACAAGGTTCAACACATGTTATTCCTAGAGGTAGACACAATCCATCAATGTTGAAACATTGAAATTCTTATATCCCATTGACTTTCTTAACAACACATTCTTCTATTGGTCTGAATCCTCCCAAGATTTGATGAGGTGTTCAGCTAGTCCTTATTCTGTACCATCTTTTCTAAGATGATGCTATGTTCTTATTCACAACAATGAACATATAACCCTGTCAGTGGTCCAATGATGTCTTTTCTCGAAGCATCCACCCCCTCACAACCTACATAGATACACCATCTAAATATGCTTCAACACCATCTTCATATGGTGTCCCTTCATTCATAACAAACCTATGTTTTGCTTCCATAATTTCTTCTTCCAAGGTAGCTCCCTTGATTCTACTTTATAGAAATGTCCTTGTACATTTATTTTTCTTCCTCCAATTTCTTATCGTCTTCAACCAACTTTATCAAGGGGATTATGGGGGTAAAGGGGGGCTTTCCCACTTGTGGCTTCCACCACTGCAGGGTAGGTTGAGGGTGGAACCCTCATTTTTTTTGTAAATATTTCATTTTTACGCAATCTGGCACATAAGATCACTGCCATTTTTCACCTTTCCGGTCCTTGTAAATCCCACTGAAAAACTGCAAAAAATGTCTTTTTCGGAGCAACTTATCTTTTCCACCCAATCAGCAAACTCACAAAATTTTCCCGATATGTTGGCCCAACTCACATTTTCCCTTCTGAAGCATGTGACAAACTCATCATTTCTTTTCAATCAAAAAACTCATCAAACATTTTCAATGTATCAATAGAATTGTCGAGTTCATCTGATGTATCAGCAAAACTCATTGTTTCTTTTCGATCAAAAAACTCAACAAACATTTCCAATGTATAGGTAAAAAATTACCAAGTTCACCTGACATGTATAAAAAACAATAATTTTTTCTTTCCGATATGGAGTTTTCGACACTTCGACAATTTTTTTCAAAATTTTTCTCTTTCCTTGGCATTGACAAAACTCATCCGAGATGCATCGAAAATTCATCCAAGATGCATCGAAAATCTCATCCAAGATGCATCAAAAAAATTATTTGAGATGCATAGAAAAAATCCCAAAGTTTTTTCGACATGACCATACTTAGAAATTTTTCAGAAAAATTTCTTCCCTTTTTCTTGTCGTCGGCTCAACTTTCCAATTTTTCCCACTATGTATCGAAAAAACTTACTGAAAGTGGCCGATGTATCGTCGAAACTCACTGAGTTTACTCAATTTCTCAACACTTAGAAAATTTTCAAAATTTTCTTCTTTATTTCTCTTCGTCGGCTCAACATGCCATCGACTCAACTCAGCAAGTTCAACAGACATTGTATTGGAAACACTCATCCAACCAAGACGATATATGAAAATTTCCAACACTTAGGAAAATTTTGGAAAATTTTTGTGTCTCACACATTTTTTGTGTACTGGTGAGAAGGTAACCTCTCCTCTGTCACTGCTCTTCATGGCCCATTGAGGCCCATGCTGCAACATGAGCTCTAATACTACACTTTCATGCCCCCACCCATCATCCCAATGATGGAGAAGACGTGACCAAGATTCTGCTACTATCAAATGGGCGAATTGGCCCCATTAACATAAAAAAATTTATTGGGTTAAAAAAATACATAGATGCATAATAGTTGCAATTATATAGAAGAAACAAATCAACCATACAATAATTCCATGTGTTCATCGTAATTTATTAAAAGAAATACAGATGCAAAGGTAAGTAAACAAGAATAGAAGTAAATAATTATCTTGTGATTGCATTGTCTCGCAACTAGCTACATTGCTGCAATGTTCCACCAAACCCTAGTCTATTGTACTCATCAAAATATTAGCATCATTTCCACCACCAAGATAAGCATGATTCCACTAGGAATGAAGGAACAACAGGCTTACACACATAGCCAAAGACATATCAAATCCCAGCCAATCCAAAACTACATTTTGGTTTATTGGGCTGCTAGGGAAACAAGCCAATATGGTACGGGTCCCTTAGAATTACTCACCCAAGCCAACGATCATACCCAGACATTTCTATACCATCTAAAATGGGGGTCTCTTGCACTTAATCATCCAAGAAATCACCAGCATGCATTCACAACAAAAATAAAATTGTTGGGTAAAGACAAAAACGTCCCAAAAGACCAAAACGAAAAGGAAACAAGGGTAAAACAACCCTTTGATAGCAATTTCTATTTCCAGAGATGTTTTGGCCCTAACGTGGCCAAAACGGACTCAAAAAAACCCAAGAAAACATGGGTCTTTTCTCCCACTCGCTGGGCATTACCAAAATGATTTCGAGCTTGGAAAACAACGAGGAATTGGAACTAAATCATGGGGGAGGGAACCCACCCATTGATCATTACAAACAGGAATTCTTAGCCAGGGGAAATTCAAGAAAATGGCTTCCCATATGAGGGAAAACACATAGGGAACCATAAATAAGTTTGCAACCAAGAACAAACTGGTAAAATTGGGGAAAAACACCCTGTGAGTAAAATCTGATATCACAAACGTTTATGGGTATTGTAGAGGTTAAAATGACCCCCATCCATGCCCAAATCGTGGGTCTCCTTTGCCCATTCATTGCACAACTCTAACAATGAAAATATGGGTATGGAAAAATAGAGAAACAAAATAAAAACATGGAGGTAACTACTCAGCAAGCTCCTACTGTGTGAGGGAGCCCAAAACTCCATGAGGATGGGTGAGGGAGAGGTCTCCAAGCTTCCCATGCCTGAGAGAGCCTCGACGTGAATGGGAATGGGTGAGAAAATTAAAGGCATGAGTGCATAATGGCTTGTGCATGCATTCCCAAGCATTTACTTGCCCCACAAGTCAAAAACACACTTTCCAAAAATGGGTGACTTCCCAAATTCGAATTTGACCTCCATACATTTCCCATCCCAAGGAAATAAATTCCTTCACCAACTTTAGATGACTAGGCATAAAAGAAAAAAAGGCTATTTAACCACTCTATGGGGTTTTCCTTTGACATTTCCCTTTTCCCCAATTCACCCAAAGGTTTGGATATTTCTCCCTCTCTACTCCTTGTGAAATCATGCCCCCATCGCTTTAACGTTGTGGCGCATATCTAGTTGTGGTACTTTTATTAATTTTCATTTTATATGATGCCTCAAACATATTATTTCTAGCTAGCACATAAACCATTGACATCGATTATTAATCGTTGAAACATAAAGCACTAAATTTATGGTGGGGCCTTTGCCTTGAGCTCCACACCATGATTTAATACAATATTTACATCATATGCAATTTAATACCATGGGGTCAAAAAAAAGGGTGTTACAAATATGTTGATGGATTGAGATAAAATGAGATTTAGATGCTCAAAATAACAAAAGAGCATATATATACACTATTTGGAATTTGTAAAGTATCTGCATACAAAAAGAATGTGAAGAAGACATTTCCCAGTAGTGAGAGAACGAATAAAGGAATACTGGACATAGTACGTTCAAATGTATGTGGACCTATGGCTTCTATCTCATTAAGTGGGTATGTGTAATATGTTTCATTTATGGATGATTTCACATGTAAGACTTGGATATATTTTTTGAAAGGGAAAATTGAAGTTTTTCAGTAACTTCAAGGAACATAAAGCCTTGGTTGAGAATGAGACTGTTAAGAAGCTCAAGATTCTACGGTCAAATAATGGCGTAGAACTCACATCGAAATAATTCAAGGAACTATGGAGAGAGTTCGAGATTAAGAGGGGTTTGAGTACTCCATACAATCCTCAAAAGAATGGGGTTGTGGAATGAAATAACCAAACCATCATGGAAGTAGCAAGGGAAATGTTCCATGACAAGGATCTTCCTATGCCCCTTTGGCTACAGGAAATAAGAACAACTGTGTATGTACATAACCATACTCCTCATCCAGTATTTGAAAATACAACTTCTGCAGAGGATTTCTGAGGAGAGAATCCAGAAGTCAACCATCTAAGAATATTTGGTTTCCAGGGTTAAATACATATTGCAAAGGAGAAATAGACCAAGATCGATCCTTCTGGGAGGAAGGGTATAATTGTAGGATACAATGATAGAAAAAAGTCATACTAAATATACTTCATAGGATTCAAGAACATCGACATCAGTAAGAGATGTAACCTTTCATGAAGACTCATCATACTTTAGATATATGAGGACACCTATCAAGGAGGTCAGGGAACTTGAAGGGACGAGAGTCCAACCTATGGAAATTAGAGAAGCAATTCTATAATACCTTGAAGATCATGGCATGATGGAACCTCAACAACCAGTAGCGTCAATCCTTCCAAAGGACTCTCGCAAAAGGAAACCAACATGGGAATGAGAAGACCACACAAGAAGTCTATCGTGACTTCAAAGTGGATCTAAAATATAAAGCATGATGCAAATAGAAGCATATAGAAATACAAGGAAAGTTTCATAGCACAAGGCTTCTCATTGAAAGAAGGCATAGAGTACAAAGAGACATTTGCACATGTGGCGAGGTAGAATTTCATTAGGACCATACTTTCTATAACAAAAGTTATAAAATGGAAAATACACCAGATGGATCTCAAAACATATTTCCTGAATTGTGTAGTCAAGGAGGAAGTATACATGGATCAACCACTGGGATTCTATACACATGATAGGAATACCGATGTGTGAAAATTGAAGAAGGACTTGTATGGACTGAAACAAGAATCGAGGACATGGTACAACATGATGGATAACATCCTCATGAGCTTTCACTTTACCAAGAGTAAATCATATTCCAACCTCTACTTCAAGGTGGAAGATGGAAGACCTATGATACTCCTTCTATATGTCAAAGAATTGTTTCTAATGGGTGTTGAGGAACTCATTAAATATGAAATGAGGAGACTTTCTATAGAGTTTGAGATGAAATACATAGGTATGATGCACTACTTCTTAGGCATAGAGGTGGGCCAGAGTGCATATGGGATTTTCCTTGGTCAAGGAAAGTATGCAGTGGAGATTCTAAAGAGATTCAGAATGTTGGACTGCAAGGAAATATCCACACCTATGGATTCTAACTTGAAGCTTCTAAGTGATTCCTCATATGAGTTGGTTGATGCCACAATGTATCACGAGATGATTGGATCATTGATTTTTCTAATGAATACAAGACCATACATTTTATTGGTGGTGAAAAACCTGAGCCAGTGCCTCACAACTCCGAGACATGTTCACCTGATAGTTGCAAAGCATGTTCTAAGGTACCTAAAAGGTACAATGGACTATGGGCTCAAATATGATGTGAATCAAAATATTAACCTACACTGTTATGTTGATTCAGACTAGGTAGGTAGCACCACTGACACGAAGAGAAACTCAAGTTGCCACTTCAATTTAGGATCTGACATGATATCTAGGTTCAAGAGGAAGGAATCATGTGTGTCACTAAGTACAACCGAAGAAAAGTATGTTGCCTCTTACTAGTTAGTTGTGAGGCATTGTGGCTAGGAAAGTTACTGTTTGACTTATTTAATCTCTAGCTAGATGTGACTTATATGTTATATGACAATCAGAGTTGTGTGAAGGTGTCAAAAAACCTAGTTTTCCATGACATGTTGAAGCACATCAAGATCAAGTTCCACTATATTAGGGATATCATACAGAGAGGAGCAGTGAAGCTCCAATGCATGGAAACATAGGATCACATAGCCGATGCATTGATTAGTCCTCCACTGAGAGTGGAGTTTGATTACTTTATATAAATACTTGTTGTGACACATATCGAGTGATGTGTTCTACCATAGATAGAAAGATACATTGTTCGAGCATAACATCATGATAGAGTTCATAGATTTCTCAAACATAATCATTCATGTAGGTTGCCCTTGGATGCAATTAGTCTTGATCTATTTATATGATAGAAATAGTTGATGCGTAATATCTCACATAGGCAATGAGACAGGTTATTTTAATGGGAAAATATTGGTGAAGCACGATGCTCAGATGTAATTATTCTTCTAGGTTGTCCTCATATGTAATATGTCCTGGCTAAGCTCATTGGTTATCCTTGGACGTAATATGTCCTAAGATAGGTTATTCGAGTGTAAAATGAGACTTCCTATGTAAAATTAGATGTAGTGTGGTACAAAAGTTACGTGGATGTAATACGCTACGGAATTTGTCTGAATGTAAAATATCCTGAATGTAGGTTGTTCAGATGTAAGAATCCCTTGAGGTTGAGGAGGGAATGTAAAAGGTACTTATGTAGAAGTTTGTTTTCTCGTAATCATTTCTTTATATAGAACTATATATGTGTTCCCATGTTGAGATGATAAGGTCATGAAGCACGAGAGGTGCACCTAAGTGGTTCTCCCTTTACAGGTAGAACATAGGTTTACTCTAAATAGACGTAATGAAGCGAATAATTATTTGCTTACACAAATAATATTACCAAAAGACTTGGAATTTTAAATAATCCATAATAATATATAAATTGATGATATAATAGATATGATGATAGATTACAAGGTAAGTGCCATATATATATTAATTGTAAAGGCACTTTGGATACTGTCCATGAAAGGATGCGTCATTTTAGAATTGTTTACTAATAACTATTTATTATTTATTAATTATTAATATCAATATGTATTAATATTATTAATTAATATTGATTTTGATAGTTATTATTAATTATATAATAGTTATTTAATTATTATTTTATGTTTGTTACATTTCCTTTCCCTTAAGGGAATCTTTGTCCTCAAAGATGTATTGGACATTAATATCTCATTTATTTTAATCTGTTGTCTCTCAATTCTTTCCCTTTTGTATTTGCGACATTTGAGGAGATGAGTCGATATGAATTACAGATTCCCCAGGTGAATTGTCACATCGTATTTGCTATGGTCCATCCCAGATCTATTTTTATCGGAGCTCTCAGATCTTTTTGTGGGACAATTCGTCTCATTTGTTGCTTGGTATGTCGATATTTTTGCATGTCCACATAAGTCTTTTGTGAATATTCATTTTGACCCTATTGTTGGTCAAAATGACGATTATAATTAGGATGTCTGTAAGGTGTAGCTTTTGTTTGTTCTTCTTTCTTTTGTACTATGGCAAGGACTATATTCACTTCCTCAGTTTGAGTTTTGGATGCATTTTCCACGATTGTGCTTCTTGGTTCTCCAGTAGGTTCTTCATGATTCTGAATCTTTTCAATTCTTTCCTCTTGCAATTCTTTTTTAATTTCTAACTCCTTGATGTGATTCTGTAGTTCCTGATTATAATTATTTAGACACTCATTTTCTTCTTGATTTTCCAGTATTTTTCTTTCGAAGTCTTCACCAGAGTGTTCCTTCTTACTCCTATTTTTTTATTTTTTTATTTTTGTAATCAAGGTTTTGTTATGATTTCTTAATCTCAAAATTTCTTCAGAATTGTTGGATATTGTTTTATTACTCTTTGCAATCTCCAACTTCGGTTCCTTTTTAGAGTCATTGTTTTGTTGTTGAAGAACTTTTATCTGTTGTTGATACTGGTCGACCATTGATTCTTGATATTCTACTTTCTGTCGTATGTGCGTTAGTTCTTCATCTTTGTCGTTAACGATTTTGTTCAAGCGTATTATTTCTACTTCATAATCACTTATTTCTTTCCTTATATCTTGATTTCTTTGTCTCTCATTGAAATCACTTCCGTGTTTTAATTTCTCAATTTGGGTAGACAATTTTTCTATATGAATTTTCTAGTCGAATTTTTTTTGTTCCTTGAGCTCTTTTTGCATCTTATGTAATTTAATCAATACTTCCGATTTTGTATTCATGTCTCGTAATTATTCATTGTCTCTTCGATAATGCTTTAACTTGGCTTCTAATTTCTCTATTTGTAGTCGCAAATCAGATTCCATGATCTTTAATTTCTTGACACTAGATGGTCGTCGTGGACTATATATAGTTGTCGATTTTTTTTCCCTTGACAGATTGGTTTTCTTCGTTAGGTTTGTAACCTCTTTTTTCCCCAAAAATAATATTATAAATAATAATTATTATAATTTTTTTTATAATAATAATTATTAATTAACAATATTATTATACTATTGTCTTATAAACTATATATATAGTTTAATATATAGTTTTTTAAAATAATAGTTAATTATTGTATTAAAGATTATATAATAAATATCTTTATTTTATTATTTGTTTTAATAATAATAAAATAAGGTTTTGAAATATTCTAATTAAATAATCGAAAAATGCTAATAGTTTTGTAAAATGGCAGTAGATTAGGTGGTTGGAAGGAATGAGTGTTACCTTCCCCACCTAAGTTCAAATCTCACTTGCTTTTTAATAGCAATTATTATGCACTTTTTTTATTTTTTATTTCCCTTAGGTTTTGTAAAGTTTAAGTAGATTGGGTGGTTGGGAGAAATGAGTGTTATATTCCCCACCTAAGTTCAAATCTCACTTGCTCTTTACTATTAATTATTATGCACTTTATATTTAAACTCAAACCCACTTTAAGAAAGAAGGTGTGGTTTCACTTTTGCCCTCTTTTTTTTTTCCTTTTACTTTTATCTTTTCTTTTTTTTAAACTTTTTTTTCTTCTTCCCTTTCTTTTTACATTTTTATTTTTCTTTTGGACAATGTCCAATATCTTAGGGAAACCATAAAATAAGGCTACAAGCCAAAATTCAAACAAGGTCTGAGAATTAAGGCCAAAGACCGCGATCTAGCCAATGAGGCTCTGATACCACTTGAAGCAAATAATTATTCACTTACAGAAATAATATTACCAAAAGACTTGGAATATTAAATAAGCCATAATAATATATAAATTGATGATAGAATAGATATGGTGATAGATTACAAGGTGAGTGCCATATATATATTAATCGTAAAGGCACTTTGGATACTATCCATGAAAGGATGCATCATTTTAGAATTGTTTACTAATAACTATTTATTAATTATTAATTATTAATTATTAATATCAATAAGTATTAATATTAATAATTAATATTGATTTTAATAGTTATTATTAATTATATAATAGTTATTTAATTATTATTTTATGTTCGTGACACCTAATGCACTAAGTGTGATACTAGGAGATTCTCACATAGTAGAAGTTGCAGGTTTTCTTAATGAGGTGAAAATTAGCTTTGGTTACTACTATGGTGAAAGAACACAGGAGGTCTGCATCTAAATATTTGTTCTTTGATTTTTTTTGTGCACGACAAAAGAGATGATTTGGATATGACAAGATGAAGGTAGGAGATGTAGGTTGTCATGGAAATGGAAAGAAGGTCCTAAACCATTCCTATGATTTAGATTTTTTGATATGTGATGAATACCTCTACCATCATTTTCATTCTCATGAAAGATTTTAGAAATTCCACTTCACATGGGATAGAAGAAACTACTTATTCTCATTTTGGTGAAGACATTTTCCCTCTTCTTGAACCAATCGCCAGATCAAAATATTCAAGTTCTCCTTCACCATGATGTATCCTAGATCTTGCTAACATGAACTCACAATGCAATTGTTATCTTGATGTGATACCAAACTTGATTTGAAATTTTAGGATATTCTAACCATAAACTTCATTTGAATTTGAACGTTAAATAATCATTAAACATGCTTAACAACAGGAAATTTAAATTATTTAAATCATTCACAAATCAAGTAGAAACATATATGTAAACCATAAATAGAAGAGACATGCGATAATGGAATTCGTCCCTCGTGGGCTACATCTTTGGGCCACTTCCAATGGGAAGGTGAATCTATTAAGTCTTTAAAATATTACAATTGAGTGTTCTAGAAACAATTCATAATTATCTCTGTTAGAAGCAAAAATAAAAAACACCATTGAATTCCTTGGATAATTCTAAATAAAATGAGTATAAACTCGAATATATTTTCGTGAAACCTCCTCTGGCACACAAAACAAGAACAACCTCTTCCCTACGTTTACTCATGGTACTTTCCCACCTCAAGAGATGTGAATATTAATGTATGTACTATCTCAATATCTATGCCCACAGTTAGTCTTGGAATCTATGCGTATGGTTAGTGCTTTCTTGCTACACTCTTCCTGTGTGACTACCAAAATATTATATTTTTAAATGTTAAAATATTTTGTTTTGGGGTCGTGCGCCATGGGACACACGCCCTTTTGCATCCCCGCACCTTCTCTCCATCTCTTAACAAGACATTGCCATGGTTTAACCAATGAATGGTTGTTTTCCTAATGGTCATCAGTTGTGCTTTGGGGGAAGAGGTCATGGGGTCAAACCCACAGGCCTCTCCTCCTCGTCCCCATGTTTTGAATGGTGTTTTATATAAAATATACCACGTTATACAAGGGTTATAAGGTTTGATGGATATAGTTTAACATATCGCATGTATAAGGATCTATTGAGGCTTGGAAAATCCCAATTAACAATAGTAGGTATTATCCCCAATAAACGTTTCCAATTAGCTCATTATTGCTTCATATGGGGAATCCGTTCGGTTTACGGTCCGACTACCATAGGTCAAGTAATGGTTTAAGCTTTCTTTACTGGTTGCAGCTCGGTGCATTGTTTAAGTGTATTTTTCATTTTATTTTATATATGATATGCAAATGCCTAATCTAAGTGCAAATCGATAGAGAGAACGAAGAGTTCACAATGTGATGCATAGGTTCATACCTCTTGTCTTATTATCCATTTCGTTTCTAAATCACAAACAAATAACAACTATGCTAAGATAGATAATTCTACCTAACCTATCCCTAGGGAGCAATATTATTTTTAATGATGAGTAATTTACTGTTAAAACATGCATAAAGAATATTATAGAATGTTGTTCATAATTCAGAATACATGAATGCACGCAGGAATGTAAACAAAGATATCGCTCATTGTTAGTTAAAACATTCATTACTCAATATACTGCATAAGTTTCATAAAAATAATAGGAAATAATTCATAACATGGAAGTAATTCATAACTCAAAATGATCTCACAGTTCGTAGAATAAGCCGAAACAGAAATAATTCGACATTCAACCAATCTATAGCATGCATTTGAGACTTCACAGCTCCTATTCCAGTAGAAAATATGGCTTCTTTTTTATAAAAGGAAGTACTTCTTCTTACAATAAACTTCACAAAAATATAGCATGGAAAATTCCCTCTAACATCTACTTCACCTCTACTTATAAAAAACAAAAATGACTCATGAGTTTCCCTCCAGCCTTTTGGGCTTCCTCCACTCTTTCTTTACAAAATTTTGTCCTCTAGTGCATGCACTTAGAAAAAAATAAATACAAAAAAATAATCCTCCGTTTTGAATAAGACAAAACTAAGTGGGCCCAGTTGGTGTCTTGACAAAAACGCCCCAAGCTTGTGCTTGTTAACCGATGACTTGGTACTCTACAAGTTCCAATACACGAATTGCCACCTCATGCTTTGACAACTGGCATTCGATTTCCTTCACCTTGGGGGTACTCTAACTCAAAGATTCTTCTAACTTGAGTTTTTGACCTGATGCTTGTATAATCCAAATCTTGATGTGTTCTTCACTAACAGTTTCAATCCTTGATATACTTTCTTCTCCCTCTTGTAGCCTCTCTTGAAAATTCTTCATATGTTCTTCCCTTACCAGGAAAACTTGATACGAGGAATCTGTTAGAATCATGCATTGATTGTGAACTAGATATATGCCTTTGTAAAATTTGGCACACTTTTCAATAGTTTTTTCAATAGCGGTGTTTAACCTAACAGTTGTTCTACAACCAAAATTCAATATGGAAACCTCTATCTTAATACTTCCTACATATTTCTGAGGCATGTTAGCTGGAAAGGTTGAATGGGTTTCTTTCCATGATAACTGATTTCTTACAAGCTCTACCACATCGGATAATCTTCTCTGGAATTGTGTTGATTTGAGTTATAGATCTTTCAATCTATCCTCAATTTGCTTAACCCTATACATCTCCTGTGCAAGATTTAGTGAAATCTAATTGATCTCTTTTTGCAACATCAAGGTTAGATTCTGGAATGGAGTGATGTCCATCTGTTTTTCTTTTGCCACTTGCAGTTATTCTTTAAGTAAAAGGTTATGAGCTTCCAACTCCTCTAATATTTTGCTTGTTGTATCTCCTTTATTTACTTCTTCCATGACGTGCTTCTCGAGGTCTTTTTTCTCTCCTTCAATGATGTTCATTGATAATACTACATCGTCCTTGTCAAACTGTAAATTTTGGCATGCCTCTTTGGACTTCTCAATCGTACTGAGCATATCTTCATGCTTTCTCTTCACACTTTGACCATCATCGCTTTCCCATTTTTGGTGTTTCCTTGATTTGAGCAATCTTCTTCTAAGATTGTTCCAAATCAATCATTATGTTATCAACATTGTCCTCATTAGCAAGGGTTGAGGCTACAACTTCCCTTACCATAAGTCTTGGATCTTTGTGATTCGGATGAACAATTGTTTCCACATTTCTCATGACTCCTTGCTTTTCCCCAGTGTCCACTTTCTTCTCACTTCTCATGAATCCCTATTTTTCCTCGGTGTCCACTTTCTTCTCACTTCTCATGACAATTATTTTCTTATGCTTGTCATAAAAAATAGTATTTAAATCGGCCACCTCCTCCTCTCGGGATGGGATAAAAGGGATTAGTTCAATACCTAATGTCAGATATGGATTTCCTTCTGCTGTGCTACTAGACGGGACATAGGATATTATCAGATCATCATAAGACTGAGTTTGCTCAAGATCCACATGATCATGTTCCTCCTACTCCTTTTGTCGAAGCTCTTCAGCTACTTTCTCTCCAAGTTCTTTTTCTTTGTCACTTGCTTCGAGTCTTAACCTCTCGTCCTCTTGCTATATTTTCTGAGTCTCTTCTTCTTGATTCTTTTTTGCAGTTTCTTCTTCTACTGACCTTTCCTTAGCTTCTTCTTTCGATATTCTTTTTTCTTCTTCTTCTGCTGCCAACCACTGTTCTACTTCTTATGACAATCTGAGTTCCTCCTCTTGTCTTTTCTTAGCAGCTTCCTCCTCTTGCTTCTTTTTCTACTCAATAGATTTTCCCTTACCACCTATGGTAGTTATCTTTTGCTTAAATCTCCTCCTCAAAGTTGTCATACTACATGCATTTCTGAAAATTTCTTCATCTTTATCCCAGTAGTTTGCATACTCAAAATGTACTCCTCCTCTTGCACAATAATTAGCACCTTTATCCTTAGAATCATTCCTATGGAAACTTATCTCTCCAAAATGGAAGTACTCTAACTCCTTTACAAACTATGGTGCACTCTTCACCTTGGAGAACCTATAACTTCCTATGTAAAATGGGACTAGGGGGTATACACCCTTCTTTTGTTCAAACAGGAAACTACCAGCCCCATGAATGTAAATTTTCCTTACTATTTCCTTGTGAATAACATAATCCATAGTGTATTTTGGTAACAGAGAAGGGGCCCTCGAGCTACCAAACATCCTCAGATATAGACCTTCCTTTGTTAGATAATAATTCCCATTATCTTGTACAATATTCAAGGTTTCTTCCAACATGCAATCATACTCAGTGAGGAATATTATCTTGTATAATGACATTATGAAGTCTTTACAAATACTCTTATAGTGATTGAGATATTTGCAACTGATATGTAGCATAAACAGGAGACTTGGCCTTATCCCATTTACACTTTAGAGTTAGGAATGATTGTGTGCACACAATACAATCGATAAAAAATGAGCTCATATAGAACTCTAATTTATTTTGTGAGACTCCTCCAAGTGCTACACTTATACATGAAGACAAACTGTTAGACACTATATTCACCTAGTTGAAAATTGTTCCTTTAGTGGCCACACAGAATATTACTCGTACCGAGATCAGTTTGAAATTATTTCCATTTGCTCTTCTAAAGATTCTATTCAACATAAATGCTATCAATCTATAGGGAGTGCAAAGGTTCGTAGTTTCATACTCCCCAGATGGCCTTGTACGAAAATTATTTCAAGGGACCATCATTCTTTTGACATTCTCCAAAACATCTAGATTAAGGTCCTTTAACCATTTTTCATTTAGATAATTCTGAGGCATGGGTAGTTTATATGCTTGGGATACATAAGATGGGATGTAAGCAGCATAACCTTGTCCTTCAGTGTTAGAGAAAATCATTTTTTCTACATCAGCCCTATCCAGCCTCTTAGTTCTGAACATGGAAAAGTTCTCGACGAGTGGCAACTTTCATGATTGTTGATCTCTCTATATTTGCATATATGGGTAAATATTCCAATCCTACATTGGGACACTTAGATTGGTGATCATTTGGTATATTTCCCCCCACTTGTACTCAGGTTTGATCCCTCTGACTGCTTTGGTATCTTCATATATAACTTTCACTCGAGTTATCATCTCTATCTCTAGTTATTCATCAGTAGCTTGCACCTTCTTCTTATGTTTCGGAGGCATGTTCCTATATGAATTTGATCATAAAAAAGCATGTTAGATTCAATCTATTCCAAACATATAATTTGATAAACTCTATACTAAGCAAAAAAACAAAAAAAAACTCGACCTTAACCAGAAGTCCCTTTACCAAAACATCATGATGCATAATGAATAAATTTTCTGCGTCTACCCTAAACGCGCTCTCATGAAAAATAAAACACACAACAAGCTCAAAGTTTTCAAGGGGAGAAATGCACAAGGTTTAGAAGCATTGAATCTGCTGCGTCAGTCTTTAGGATCCCACGGTAACACATTTGCAAGCACATCGATGTCAATACTGTAGACCAAAAAGGATCACCTATGAGATTCCATAGGCGAAAAAACCCTTAAGGGTAACCGGGGTTTTTACCCTAAAAGTAAATTCCTCCCAGGGCATTTTAAAACACCTCTACCAACAGGCCAATAGCCACAGTACTGCCATATCTGATTAATGCAACGAGGGAATGCTCGCAAAGTCCTAAATATACATAATTTTTTTGTTCTATTTTTTCATTACATATATATAAATATATATATTTGTTTTACCTAGGGTTTGCAGAGGGCGCCCCGATCGAATTAAGATGCCAGGCGCATTGTGCTCTTCCCTACGTGCTCTTGGTTGTTTGGTATCAGATGTTACGATGAGCGAGGATTGGTCTTGCCTTGAGCATAACACAACCCTATTTGTGCTGAGCCAAACATCATTGCACAATAAAAACCAGAGTCCCCGAGCTCCACTTCGCCATCCTCGGTATTTGAATATTCCACTTTGGGGATGGTAATTTTTTTATTACTATTATCTAATTAGGGATGAGATTGAGTTCTCTGATGTTTTTGGGTGTAGAAAGAGGCTCTACCTGCATTCATCCCAAGAGGATGAAAAACAAAAAATCATACCCATGATACGAAGCAAAAGAATAGAGAGAGGACATAATTTCCAAGCTCCTTATAGATATTTTGATGTTCCATATGAGAAAATGGATAATTTCTAGTCTCCTTATTTCTTGCCAGGTTGTCACCAATCATTGATCATGTGACTGTCTGGACCTTGGAACATTGGATTCCCTCTTCCAATGTCTCTGGTGCCATTTTTCTCCACGTGGCTATTCCAGCAATTACTAGCTCATTGGTTCCAGTTTCATAGAACCCCAGCTCCTAGCACCCAGTATTTGATCAAACTTTAACCACTCTTAGATCTAGATTCAAAATTCTGAACAGGTACTAGCTCTTGACTTTGTTTTTTGTTTACTTCCAGTTTTAAAGCATAAAGTAGTGTTATTCTACTCTAAAACTGTAGAGAAGGCATTGTGATTTGAGTTTTAAATGCTAATTAGAGAAATTTGTTTTTTTTTTGTTGAGGATGGGTCATTTCCTTCCTTTACCATTCCAATAAAAGATTGTCAAATAATCACAACCCAGTCTAAATCCCAGCTCGCATCTGGGAACCACAAATATATCTATCAGTATAAACTTTTCCATGAGGACCCATTCTGGGGTTTTGTTGAATATCTATGTGGAATGTGTCTTCCTATGTAAATACCAAGTTCTAATGCCTGCATCAAGTAATCCGATACATATCTGAAAAATGGTTTTGTTTCTACCATGGCACACCTCAAGACCTGGGGTATACATCCTTGCTATAGATATAAGAAGGTATGAGTAGGGATCTGTCAATGAGAATGGGTAGATTCACTACAGTGGACGAGAGCTGATGTTAATTTCCTTGCATTCGAACAGAGGAGAGAGAGCGGTACCAAAGTTTCCATACTTTCCAACTCTACTGTTGATCACCCTACATTATCACAAACATGATCATCCATCCTGACTGGTAATTCTTGAACACTTGGCATAAGGGTTAAATGCAAATATTTTGACAACTGGAATCCAGTCAATCCCCACACTGGTGTATTAATTCACAATAGCGATGTGTGCTAAGAGTATACTGTTAGCAAAAACTTCTAATTCTGAACAAATTCGGAATAAAACTATGAAACATAATCGGAATTAAAATGCTGAATAGATCATACCTCCAGTCATTGATGCTACTTGTCTTGCTGTAGAAGTTTTCCCTGTTCCACTCCTTTTAGCTTCCTGTACGACACTTCCAAGCTCTGATTTCTCTTTCTTGATGGTGTTAAACTGAAGGGGATTGAGATAGTAAGCTTGGTGACCAATAGGGGTTTTAAATATCCAAGCTCCCACCAAGCTTCTATTAGCTATGTGTCAAATGTTCCACAAATCTAGGTGATGGACCACTCCAACAGCTCCCAACAAGAAAACGGTTTCCAAGCTAAATGAACCGTTGGCAGTTTTGCAGTTGAAGTGGCGGTAGTGTGAGGAGCTGCTGAATGCGAGAGCTTACATTCTCCCACTTGGTCCATACTTCCAAACTGAATGTATCATCTTAAAACCTATTGACAATCTGTATTTAGTAATAGATACAAGAATCATGGCGATAAGTCCTCTTATGACAAGTATTACCTTCCATGTATTACTATGTATTTATTGCTATTTTAATTTATGTGGCAACAATTTCTTAATGAATAAACCTTATGTTTATTCTTGGTCCTCATAGATGAATTTTCTCAAATTAACTTAAGGTGCACATATGTATGAGAAAAAACAGCACAGTAATTAATAATTTTATTAAAAATAACATTGTCCATACAATGAGAAACTACATAATGGAACCAAGTCCCATATTCATTACATGATCCTTGAATTTAAACAGTGGCATGCCATTAGTCAAAGGATCAGTGATCATGAACTTAGTGTTGACGTGCTCAATGACCACTTTCTTTGCTTTAACATGTTCCCTAATGGCTAAATACTTAATGTCGATGTGTTTATTTCAACTCCCACTTTTGTTGTTTTTAGCCATAAAAACAACAACTGAATTATCGCAATACATTCTCAATGGATTAGAGATAGAATCCATAATTCTAAGCCCATAAATGAAACTCTTAAGCCATACACCATGTAAAGTAGCCTCAGAAGAGGAGACAAACTTGGCTTCCATAGTGGAAGTGGCAATCAAGGTCTGCTTGGCACTCCTCCATGATATAGCTCCACCGTCCATCATAAAAATGTATCCTGATGTTGATTTGCATGAATCAACACATCCAGCAAAGTCAGAATCTGAGTAGCCAATTACTTCCAAATTGTTCGTCCGTCTATACGTAAGCATGTAGTCTTTAGTTCCTTGAAGATACGTCATTACTTTCTTTGCATCTCTCCAGTGGTCTATACCTAGATTACTCTGATATTGTCCCAACATTCCCACAACAAATGCAATGTCAGGTCTTGTGCAGACCTGAGCATACATTAGGCTTCCAACAGTAGAAGCATATGGAATTTTCTTCATTTGTTCCCTTTCAAGGTCATTCTTCGGGCATTGGTTCAAATTTAACCTGTCACCCTTCACAATGGGAGCTATACTTGGTGAGCAATCCTTCATCTGAAATCTCTCAAATTTTTTATTAATATAGGTTTCCTGAGATAGACCTAAGAGGCCTCGAAATCTGTCTCTATGGATCTTAATTCCAATGACATAAGACGCCTCACCCATATCCTTCATATCAAAAATTTTAGAGAGGAATTGTTTCACTTCATGCAGCATACCCATATCATTGGTTGCTAGCAAAATGTCATCCACATATAAAACAAGAAAACAAATTTTACTCCCACTAACTTTCAGGTATATACATTGATCCATAATGTTTTCTGCAAAACCAAAAGAGGAAATTACATTGTGGAATTTCAAATACCATTGGCGGGATGCTTGTTTTAAACCGTATAAGTATTTCTTGAGCTTGCAAACCAATTGCTCACCATCACTAGAGGGGAATCCTTCAGGTTGTTTCATGTAAACCTCCTCCTCTAGATCTCCATTTAGAAAAGCCATTTTCACATCCATTTGATGCAACTCCAAGTCGAAATTGGCTACTAATGCCATAATAATGTGCAATGAATCTTTCTTAGGTACAGGAGAGAAAGTCTCCATGTAGTCGATCCCTTATTTCTGAGTGAATCCTTTAGCAACAAGTATAGCCTTGTATCTCTCAATGTTTCCCAATGAGTCTTTCTTTGTCTTAAAGACCCATTTACATCCAATGGATTTTGTGCCATTAGGAAACTCAACAAGATCCCAGACTTCGTTACCCTTTATATAATTCATCTCTTCCTTCATGGCATCGTACCATGATTCTGATTCTTTGCAATTCATGGCTTGTGAAAAGGACTCGAGATCATTTTCAGCTCCAACGTTAAAGTCATATTCTTGTAGATACACAACATAATCATCAGGAATTGTTGATCTCCTTGGTCTAGTAGATCTTCTTAATGTTGTATCACTGTCTTCTTGAGAAGTATGTGGTTCAACTGGTTGTTCAAAAGTTCTTGGAAACTCTTGAACTACCTGATCTATTAGAATACCATCAGCAACTTGTGGAACTTCAAGAATTGGTTGTTCAACACCAGTTTGTGCTTGAGGGGTGCTGTGAACAATAACCAATCTATCACTTGAGGTGGAAAGTTGATATTCTGAATGATCCTTCTCGAAAACTATGTTCTTGGTTAGATCGCTCCCACTGATCAAGTCATTTTCAAGAAATTTTGCATTTCTTGATTCCACAATCCTAGTGCCATGAGATGGACAGTAAAATCTGTAACCTTTATACCTTTCAGCATATCCAATGAAATACGCACTAATGGTCCTTGGCTCCAAATTATTTTCTTTTGGATTATATATTCTCAATTCATACGGGCATCCCCAAATGCGCATATGTCGCAAACTCAGTTTCCAACCTTTCAATAATTCAAATGGCATTTTAGGAACGGCCTTGGTTGGAACTTGGTTTAATATATACACTGTCGTCTTAAGTGATTCAGTCCACAACGATTTAGGAATATTGGAGCTGCTAAGCATAATCCACACCATGTCCAATAAAGTTTGGTTTCTTCTTTTTGCTACACCATTCTGGTCAAGTGCATTAGGCATGGTGTTTTGGGCAACAATCCCATGCTCTTGAAGAAATTTAGCGAATGGCCCAAGTGCTTGTCCATATTCTGTGTATCTACCATAATATTCTCCACCTCTATCTAATCTCACAATCTTAATTTGCTTGCCGCATTGTTTCTCTACTTCATCCTTAAATATCTTAAAGGCATCTAATGATTTGTCCTTTTTATGAAGCATGTAGAGATACATATATCATGAGTAATCATCTATAAAAGAGATTAAGTATCTCTGACCATGTGAGTCCATCTCTGGACTACATATATCAGTATGTATGATTTCTAATATGCCCAAACTCCTATTGGCACCTTTCTTTGACTTGTTGTTCTACTTTCCTTTTATGCAATCCACACAAGTCTCAAAATCAATGAAATCCAGAGTATTAAGTACTCCTTCATTTACCAATCTTTTAATTCTTTCTATAGAGATATGACCTAACCTCCAGTGCCATAATTTAGAGGAATCTTCATTAATAACACATCTTTTAGTGCCAGTGTGAACATGCATTGAATCATAAGTGACATTGTTTTGTAAATTAACGTAGTAAAGAACACCAGACAAAATACCATTCCCAACATAATCAGATTTATAAAATAAACTGACGGATGTTTCTAAAAAGTTAAAGGAATATCCAAAATGTACAAGTCTTCAAACTGAAACCAAGTTTCTAGAAAAACTTGGAACATAAAAGATCCTTTCTAATTTTAAAACAAAGCCACTGCTTAAATTTAAATAGCATGTTCCTATAGCTTCCACATGCGAGCCCATCTTGTTTCCTGATAAGATGCTTTGCTCACTTCCCACTGGCTTCCTTAGGTTTTGCAAACCCTACAAGGAATTTGAAATGTGAATTGTTGATCCAGAATCAATTCACCAAGTGTTAATATTGACATTGACCATTTTATATTCATAACAAACAAACGAGATTGCATTACCTTTGTCCGCAAGCCATTTCTGAAATTTTTCGCATTCCTTCTTCATGTGTCCCTTCTTTTTACAGAAGAAACACTTGGAATCCTTCTTAATATTAGCTTGGGGAGGTACTTTACCTTTCCCTTTCTTATTGGCTTGATATTTTCCCTTCCTATGCATTGCCAGCATTGCACTTTCTCCCATTTCCATCACCAGTCTTTCTTCCTCTTGAACACACATGGTCATGAGTTCATTTATTGACCATTTATCCTTATGTGTGTTGTATGAGATTTTGAAAGGTCCATATTGGTGTGAAAGGGTGTTCAGGATGTAGTGTACCAGGAAATAATCTAATATTTCAACCTCGAGTTTCTTCAATTGAGCCACAGTGTCCCTCATTTACATGATGTGCTCGCGCACACCTTTCACATTGGTGAGCCTTAGGGATGAGAACTTCATGATTAGGCTGCTTGCTAGTGCCTTGTCTGAAGTGACGAATTGATCATCAATGGCTTTCAGCAAATCTCAGACCCTTTAATGCTGATCAACTGAACCACGAATACCAGCTGAAATTTTAGTCTTAATGAACATCATGCTTAAACGATTAGATCACTCCCATCGCTCATAAAGTGTGATGTCCACTGTAGTGCTGGTATTGGTGAAGTTGGTGGTTCATTTTTCCTAATAGCATAATCTATGTCCATCCATCCCAAATGAAGGAGAATTCTCTCCTTCCAGACCTTATAGTTATCTCCCTTAAGTTCAGGGATATCACAACGAATTAAAGAGAAATTTGCAAGTTGTACAACTGCATAAAAATAAAGATCGCATGCTTACGTTAAAATTGAGACCAAATAAAATTTCATGTTTTACCAATGTAATTTCATGCTCTAAGATTGAATCTAATGACATAAAAATTTCCTGTGGGCTAAATTTTTAATTCAAGCAGATTCAAATAATCTTTATGATAAAACTATTAATTCATAATTCTTGTGGGTAAGTTATGAATAATTCAATATTGTATCCTAATTAATTACATAAATATAATAAAAATTCATGTGGGATAAAATTTATTATATTTAGTATAATTAATTACAATTAATGTATAAACTTTATTTATGTGATCCTAAACAAAAAAATATAGTATTAATTAATTAGAGATGCTGTGGCTATTCTCTAATTAAATATCATATAGATCACTAGACATTACTGTTGTTCAGTGTAACAAAACAAGCTTCAAATGAACAGAACTGAATGCGGGCCAGCTGATAAATCTAAACTCCACTGCTAGCTATCAAGGTTAAGAATTAAATAGTTCACTATACTTCAGGATTGCAGTGACTTAAATGCCCCTCAATAAGACACAGATCTCATAGACTGGAAACAACAAACACCCACAACAATGGACAATGCAGCTTCAACAATAGATAGACAAAAAAAAGAAATTCTGGAATATCTATTACTTTCATATAAAATAGATATTCAAAATACCATATTTCCTTTATGCAAACAACAAAAAACATAAGATGGAGAGGTTCTCAGGCAATGCCGCAATACACATGGTTCTACGTGCTCAGAACCATGATATTGGGGATGATCTTGTATATAAGCATAGTAGATCAATGGAAATTGAATAATATATAGAGACCTATTGAAAATTACTTGAATCAACCAATGACTCAATATAGCTCTTTTCCCAATAATTCTTTGATGCATAATTTACTCAAAAACATAAAAATAAGCCCAAACTGACACATATGAAGTAACTTATATCCTCTTAACCTTATATCCTGTTAACCTTATATTAAACCCAAATCAATGGAAAGCTTTTCAAAAACACTGATGAGAAATATAGCAGGGTATTATAGACCTGTTTGGGCTATTAAACCCGAGTGGCCTATTCTAGAGAAAATTACTTCGTAAGATATTGCAAACAACATTCAGATGGAATATGGGCTATGGTGGATGTCTCGCTGGACAGTTCTAGAATTTAAAACATTTTTCAAAACCAAAAAAATTTAAATAAATGTTTTCAGCAACTCAATATTTCAGTTGCCAAATCCCTGGACATTAGAAATTACATATGCATCAAAATTAATAAATAATTATAATTTCTAAAAGTAATTCAACCAGTCTCCGTTGCAGTCCACACCCGTGAAGAGAAAAATGTTTAAATTCTTAAACGCAATGAGCTCCCTTCTTAAACACATCACGCATGTCTACTCTGATAAGGACAATGAACATAAGTGTGCCTAATATATACCCCAATAATTGAAAAAACTAACCCACGCTGAAGGGCGGCTCCCCTCCATTATTTGTCACGTCCCCATGCCTCCAACCGGTGAGGAGGACGGGACTACAAGCTTCAAACACATGGGCTAAGAGCCCCATGAACATGTACATGCACAAAATTGCTGAAACAGAATGCTTAAACTTGTATATTGAACTAGAATATGCTCACATGAATATTTATCATGCACAGATGCAATCATCTATCAGACACAGCAGAAGCATCATACATTCAACAAGCATTCATGCAACATGTTCATCATATCATTAACAAAAATTAAGGTTGTAGAAGTAAAATAGGGAAGATCACTTATCTTATGAAAACTTCTTCTGCAACCAGCTACGTTGCTGCAACGTTCCACCCAACCATAGGCCAGCGTTCTCCTTAATCTCTCAGCAGTGCTGCCACCCCCAAGCTGGGCATGATTCTCCAAGGAATAAGGGAACTAGCAGGCTTACACATAGCCCAAGGATACACAAAACACAAAGACAATCCAACAGAGTTGGGTTTATCAGGCCATTAGGGAGCTGGAGAAGGCAAATTGTTAAGCTGGTGAGCTCATTACAGAGCCAAGAACACCTACACCAAAACTAGCCTGACCTCTAAGACACCCAAACACACCCAACACAAGGAATCAGTCCCCTCTCTGCTACACATTCCCTCAGGCCCTACATTCCCTTCCAGTGCTATTCAGGGGTGATGGAGAAGAAGGCCAACCCTCTAGCTCTATCTGTGTGGTTTCCAGCCACCAGGTTTATCAAGAAAATCTAATCCAACATCCCCGCTCCTCTCACAGTTCGAAGACTAACCATTGCACCCAAGCAATTAATCAGCTGATATAGCTTAAGACAGGGAAAACATTCATCATGTTATTAAGACAGGGAAAAAATTCTCGTGAAAATTTCATCATGATTTTCTTAATAATATTCCTCGAGTCTAATTAATCTAGGCCTTAGAAGGTCAACAAAGGTCATGGTCCACTTTAGTAGACTCGACAAAGATCACAACACCCTCTAACCAGGTCATGGGTCACCTCTAGTAGGCTTATAGCAGAGGATAAAAAGAAAAATGGATGCATAGAGAAAACCCTATAGTGGCAACTACATACAGAACACCAAGGCAGAGATAACTGCTCTGATACCAACTGTTAGCAAAAACTTCCGATTCTGAACAAATGCGGAATAAAACTCTAAAATAGTATCGAAATAGAAATGCTAAATAGATCATACCTCCAGCCATTGATGCTACTTGTCTTGCTGTAGAAGTTTTCCTTGTTCCACTCCTTTTAGTTTCCTGTACGTCACTTCCAAACTTTGCTTTCTCTTTCTTAATGGTGTAAAACTAAAGGGGATTGAGATAGTGAGCTTGGGGACCAACAGGGGTTTTAAATAGCCAAGATCCCATCAAGCTTCTGTTGGGTATGTGTCAAATGTTCCACAAATCTAGGTGATGGACCACTCCAATAGCTCCCAACAAGAAAATGATTGGCAAGCTAAATGAACTCTTGGAAGTTTTGCAATTGAAGTGGCGGTAGTGTGAGGAGCCGCTGAATGTAGGAGCTTACATATACTCACATGATCCCTCCCTTCACTGTCTGGAATGACATATATCTTAGTTAACCTACCTATGCCATAATCTTAGCCATTGTTCCAATTTATTAAAGATACCAATGCTTCCATAATTGGCAAGCCAACCACACAGCCATAGCTACTGACGTACGATGGTTCCAACAATGGCGTTATAAAACATAATTGTTGGTTCTTGTTCAAAACATAAGATACCTTCTGCAACTGTTGTTGGACTCTTCCTTGAGAAGCCACCAGGCTCTCTTTTTCAAACCGAGATAAAGTCAGTTCATACAGTTGCAAATAGAAAGGGTTTTAGATCCATATAATCTATTCATGACTTGCACCCAATAGTCAATGGCAACAAATATACATTTTTTTAATGTTGAATGTAATAAATAAGTACTTCCTTAAGCCCTTAGTCACGAGTTCTGCTATATGCCATACATACATTATAGCCACAAAAATGATAATTTGATTTAAGAAATTGTGTTGCCATACTAAATCCCATTGCTCCAAGGCAAACAAAGCAATATTCTCCATTGTATTTGAAGTTACAATAATTTTTTTTGTACAATGCGTCCATGAGAATAACCATCATTTAGAGACACAATATTGACACCTAGTATATTTTTGCCAAATCTATCCAAATTGAAGGAAAAAGAATAACAAACTCATATGTAAGTTTATTAAAGCATATTAAAAATGATTGCTTCAACCATATCTAAAACCTCAAATACATAAAATTACATAAGTTAAGGGGAAAATTAATGTTCAAAAGCTCTTTTACATAAAATTACATAAATTAAAAGAAAAGGAAATGTTTATTGTAGGCATTCCTTGTAAATGCACATCAATAATGTAAACTTATTTTACCAATATTTCAAAAAAAAAAGCAGTTTACACAGATCAGATTTATAACTTCTAAGACGTGTTTAAAAAATTAAACAAAATATTATTTCTATAATTAAGTATTGGTGTAATTACATAAATTAAAAGAAAAGGAAATGTTTATTGTAGGCATTCCTTAATTACACTAATTAAAAGAAAGATAAATGTTTATTGTAGGCATTCCTTGTAAATGCACATCAATAATGTAAACTTATTTTACCAATATTTCAAAAAAATAGCAGTTTACATAGATTAGATTTATAACTTCTAAGATGTGTTTAAAAAATTAAACAAAATATTATTTCTATAATTAAGTATTGGTATAATTACAATCCATCAATAAAGGATTTATCTATTTAAAGGCCATGAATAAACTCTTGATGTGCTATAGCATACTAAGAGGAAAAGGTAGTGATTTGGCTTCATTATTCACATAAAGACATAAGGTAACCATAATATCATTGTTTTCCAAAGAAATAGTTAGATACAACATAAACTAGAGTGAAATCATTATGTTTTGGTTAACTAGTTTTTTTTGTAGAAAATGTAATTGATTACTAAAGATGTGATATTTCCATTAACTTATAATAGAATCCTATGGGTTTTTGTGCAGCACCTTAGGTAAGCGACTTTAGGATTTAAAGGAAATTATGATATAGATTTCACCCATATGGATTACAAATTTAAATTTACATCAATATCCTTTAAACAGCTAAGTAATTCAAAATATCTCCCCTTGACTAAAGGGTACATTTTGGCTAAGGTCAATACAAGGGAGTTCAACAATAGGCTCTAGGAACATCAAGATACATAGGGAGGTTGATGTGTTTTATTACATGCCAATCACATACTGTCATACATGATAGAATCTAGTGAAAACCATGTAGCCATAAAAGCCACTATACACAAATATGCAACGTCTCTCATGGGTATATAGAAAGAGTGCATACAATTAAAATAACATCAAGTCAAATCCATACATGACCCAAATTACATACAAACACCGATGCTAAATGGACTATGGAGTAAAAAAAATCTTGGCTACAACAAATAATTACATCTCTCTCAAAATCCTTTCCTATATTGGGATTTTATTCATCAATAGCACCTTCTACAACCACTTATATGGTCTAGCCCTTTCCTCTACTTGCAATCTGGGAGTTGGCCCTGGAAGGGAATTATTCAACACCTCACAATTTTGATGAAATTTCATAATCCAAGCCTTAAAATAACGTAGAGGAGCTTTTCAATCAAGCTATGCAGATGAGAAATTTAATGTTTGCATGTGGAAATTGGAATTAATACAAATATACGACATAAATTTAAGATGAAAAAATGTTAAATGTCTATTCTTTAGTGTAAAATTCAAGATAAATTTTAAAATTTAAAACTATAAATAATTTATGTTGTTATTTGTCTTACATTAGTCTTACACTTTTCATTTCTTAGAGATGCAATTATACCATGTGTTCATTTTTATAATGATATTTTTTTTGTATTTATGATTGCAGTGCCTACTATGGACCACAATGCAAAGTATTTGAGAGTTATTGGTCATCTGAGAGAAATCGGTTCTCCTTGGAGGGATGGAGATGAGTGTTGCAGGTCATTGTTGACATCTTTGCTTACCATAGTGGATACCATCAACAGATTAAATGATGCTTTGTATAGCATAACATCATACAAAGAGAGAAAAATACAAGAATATGTTGATGGATTGAGACAAAATGAGATTTAGATGCTCAAAATAACAAAAGAACACATATATACACTATTTAGAGTTCCTTAGATAGATGAAATCGAGAGAGAAGTAGACCACATAATTCCATTGACCACATATTTCCATTGACTGGTGCATCTGTTAACCAAGTAGAGACCATTGGATGGGCAGATGGTACATGCTTTTTTATGTTCCCTTGCACACCAATAGGGAAGTATCGTTGTATTTCCTCCATAAACTTTCTCTAGAGTTTGTTAAGGGATAACATGTCAACTATTTTGACATGTTGGGGTTCTAGGGCACTGGTAGGGGGATTCCCCAAGATTGACCCAATGCTAGGAATCGAGATGTTGATTGACATATGCCTCCACCCCTTATCTAGCTACCGAGGCCACACATCCCTACTCCACATGATATGATTACCTAGACAAATCAGTCATTTCTTACGCTAGCTTAGATGATTTATCGACACACCACAACTATTGAGCAAGCAAGGCCCTATTCCTATGGTGGGGTAAAATCATCATCTTTTGATGGTAAAGGACCATTTATTGGTAGGGATAGACCAACATCCCATGTGCTCCAGATCAAGCTACACATGTGCACAACGTGTGGTCAATCCTGTTATGGTCGTGGACCAACACATGGTGCCTCTATGTCGATTGGTGGTCGAGTAAGGACATTGTAAAAACTCTATTGTTGTTCAGTTTATTTTTTCCATATTTAACACATATTAAAATATTTTTAATATGTGTAATTTTTAATCTTGCAGGATCATGATTCCTCTAAGGGGGATGGTAATGTACTAGGTGTTGTCATATCTAAGGCTCAAACAACCAACACTGAGGTAATATTTCAAGATGTGTAATTTTGTTAATACATGTGTTAGTTGATCAATTTGTTAAATGGTCTAATATTTACAATTTTTGAAGCTGCGGGAACCACATTTTAAACAAGATGTGAAAGACATTTCTTGGATTCAAACCCTCTTGGATCCATCTCGACTCCCTCCTTGGAACGCAAAAAAGCCCAAGATATTGGCCTGACAGAGAAAGGATTAGTTGGTAGCACTAGCAATGCAAATGCACTCTCATCTAAGATATCTTTCTATGAATAACTGTCAGAACACGGTTTCTACATTTGGGTAAAGGGATTTCGAGTCCCTTGGTCTTCTACCAAGGTGCTCGATAGAAGATAATGGGTGGGGTGCTTATAGTTATTACACATAGTTAAGTTGCACTACAACTCACCCTTAGATAGGTATTATAACAATATCCCAATGCAGCATAGGCACATTCAACGATAACAGTGCAACGAATACATATAAATTCATTAATAAGAAAATGCATAATCACATAATCACACTAACAAATATATACACTCAATCACATTCCTCAATCACACATTTGAAATGATATCTAACATGGAAACCCATCCTGAAAAAACCACAAAGGTGCTATTCATCTAACATGAGAAATATATGTAACCTTTGGTCTGTGCACTAAGATTCAGAGACTATTCTAGATCTCTCTTTCTTGTTTATACAGAATTCTTCCTCCTCTCATGCTCTTTGGACTTCTGTCACTATTCTTCATCTACTTGAATCTACCAATGATCTGCAGACATCCTGGATCTACTCAATCTCTTCTACATTGATTCACACTCAACTGTAGGTTCTTCAACTCCTCCCTACAATTTTAACACACTAATAGACAATACAATAATACTTGCACTAAATTACCATATGTTATAGAGACAAACATGACCAGACCCTTCGAAGGCTAACCAACATCTTAGGTTTATTTTTTTATAGATTCTTATAAGTCACTTTGAGTTGAATTCATACAGTCATCCAACAAGATTCCTTTCTTGTTTTATCGACACATGACAGTGGGCACTAATGACATGACTTACAAATATGCTTTCATATCTGTGGATTCCATCGAATCTATCCATGCTCGTACCCATGAAATTTCTAAACTATTGATTTCTAGCCATTGCATCGTTGCACCTCTTCTCGCATGGTTAACTCCATCGGATCCTTTTGTTCTTCTTTTGTACCTCTTCTGTCACAGCCTCTCTTCTATCACGAACTCTCTTCTTTTTTTGTCATAGTGTCCTCTTGCGCTGCTTCTTTCCTTATCTCTTTCTTCTTTGTCTTCTTCTATTCTTCTTTCGTCACATCTTCCCTTCTTGCTACTTCTTCTACCTTTTCTTCCTTCCTTCCATGCCTTATTCTGTCGCAACTCCTTTTCCTTCTCTCCTTCTTTTGTTCTTCCTTCTTTACTTCTGTCTCATATCCTTTTACTTCTTGCAACTTAACTCTTTTTCATTCTTGGGAAGAATTCTAAATGAATTCTTCCCATCTTTCCCTATCCCCAACATGCCCCCAAAACTCGCATGTTTCTCATTCCAAGCCACACAAGACCATTGTTCCATATCTTTACTTGTGCTCACATGAACTTGAAAATATTGCAATATTTTCACTACTTTCATTGTCTCGTGTCGCATGTCTTCCTGTGCTTTTGAAAAAATTTCAACAAGGTTGGAACCGAGGTTGTTTTGATGGTACACACCTTGCTTCTTGTACTCGTCATTGTAATCTCTGATATACAAGTTGAATAATATCAGAAACTCTTTTAGCTTCATCCTGCATCTCTTCAGCTATATTTTCCCATTATTTTTGTTGCATGCACAACACCATCAATTGTTGCTACAATTTCTTCATTTATGTCACCTTCGACATATTTTGTGCTAAGGGTAACTATTTGATATCAATATTCAACCAAGTTACTTATGTCTCAATTGTGCGCAACTCCTCTGTGAGTTTCTCTAGTTCAACGTCTTCAACTAAAGCTTCCCAATCCTGAGAGACTTGGCCAATAGCCTTAGCACATAGTGCCTCTACTTCTTCTATCTTCTTTATAGCTTATACTACTTCTTTTATCTCTTCCTCCAAGAATTCAGGTGGTGTTCTTGCTCTTATTTGCACCTCTAACTTTGTGACTTTCTTTCGAAGGTATTCTTCTATTTCTCGAAGTCGAATGACCTTGGCCTCTAGAAACATTTCCTATGTTATTCCTTTTTCTACAAAATTTGTACATGCAAAGGCTATAGCTTTGTCAACCCTCTCCCTATTTTATTCCCAGGTCTTTTTCTCCTACTCGACCTCTACCACTACATGATTCATCTTATTAATACTTATATCCGTGACTTTTTTTTGTTTAATCCTAACATAATGCGACCCGATCTGAAACTTAATGATTCGAAAGAACCAGATCACATTGCCCTCGCCAAGTCCCATTTTCTTCTGCACCTCATCCCTCATGGGCTCTCCATGCATACAAAAATCAATATTAGCATCTTATTTCCTTTCCTTGTTTTTATGTGTGCACGAGATATTATGGGATCTGGCTCGCTTATAGTGAACTAGTGTATCCACAGGTTGATAGTTTGGTGGGTCGGACCATACAACAAATGAAATCAAAATCAACATGCAGGCATAGTGGAAAATTTTACCACTTTCTTGTGATAGAGATGTGTATTCTAGTATTTCATTGAGCAAACATTGCGATGAATTAATGTGAGCTCACTTCACATAGATTTTGACTAGTGAAACAACACTAGTAGACTAGGTAAGTCACAACTTGCACAACATTTACAAGATAATACCTTCATTGAAAAGATAATAGTATATTCATTAATGGACGAGATAAGGAACCATATCTTGGCCCTAACAAAGTCATACTTTTCCTTAACCCTTTCTATCATCACTTTTTCCTACTCTTTTTGTAGATATTACACTCAGTCTATACCTGATAGTGGGAAACCTACTATTGCTACAATTAGCTCGACATGCATATAATATACTTCATCTAGCCAAAGGAATTCTCCATGAAATGATACCATCTATTGTCACACAAATTTATTAACTTCTATGTTGCGACCGAAGTGTGGCATGTATAACAACGATAACAATCCATACCATTCCAGTCCTCTCTCCCATTCCATTGGGATGGAACACTTCAGCAATTCTGGTGTAGGCTGCAAAACTACCATATAACTCTTGATGTCCAAGTATTTTTTTTCTTGGTGTATTATTTACGAAAGGATAGATTCCATAGGTTCAACAAAATATCCTTCAATACCTTAATTCCTTGTTGAACAGCTCTCATGACAAGTGGAGCCCCCAAATTCTTTGGAATTATGAGCTTTGGGGCATTTGCATGATTTGGTGCAATGTATGGAGCTAAAAAATGTTTGGTTTCAAATTATCCATCATCCAGAGGTACTGGTGATGGTGTTATTTCTTTCGCTTTCCCATTCCTATTACGTGTGCACTTTCCCCATGTAGTTTCAGAGGGACCTGGTAGGCCTACAATTGATTTTATGGACGTCCTAGCCAAATGGACTGGAACTTTCTCAACAAATAGAGGAGCCTACTGTTGTGGTGGGACATATCCCATTGTATCTCCCATGATTGGTGTAGGAAATGCAGTCAAAACTTCAGACTCAAAAGATGAAGTAGCACTAGAGATAGAAATAAACATGCTCTAGTAACCTTCTTCCACTCTTTTAATTTGCTAAGAACAATTTATTTCTCTAATCCAAATAGAATGAAATTAATGCGACATGAAGATTGATAGCATGCAAACATTTCCCCCCCGGTCGTTCTTCAAACGTGCGGGAAATCAATACAAAATAATTTATCCTTTCAACCACATGGGTACATCATCCAAACAAATAAAGGAAAATTTTATACACATTGTTGTTTTACTGAAAGATCGAGTGGTATTTATTGCCATAAAGACACACGTGGCCAAAAATAATGCCATCAAATTTCCTTGTATTTTCCAAATTAATTCCTTACAACTGTCATTTCACAAATGACTAACATCCAACTATCATATCTACACTAGTTGTATATATCTAAACAACATCGCACTCCTTTGGCCTGTTTTCTTCCCTTCCTCAAAGCTCCTTTTCTTGCAACACACTATGTGTCTTCGCCATGAATTTTTGGTCTGCATCAAACATCTAATTTGGGAGACTTCATATTTTTAATGCGACAGACTAGAAATCTATGAAAAACAAAAGTTCTTTTCTCTTTTCTCTTTTTATTGCTTTTATTTTATCCTTCTAAGTCAAAGTTTCCATGATACTACTTCATCAGACTTCCATTCACCAATCCTTGGACCTCTATTCCATCTAAGTTTTGAAATCTTAGTACTCCTCCATCAGTGATCTTCAAAACGATATACAACCATAACCAATGTGCTCTCAACTTTCATGGATGCTTGAAAAATTTACTGTCATACATAAGAACAAGTCCCGCAACCTCAAAGTGATTCCTCTGAATGTGTCAATCATGCCATGCTTTTTCCCTTTGTTTTTCAACATTTTGATGAAATCCTACAACAAAATGTTCTTCTTCCACATCCACAATTTGAAACAATCTTTCTTCGACAACATCAACATCTGTAATATCTATAATCACATCAATTCTTCGAATCAAGACAATATACTCCATAGGAATCATAACTTCTTGTCCATAGAGCAATGGGAATGGAATTTGTCCTATTAGATTCTTACAAGTTGTGTGATATGCCCATAATATAGCTCAAATTTTTTATCCTAGTCATCTCTTTGAATGTTGCAAACCTTTGTTAATGCATTCTCTAGAATTTTTTTAAAGACTTCGACAACTCATTTTGCTTGAGGGTTATAAGGCATTTTATTTCTATGCTAAAATGGAATTTTTGTGTGTGTTTTGCATTGAACTGGTTGAGAAAGTGTGTACCTTGGTCACTTCAAATATTATTCCCTATGCATTACCAAATAAACCATATAAATGTTAAGTGCAATAGGAACTTCTTACATGACAAGTGGAACCCCCAAATTCTTTAGAATTCTCACCTTTCGAGCATCTGCATGCCTTGGTGGGATGTATGGGGCTAACAAATGTTTGGTAAAAAATTCTCCATCCTCACTAGGTACTCATAACATTTTTGGTGGTGTTATTTATTTCACTTCTTTCTTCCTATTACATGTGCGGTTTCCCCATGTAGTTTCAGAGGGACCTCATAGGTCTACAATTGATTTTATGGATGTCCTAACCGGATGGACTGGAACTTTATTGAAAACTAGAGGATCCTATTTTTATGGTGGGACATATCCTAATGTATCTTCCATGATTGGTGTAGGTGATGCAATCACAAATTCAGAGTTAAAAGTTGAACTAGCACTAGAGATAGAAATAACCATGCTCTAGTAACCTTCTTCCACTCTTTGAATTTCCTGACAACAATTTCTCTTCTCTCATCCAAATAGAATGAAATCAATTCAACACAAATCATCAATCACTCAAGTCCTCCAGAGCTTCCCACTCAACACAAAATATATCATCCATCATGCGCTTCAAGGTCCACGTCCAACACAAACAAGCATATATATATATATTATCAATAATTGGCTTACGCCCAACATATAAAACAAATCATAATGTTCATATGCATTGGGCTCTTCAACCCAATATAAAAATTAAACATCAAGATAATCATCATAGTCAATAGGCAAATCCTATAAGTCTTAGGTCCAAAATTTGGGATATTACATCCCTCCCAACTGAGAACAACACTGTCCTTGGTGTTATAGGGACTGAGAATGACATCATGAAATAAGGTGAGGTAATCCTTTATCATGATGGCTTCATTCTCCCAAGTATCCTCATGAGCTTGAATGTGCTTGCATTGCACTTTCAACTAGACTACGGTGCACTTCCGAAGCTGCACCTCTCTCTTGACCACTATACAATTAGGCTAAAGGGAAAACTCCCCTTCAGGTTCCACTTGTAACAGGCACCAATCAACAACATGTTTAGTATCATAAACATATTTATTTAACAAAGATGCATGGAAAACATCCTGGACTATTACATGCGCGGGTAACACTAGTTCATATGCCACTGGCCCTTTCTTGGCCAGTATTTCAAAAGGTCCGCAAAATCAAGGTGCTAACTTACTGCACCTACCCAAGCTCAACTAGCCTCATTTAGATTTTACTTTCAAGTAAACATGATCCCCTATTTTAAAGTCCTTATATTTTATTTTTCGATCTGCATAACTTTTCTGGTAGTCTTCCGCTTCTTTAAGATTCACCTGCACCTTGGTAACCAACTGTTCCAATTCCATCAACAAATCAGGCCCTAACATGAGCCAATCCACCAGGCTATCTCAAGTAACTAATGTTCTACACATTTCGTCCATAGAGTACCTGAAAGGGACTCATATTGGTGGAAGTATGATAACCATTGTTATATGTAAACTCTGCGAGATGCACGTAATCCTCCCATTTCATGGGGTTATTCATGACATACATTTGAAGCATGTCCTCAACAATTTGGCTTACTCTTTCTGTTTTCCCATATGTCTGCGGGTGATATGCAGTGCTAAAGTTCAACTGCGTCTCCAATATGGAGAATAAATATCTCCAAAATTTTCTTGTAAACTTAACTTCTCGATCCGAGATAATTGCCTTTAGTATGATGTGCAATATAACTATCTCTTTCAATAAGATATCAACAATGTTCATTGCTTTGTAAGTTGACTTCACAGGAATGAAGTGTGTCTCTTTCAACAACTTGTTGATGACTACAAAAATAGAATCACTTTGCTTCTTTCTTTTCACTAAACCAGTGATGAAATCCATACTAATGACCTCCTGCTTCCATTCAAAAATGGGTAACAGCTGCAGCAATCCCACAGGATGCTGATGCTAAGCTTTGACGAGCTAACATTCCTAACATTTCACAATAAATTTTGCAATGTTGGCCTTTAAATTAGGCTAGAAAAAGTGTCTCTTGATGGAGGATATCATCTTTTGATATCCCAGGTGCCTCGAATAGGGTTCCTGATGATATTTCATGAGGATGATAGACCGAAGGTCCCCTCCTTCTGGAACATACAAACGATCCTTGGACCATAGTAGTTAAGATTTGTCTACCTTGTATTCTTTTTGTTGTTGAAACAACCTATACTCTTGGAATTTCTTCAGGATTTCCACATAGAAGGGGTCAACTCTATTGACTGCTCTAATCCTCTCATACAAATGTGCATCAGTTTGACTCAATGTCACCTCATATATCATATGGTTTCATCGACTCAAAGAATCGACAACCTAATTATATTTTCCCTTAATGTGCTTTAGCTCGAAATGGTACTGACTAAGGAAATCCAACCACTTTGCTTGCCTTGCATTCAGACCCAGTTAATCAAATAAATACTTCATACTCATATTGTCTATCTTAACAAGGAACTTCCTTCCCATGAGGTAGTGCCTCCACATCCTCAAAGTATGGATGATGGAATATAACTCAATATCGTGCATAGGGTAATTCTTCTCATCCTCTTTTAACTTTCGAGAGTCATAACATAATGCATGATGGTTTTGTAAGAGGACTCCTCCAAGTCCTTCCTTGCTTGCATCTATGCAAACAATGAAATCCCCATCGGGATCCATAATCCATAACATTGGCGCAGTCATCAAAAGATGCTTAATCTTTTGAAAAATTACTTCACACTTAGTGGTCCATAAGAACTTACTTGATTTCTTCTGAAATCGATTACGAGGCAAGTGATTCTTGAGAAGTTCTCAATGAACTTTTGATAATATCTGTCTAATCCCAAAAAGGAACTAATGTCAATTACACTAGTATTGGTAGGCCAATCCTTTATGGATTTAACCTTTTCTGGGTCCACAACTATCCCTGTCTTGGAGATAATGTGACCTAAATAATGTATCTGTGGTTTGTAAAAATAAAATTTACTAAACTTAGCATAAAGATGATGTTCTCTCAACACTTGTAGTACTACGCAAACGTGTTCTTCATATTCTTCTTTATTCTTCCAATAAACCTATATGTCATCTATAAATACCAAGACAAACTTATCTAGATACTTACTAAATATGTTGTTCATCATACACATAAAGTTTGCGGGTGCATTGGTCAACCTGAACGACATCACTACAAACTTGTATTTCCCGTACCTTGTACAAAAGGTGGTTTTATGAATATCTTCATCACAAATACTTACCTGATGGTACCTAGATCACAGGTCAATCTTTGAAAATATTTTGGCTCCTCCCAGCCGATCGAATATCTCATCAATCTTAGGGAATGGATAACGGTTCTTGATAGTCATTTTGTTCAATCGATGGTAATCAATGCACATCCACATCGTACCTTCTTTCTTCTTTACGAATAATATTGGTGCTCCCCAAGGAGATACATTGGGTCATATATACCCTTTCTCTATCAATTCCTACAGCTGCAATTTAAGTTCCACCAACTCAGGTGCACTCATGCAGTATGGGGATTTGGAAGATGGAACTTATCCTAAGTTTAGTTTGATGGAAAAGTCTAGGTCTCGTTTCATAGGTAATCTGAGGGTTTCGTCGGGAAACACATCCTTGAATTTTTCAAGAATGGGAATGTGTTCTATGCATTATTCTCTATTAGACTCTATGTCTTAGATGTTCACTGCAAACAACTTGCAGCCCTTCTTAACACATTTCTTCACTTGTAACATAGATATTTTCCTTACAGAAACTTTCTTTGGAATGCCATGAACCTTCACTTAGTTCCCTAGGCTATCAATACATAAGATAGACTTGTGCAAACAATCGAGCATGACATGGTGTTATTCCAGCACGTCCATGCTGATAAGTACATCGTACGATCCAAAATGTAGGATGTTTAGGTTTAATTTTGTAGGAAAAACATTCATGTTTAGCTCCCATTTTTTAACAATTTTTGAAACTTTTCGTTTCGTACTTGTAGCTTACTGAACTAGCCAAGGTTTATCATGTTTTACTTTTGCTAGTTTGCATTCATCAATAATTTTAGGGAAAACATAGCTCCAATAAGCATCGGGATAAATAAGTATTGAAATGGAAGTGTTCAAGATCTTACCTTCTATCTCAACCACTGTAGCTTGATGGTCTTCTTGTCGACCATCCAATACTGCATATATTGGTGGTCTTCCAGCTATGTCCTCAATAGTTGGTTATTATTGTAAGTTGTGCAAGACCGCACCAGTGTTGTTCTCACAATCTTGGGCATAATGAGGCCCGCTGCATTTCCAACACTTTATCTGTAGCAGGGTAGCATTGGCTCCACTTTCTATTGGATTGATAACATTAGCCACTGGTACATAAGGCTTAGTAGGAGATTTATTAAAGTTCCGGTTCACTTGAAAGATGTTATTCTACTTTCTGTATGGGTGTGGGTTGGACCCAGGTTTGCGGTTATTAGAGAAGTTCTTAGAATTCTCTTGGTTTCGGTTCATGTTTTTTTTCCTTAGTTGTCCATGCTCATAACATAGCCTAGCTTTGTGCAATGTGGTATCCAATGTCTTAGGCATTTCAAATTCAATCCTATCCTGAAAACTAGGAGGAAGACATCCTAGGAACTGTTGTATCTTTACCTTTTCTTCTTTGATGTATGGTACATAATGCAACATATCTAGAAATCTGTTAATAAATGCATCCATAGTCATCGACCCCATGCATAGTTCATGAAACTCTTTCACTTTTTGGTTGTAGAACCTTTTCGACATATATTTCTCTTGAAAAAAATTTCGAAAGGTATCCCAACATATTTATTTTAATTCATCTTTCTTGGTGTGTTTTAAATATCTCCACCATCTTTCTACCTTTTCATCCAAGTTATAGATGGTAAGATGAGCCATCATCTCACTTTCGTAGTTATGAACCTAAAAATATTTACTCATTCCCAATAGCCACTCTTCAACCTTCTCCCTAGTGTTTACTTCACCTTCATAGGTTGAGGCTCTTATTTTTCTAAATTCTCCCTGAATACTATCATTGCTTCTTGGTTTCTTTCTTTGAGAAGAAAGAGTCATCATTGGAAGGAATGTGATGATCTCCTTTTGATGCTTCAGGGGTATGTTCCTCTTTTTGTTTTTCTCTTGGGATACTGGCCGATTTATGGTAAGGTTTTTTTTTGGAACTGTTTGTGGACTGGGTAGGTTTACCCTGTGGGATTCGTCTCGTCATATTTCTTAGTAATGTTTCATTTATACCTTAATGTTCTTTTTTTTCCGTTCGAATTGTATTCCTTGAGACTTCGTAATTATTCTTGAATACTGTGTATAATATTCTAAATATCTGTAATAGTCCCCAAAAATTGAGAATATTTTTTTTAATACACTAGTAAAAACCACCTAGACGAAACAATATTCACTTGCGGCACTCTATTGTACACTTCATGTACCTCTATTTAGTTGTAAGTTGTTCTTACATTCTGTCTTTTACTTTTGGTCATTATTTTTAATGTATTTTACTTATGATGTTATATTGTTGTTTACTACTTAGTATTATGTTTACACTTTTGTCGCTTATGTGCCATTACTGGATTTATATGCTTTGTCGTTTCTGCGTTGTTGCACTTGTTAACTTTAGAGTCCTAAATTATATTTGTTTGTGGAAACAATGTCTGAGGAGTGGTGGGGATCGTCCTCCCATGGTTGTTTGAGAGGTAAAGGTGTTTATTGGTTTGCAAGCTTACTTAGTTCTTCAACCTAAGGCACCTATTCTATTTTACATGCAGTTCATCCTTGTGACGAAAAATTGTTTAACGAGTACGGAAAGCCTCCATCTTGAAGAGAATGCTGCTGTTTGACTTTGGTTCCTTGTCGACTAAGAATTATACCAGGTAAAGTACCCTTCTCATCAATTTATCTCCTATTGGTAAATTTCCTATACATGACTTATGCTTCATTACATAATTGTAATTTATCATTTTACATATTAGTATTAACTTATTTCTATGTGTATTTTATTAAGTCTTATTAATATTCCTTATGTGCCTCCTACTGCAGGTTATGTTTGTGGCTTTGACAACTAGGTCATTTGATTTTATGAGGGTTAAAATATTTAACATGGCATATTCCATATGCCATGTTCACTAAGCATAAGCTTAGGACTTAATTGTATTACACTAATTTCATGCCTTAATATATGGTTCATAGTTTATTATGACTTAAGCCTATGGTATATTATATTTGGTGTATAATTCTTGGCTTGACTTAGGCTAGCGCAGACCATATATGGAATTTATACTTATAAATGATCATTGTAATATATTAACCTTGCTTATAGTGTATACATTGTAATCACTAATAGAAAATGAGAAATTAATGACTAAAATCAGGCTATAAACGACTATTTTTGAGTCAGTGACTGATAGTAGAAAATTTCCACTATCTTATAGCTACTCGTATTTCACTAGTCATTAATAGCTTGATTTAGTAGTCATTGATTTAGTTATTGCTTTAGTCATTGATAGGCAATGCTTTAGTCATTGATAGACAATGCTTCAATCATTGATAGTCAATGATTTAGTGATTGATTTAGTCATTGTTTTAGTCATTCATTTAGTCGATGATCAAGTCACTGATTCCAACCATTAATGACCAAATATGCGACTAAATAAACTACTATATGTTAACATATTAATGACTAAGCTAAATACGACTAAGATACAGGAAATTAGCTACTAATAGTTATATATATGCGAACTTAGTCATTTTTGTAGTCACAAATTTATGATAAAGCATGGAGGAATCGAACCACCAACCTCCTGCCTATAATTAGGTAGGCGCTCTACCATTGAGCTAGCACCCTTTAAGAATATGTTATTGCTTGACAATGATGATATTCAAAAAAATTTATGATAGATATAAATCTACAAACTACATAATTATTACTATTACAACTTACCAGTAACTAGTATTTATGATAAACTAATTCCTGAGAGCTATGTACAATTTTCTTTGTAACGAAAGTTAATAAAAATACTACAAATACTCTTACCAAATAGATTTAATGATGAGTACCTCTTCCCATTCTTAATCACTATCATTCTCATAGTCAAAGGAAAAGTCCTTCCTGGATGGATTTTGAAGCCCAATGCCATCACTGCATCAAAAGAAAAGAGTCGAAAAATAAACTTTCCCTCTTCTCTACTACAATATTAAGAATCCATGAGCGTCAAGGTGTTTCAGATGTTCCTCATCATGGGCTATCAAAATTAAAACACAACTTGTTTCTTTGATAATTAATAAACTTAAAACTATGCAAAGTATATTGACCTTTTCTTTGAGAAGGTTCCATAATAAGCAGGTCTATGGTTGTGATCAAACTACAAAATGTTTCTTCTCTTATTGTGAAGCCTATTCTATTGTGATAAAACTACAAAATTTTTGGTGTGGGGTTATATTTTCAAGTACAAAGTTCAAGGTTCATGAAGAATTGTTCAAAACCTACCATTAGTATAGCATTATAACATAGGGTATGTCTATAGGAGGATACATGATCCATCAGACCTCAACTTATGTGCATTAAAAGTTTTTGTTTAAAAGAATGCGTTCAGCAGGTTAATTAAATGGAACAGCATTAACAGAAATTAAATACTGGAAACAGATGGAAAATGAACTAACAAACAGATATAAATAAGCACAGAATTAGAGCGTCACAAACAGAAGTTGATAACGGAGTTCACCCCCTCCACTGGGCTACGTCTTCGGGTCCCTCTCCAATGGGTACCGATCCAATTAATATTTTTTTAAATGGTACAAAATGGTTCTTGAAACAACTTCAGCAACTGTAAACAGAATGCTCTACAAAATCTTTAAGAGCTTTCTCTCAAAATTACAATCAGCATTCAAAGATAAAGAAAGCTAAAATATAACAGAGAATGTCGACTTCTACAGCACAACATCTGGACACTTCACAGCAAAAATGATCTCTAAGCTTCTCATAATAGAGAAACGATACTTTGCGCTCCAAAAACAACCCCCCCCTTCTTGGTGGCCAGCCTCCTCTATTTAAGAGTATCAGCGGGATGGATAAGTAGTCGATTCGATTCCATCATCTCAGCTGTTATCTCTTTTTTTTTATTGTTACAACAATGCTAAGCTGAACCATGCAATTCGGCCAAAACGTTGTTAAGCATTATGATACCACGACGTTCCATATTCCCAAAACATTGCAACCAACTCCACGCACATATGTTGACTCACAACACGTTGCAATGACCGTTACGCACATATGTTGCACCATACCATAGCATCACACGTAACGTAACCGTTTGATGTCACCACTAACTTCGCAATGTCGTAGCAAGTCTGTCACAGCTAAATCTGTGTCATAGCTATGTCTATCACAGCAGTGTAAAAAGTCTGTTGCAGCTAAATCTATGTCGCAGCTCAATCTGTGTCACAGCTCAATCTTTGTTGTAGCTCAATCTGTGTCACAGCTCAATCTGTGTCATAGCTAAATCTGTGTCACAACTCAATCTGTGTCATAGCTAAATCTGTGTCATAGCTCAATCTGTGTCACAGCTCAATCTGTGTCATAGCTCAATCTGTGTCACAGCTCAATCTTTGTCATAGCTAAATCTGTGTCATAGCTCAATCTATGTCACAGCTCAATCTGTGTCACAGCTCAATCTGTGTCACAGCTAAATCTATGTCATAGCTCAATCTGTGTCACAGCTCAATATGTGTCACAGCTCAATTTTTGTCATAGCTCAATCTGTGTCATAGCTCAATCTGTGTCACAGCTAAATCTGTGTCATAGCTCAATCTGTGTCACAGCTCAATCTGTGAGTTAAAACATATGCTATGTTCTTTGAACCATAGATTAAATACCATTGTACCATATTGGATCAGTGTAAATTAAAGATGAATAATCCTCTGGATCATTCCTCCCCATTGGAGAGATTTTGGACCACCAAAAGCCTAAATCATTCAGCAAGTAAGTGAGGGTATATCTCCCTCACTTTTCCAATCTACATCCATCTTTCTTTGCTCGGATGCATTCCTTTCAGCCCCACTCGAAGGTACTCAGCGTTCCCCGTTCATGAAGTCCTTACATTTCTGTCTAGAATAACATCATCCTGCAACTCTCTCATATATTCAGGTGCCAAATCATCAACTGAAGGAATCTGTGCGTTAGTTTCCTCATCCATGATCATAGGAAGCTCATATGATTTAAGATTCTCAACATTTACAACTGAGTAAATTTGCATGTATGGAGGTAAATTCAAGCGAAAAGCATTAGTACTGATCTTTGGTAAGATCTCAAAAGGACCATACTTGATAGGATTAAGCTTTTTACCTTCACCTTTCATTCTCTCTTTGGTGATATGTAACCAAACTCTGTGACCAACCTGGAATTGATGATCAAGTCGATGCTTGTCATGCCTGGCTTTGTACTTTCCCTGGCTCTTCTCCAACTGTTCTTGAACTGTTTGCTGCACTGCTTGGATTATCTGAATGAACTTTAAAGCTTTATCTGCATCATGATGTCCATCCACTGCATCTTTTCCAAAAGAGAAGTCCATCGGTGTTTTTGGCAGATAACCAAAACAAGTTTCAAAAACAGATTTTTTTGTGGAAGAATGAACTGCATGATTGTAAGCATACTGTATATACTACAACTGCTCATCCCAAAGTTTAGGATGCTTACTACAATATCCTCTAAGTAGCTGAACCACTGGTCTGTTCACTAGCTCTGTTTTCCCATCGGTTTGTGGATGAAAAGTTGTACTTTTCTTCAGTTTGGTATCCATAAGCTCCCATAAAGTTAACCAGAATTTTCCCAAGAACCGGGAGTCTCGATCTAATATAATAGACATGGGTATCCCAAAATGTACCCAAACATTTTGAAAGAATAGGTGAGCTATTTGTTCAGCAGTGATCTATTTGTTACATGGCATTAAGATACACATTTTGCTGAATCTATCCACAACAACATATAGATAATCATGCCCTTTTCTAGACATAGGTAGTCCTCCTACAAAGTCCATAGAAATGCTTTCCCAAGGATGAGAAGAAACTGGAAGAGGTGTGTACAAACCCAATTTCCTATTGCTAGGCTTACTCATTGCACACATAACACAACCTCTTATGTATTTAGCTACAGTTTCTTGCATTTGAGGCCAATAACAGTGATTCTGCAATACAGACAATGCTTTACTTACTCCAAAATGTCCTGCAATCAATGAACTATGTGCCTCTCAGATTACATGCACTCTTTCTTTCTCTGGAATATAGAGTTTACCAAGATGATACAAGAGTTGTTCATGCACAAAATAGTTCTCTTCCTGTTTACCATGTAATAGTGATGCATAGACTTTCTTAAAATCTTTATCTTCTACATACTGTTCAATATAACTTTCATGTGTTAATGAACTGTTCTGAAGAATGATTGAAGCATTTATAGGTATCCTTGATAACATGTCTGCTACTTTATTATGAATTCCCTTTTTGTACTTGATTACGAGATGAAACTGTTGTAAGAACCCCATCCATCTTAGATGCCTACTTTGTTGTATTTTAGTTTGAGATTGCAAATATTGAAGTGGCTGATGATCAGTATGTATGACTGTCTCTTTCCCCATGATATAATGTTTCCACTTCTTTACACTCTATACTAAAGCATACAATTCTTTGTCATAGGTTGGATAGTTACTTACCGCAGTAGAGAATGTTTCTAAATGGTAACAGACTGGCTTCCTTCCTTGCATCAAAACTGCTCCCATGGCAAACCCGTTGGCATCGGTTTCGATCTCAAATGGCTGCTGCAAATCTGGTAATGTCAGAACTGGTGTTGTGCTAATCTTTTCCTTCAAAGTGTCAAAAGCTCTCTGATGCTTTCCTCCCCACTGGAAAATCTCTTTAACACTTGTCAATGCATGTAACGGAGCAGCAATGGAAGAAAACCCAGAAATGAATTTCCTCCAATACTGAACCGCACCCAGAAAATTTTGTATTTCAGTAACGATGTTAGGCCATGGCCAGTTTACAATGACAGCAACCTTGGCTGGGTCCACTTGCAGGTGGCCTCCACCAATGATGTGGCCTAGATATACTAAGAAGTTTTAGCAAATTCACATTTGGACATTTTTACATAAATCTTTTCCTTTCTTAGTACATCTAAAATTTTCTTCACATGTAAAACATGCTCTTCCCAAGTTTTGCTAAACACTAGGATATCATCTAGATATACAATTACAAAATCATCAATGAATGAACGAAAGACATCATTCATGACCTGCATGAAAGTAGCAGGATCGTTACATAGACCAAAAGGCATTACAAGCCATTCATACAAACCCTGTTTTGTTTTAAACGTTGTTTTCCATGCATCATTTTCAGCAACACGGATTTGATGATACCCACTACGCAGATCCAATTTTGTAAAATAAATTGCATGTTTCAACTGATCAAGCAAATCATCAATACGAGGAAGAGGATACCTGTTTTTAATGGTGATTTTGTTAAAGGCCCTGTAGTCGATACACATCCTCCATGACCCATCCTTTTTTGGAACCAAAACTATAGGAGAGCCACAAGGAGAAGTACTGGGCCGGATGACCCCCTTCTCAATCAGCTCTTGAACCTGCTTCTTTATTTCCTCGTTCTACATTACAGACATCCGGTACATGGCTATGTTTGGGAGTGCCACATCCTGCTACAAATGTATCTCATGCTGAATCTCTCTCTTCGGTGGTAACCCCTTCGGATCTTGAAACAAATAATCATACTCAGAAATGATGTCAATCCATTCAGATTTATGCTTAGGGTCACATTCTTCAAAAGATTTAGAGACTTCATCATTTTTCATCTTAACCATCATCAACACAAAATTCTTACTATATTTACCAACCTCTTCATTTGTCCCGCAGAAACTATTGCTAGATTGGTTTTTATCTTATGTGCTCGTACAATATATTCCATACCTTCTTTAAAAAGATGATACTTATTCTGCTCTCTATAAAATATTGATTTCCGGTCATACAAATATGGACTCCCAAGTACAATCCTGCAAATGTCAAGTGGTACTACATCCAATTCTACCTCATCCCTAAACTTTTCAGTAATTGTGAATTTTAATACACATTTCTTTGTAACTTGCAATCGTGTATCATTAGTAACCCAACCTAGAGGATAGGGCTTTTGATGAGGCACAGTAACTAAATGCAATTTCTTAACCACTTCTTCTGATATCATATTTACTTGTGAACCACTATCAAACAATGTATCAATCTTTGTGTGATTTGCAATGACACGAACATGAAACAGTGCACTTCTATCTTTATCATTTTGCTTAGAAGTAGATGGAAGACTTGTACTTGCACTAGAACTGGATTGTGCATCAATGGGAAGTGAGATACTTTTATCCTTACCTTGGATCCCAACAGCGGTAACCTTTGTTTCATCACCTGAGTCGGATCCCAAGTCTTGAATAACGGCTGCAGTAGCCTTTGCTTTCCCTTTATCTTTGTTTCCTCCATACTTATTTGGCCTTAACTCTGGATGAAGTTTCCAACACTTAGAGACATCATGTCCCTTCTGACAATGCGATCATGTAGGCTTTTCACCCTCTTTCTTAACAGTAGCCGTCCTCTTTTTCCCCTTGTCTTGACCTTTCGATTTGCTGTCAAATTTAAATGACTTCTTCACAAAAGTATCATTAGCATGCTTACCCATAGCTTCTAAATGGGTAGCTTGAACACATACATCATCCAAATTACTGGGATTAAACATCAACAAAGTATGCTTCAAATAAGAATGCATGACACCAATGTACTTAAGAAGAGTTTCATGTCTATCTATTGAAACATTCAATGCAATAGCCCTATTTCTGAATTCATGAGTATAGTCTTGAATGCTTTGTCCTTTAGCTTGTCTAAACGTTTGCCAATTCATGGTTAATTGCTACATGTGACCTAAAGGATAAAATTGTTTCCTCAATACTTCAATGAATTCATTCCAAACTGAAATAATTTTACCATTCTTTCGAAGATCTTGCTGAATCTTTCTCTCCCACCAGGTAAGAGCCATTCCAGTCATCCTTAAAGTGGCCAATTGAATCCTAGAAGGGTCATCATTAATGCCCTCCACCCTGCAATATACCTCAACCTGCTTGATCCAATTGTCCAATTTTTCAGCATCTACATCTCCATTATAAATAGGTAATTCAAATTTGGCATCCAATTTTAAATAAGGCATATTAGGACTTGCATTATGAGAAGAAGAAAAAGTCTAATTAGTGTTAGGAGGATCACCGTCACCTCCTACTCCTTTACCCTTTTCTTCAGGCTTCACTTCTGCATCTCTGGATGAAGATCCCTCTTCTTTTTTCTTCCTCTCTGCTCGCTCATTGAGTAGAATTTCCAGCATGGCTTTCGTACTCATAAAAGCCTCTACAAACTCTGTTTCAGAAATGACAGGTTTTTCCCGTTCGGTATGTCCTTCTTCTTCCCCTCATGGAGAAGCCATGGTTCTTGAGAAAGTACTCCTGGACCCAATCTCAGGATCTTCTTGAACTAATTCTCCTTCACCACGCTTTAACCTAGACCTGGTAAGCATTCATAGACTTGCACAACAGTCAACCAGCTCTGATACCAAATATGATTCGTCGGACCTCAACTTATGTGCATTAAAAGTTTGTGTTTAAAAGAATGCATTCATCAGGTTAATTAAATGGAACAACATTAACAGAAACTAAATACTGGAAACAGATGGAAAACGAACTGATAAACAGATATAAAGAAGCACAGAATCAGAGCATCACAAATAGAAGTTGATAACGGAGTTCACCCCCTCCACTGGGCTACATCTCCGGGTCCCTCTCCAATGGGTACCGATCCAATTAATATTTTTTAAAATGGTACAAAATGGTTCTTGAAACAACTTTAGCAACTGTAAACAGAATGCTGTACAAAATCTTTAAGACCTTTCTCTCGAAATTACAATCAGCATTCAAAGATAAAGAAAGCTAAAATATAACAGAGAATGTCGACTTCTACAGCACAGCATCTGGACACTTCGCATCAAAAATGATATGTAAGCTTCTCATAATAGAGAAATGATACTTTGCGCTCCAAAAACAACCCCCCCTTCTCGGTGGCCAGCCTCCTCTATTTAAGAGTTCAGCGGGAGGGATAAGTAATTGATTCGATTCCATCATCTCTACTGTTATCTCTTTTTTTTATTTATTGTTACAACCATGCTAAGCTGAACCATGAAATTCAGCCAAAATGCTGTGAAGCGTTATGATACCATGATGTTCCATATTCCCGAAACATTGAAACCAACTCCACGCACATATGTTGACTCACAACACGTTGCAATGACCATTACGCACATATGTTGCACCATACCATAGCATCACACGTAACATAACCATTTGATGTCACCACTAACTTCGCGATGTCGCAGCAAGTCTGTCACAGCTAAATCTGTGTCACAGCTATGTCTGTCACAGCAGTGTAAAAAGTCTATCACAGCTAAATATGTGTCGCAGCTCAATCTGTGTCGCAGCTCAATTTGTGTCGCAGCTCAATATGTGTCACAGCTCAATCTGTGTCATAGCTAAATCTGTGTCACAGCTCAATCTATGTCATAGCTAAATTTGTGTCATAGCTCAATCTATGTCACAGCTCGATCTATGTCATAGCTCAATCTGTGTCACAACTTAATCTGTGTCATAGCTCAGTCTGTGTCATAGCTCAGTCTGTGTCACAGCTCAATCTATGTCACAGCTCAATCTGTGTCATAGCTCAATCTGTGTCACAGCTAAATCTATGTCATAACTCAATCTATGTCACAGCTCAATATGTGTCATAGCTCATTCTGTGTCACAGCTCAATCTGTGTCACAGCTCAATCTGTGTCATAGCTAAATCTGTGTCATAGCTCAATCTGTGTCACAGCTCAATCTGTGAGTTAAAACATATGTTATGTTCTTTGAACCATAGATTAAATACCATTGTACCATATTGGATCAGTGTAAATTAAAGATGAATAATCCTGTGGATCAATAGAGGCAGGGCAGAGCAGACGGTAAGAGTAAGAGAGGGTCTAACGTAGATAATTTAAAGAAAAAAAATATAATTCTTTGCTGAATTAGAGATTGAATAGTCTCTTAGTAAGGGGTAATTTGTTGGTGAGTAAGTGTAGTGCTAAGGCCTTATATTTCTTTTCTCTTAGGCATCGATTTTGGAAAGTGATGCTAAGAAGTCCCCAAGATGGCCAAGGGATATTTGACAATCCTACATGACATTGGTAATGTCTTGGTGCAACTTAGGGACATCCCCTATGCAGTGTGAGATCTCAAAAGATAGGCTCATCTAAAAATGGTTATCTCTTGTATTTAGATCCATAAAAATAAGTCTATATTCATAGATAACAAACTTGGAAAAATACAAAGTCTTAAAATGGCTAGATAAAAGGAAACAAAAGCTGTAAATGGCATATTAGCAAGAGGTAAAACACAATTATGAAAAGAAAATTACTAATATCCAACAACAAAAGAAGAGAAAACTCACCCTTGGCCTCTAAAGGAACCAAAAATGTGCTTCCCTCTAAAGTACTCTGAAATCCTTGCACCTTTGGGCCAAAATCATTATTATATAGTCCATTAATATTCAATAGTTCATGTCCATTTGTGCTTTCTAAAACATCTTGTCCATTTTCCCACTCCCTCTGGAATTGCCTAGACGATGCCAAATTGGTAGTGGAATAATGGCTTGACCTTGAAAATAAAAATATTGACTGCTTGCTATTCTGAGACTTCCATGAACTTGATATTTCCTTTAACATCCCATTGCATTTATCAGTCTCAACAAGGAGCAAATTTGCTAAATTGTGAGGACTATTTAATACACTATCTAATGAATCGAAATTCAAAGACAATATGTTTGAAATTATATTGTTTTCTCCAATATATAAGCCATTCATATAAACTTCTAGAAGGATATTACACACTAGATTCTCGAAGCGTTCTAGCTTTCCAGAGCTAGCATTATAATCTCTAGCAATTTCTACTTTCTCAGGAATTTGAAAACCAGTACTTGTACTTCTATCAGTTGCATCTAACATAGACTCATTCAAAATTTTGGATAGAGCTTGTGCTAGTATTTCCAGCTTCTGAAACCGACCTTTCCTCTAACACAGGATCATTTTAACAATTTTGGATAGAACCTGCACTAGTCTTTTCAGTAGCTAAAGCTAACATGTACTAGTATTTCCAGCTTCTAAAACTGATCTTTCCTATAACATAGGCTCATTTTCACAATTTTGGATCGAACCTGCACTAGCCTTTTCAGCAGTTGAAACTAATCTTTCCTCTACTTTATGATCAGTAATTCCAAAGCTATCACCATCACCATTGAGGGTGCAAGTATTTACATACTTTTGATGAAGAGAACAATCTGGAAAAACTAGTACTTGTACTTCTATCGGTTGCATCTAACATAGAGTCATTTTCAAAATTTTGGATAGAGCTTGTACTAGTATTTCCAACTTCTGAAACTGATTTTTCCTCTAACATAGGCTCATTTTCACAATTTTGGATAGAACCTGTATTAGTCTTTTCAGTAGTTGAAACTAATTTTTCCTCTGCTTTATGATTAGTAACTCCAAAGCTGTCACCATCACCATTAAGGGTGCAAGTATTTACATACTTTTGATGAAGAGAACTAATATCCAACAACAAAAGAAGAGAAAACTCACCCTTGGCCTTTGAAGGAACCAAAAATGTGCTTCCCTTTGAAGTACTATGAAATCCTCGCACCTTCGTTCCAGAATCATTATTAGATATTCCATAAATATTCAATAGTTCATTTCCATTTGTGCTTTCCAAAACATCTTGTTTATTTTCCTACTCCCTCTGCAATTGCCTAGATAATGCCAAATTGGGAGTGGAATAATGGCTTGATCTTTCTATAGAACCTTCTAACCTTGCAAATAAAAATCTTGACTTCTTGTTATTCTAAGACTTCCATGAACTTGATATTTCCTTTGACATCCCATTGGATTTATCAGTCTCAACAAGCAACAAATTTGCTAAATTGTGAGGAGTATTTAATACACTATCATCTGAGCCAAAATTCAAAGACAATATGTTTGAAATCATACTATTTTCTTCAACATCTGAGCCATTCATATAAAATTCTGGAAGGATATTACAAACCAGATTCTCCAAACATTCTAGCTTTCCAGAACTAACATTAGAACCTCTAGCAATTTCTACTTTCTAAGAAATTTGAAAACCAATACTTCTATTTCTATCGGTTGCATCTAACATAGACTCATTTTCAAAAAATTTGATAGAGCTTGTACTAGTATTTCCAACTTCTAAAATTGATATTTTCTCTAACATAGGCTCGTTTTCACAATTTTGGATAGAACCTGCACTAGTCTTTTCAGCAGTTGAAACTAATCTTTCCTTGGCTTTATGATCAGTAACTCCAAAGCTGTCACTGTCACCATTAAGGGTGCAAGTATTTACATACTTTTGATGAGGAGAACAATCTTTAGAACTATAATCATCGACTGAAAATTAGACTTTTTCCATAAAGGGAGGCACCTCTGCTTCTAAAGAAATAGCTTTAGAGCAACCTTCACCATATGGTTCTGCAAAGTGTTCTTCATAATTGTTTTTGATACCTGTCATGACAACACAAAATATATATCAATGATTGTCAACGTGTTGTGAACACAACCTTTACAAAATCTACATAAAAAAATGAAAGCATAGGAACCCTCCTGTCAAATGGTTTGCATAGATTTCTCATCCATGGTATCCCTGACATCATAAATCTCTCTGCAAAAAGGCTTGCAGTGCCTGCATTTCAAAGAAGCTCAAATGTTGGTGTTGTGAATTTTAGCAGAAGTCAATCTTGATCCACCACTTCCCGTCAATCACCAGTCTACACAGTACTACTCTCTAAATTTGACTCTCTCCAAAAAGACTAAATATCACTCACCATAGACAATAATGCAACTTTCAACTATACAAAGTGATGCAACAGGAGGAAGTTTGAGGCACATCTTGTCTCAGCAACTTTCAACGACTCTAGCTTGAAGAATTGTCAAAAAAATGGCTTCAACCTGATGATGGTTTATGATGGATTATAGGGTTTTTATTGCATGATGGTTTATCAAAACTTTTTCTTATGAGTTTCCATGCATCAAATCAAAATGTTGTTTGGGTTATAAGATAGTGAATGTTTGCTTCTGTACCTAACTCTAAACAACCTCTAGATAGCTCCAATCACAAGAGGCATTATAAATAAACCTCAAAATTTAGCAAATTTGCTCCTTGTTAAGACTGATAAATGCAATGGGTTGTCATAAAAAATATCAAGTTCATGGAACTCTCAGAATAGCAAGCAGTCCATATTTTTAAATGAATATTAATGGACTATCTAATAATGCTTCTATCCCAAAGGTGCAAGGATTTTAGAGTACTTCAGAGGGAAGCACATTTTTGGTTCCTTCAGAGGCGAAGGGTGAGTTTTGTCTTCTTTTATTGTTGGATATTAGTTCTCTTCATCAAAATTATGTAAATAATTGCACCCTTAATGGTAACGATGACAGATTTGGAGTTATTGATCATAAAGTAGAGGAAACATTAGTTTCAATTGCTGAAAAGACTAGTACAGGTTCTAGTACAAGCTCTATCTAAAATTTTGAAAATGAGTCTATGTTAGATGTAGGTTCTATCCAAAATTGTGAAAATCAGCCTATGTTAGAGGAAATATCAGTTTCAAAAACTGGAAACACTAGTACAGGATAGTTTCAACTCCTGAAAAGACTAGTGCAGGTTCTATCCAAAATTATGAAAATGAGCCTATGTTAGAGGAAAGATCAGTTTCAGAAGCTAGAAATACTAGTACAGGTTAGTTTCAACTGCTTAAAAGACTAGTGTAGGTTCTAGAACAAGATCTATCCAAAATTTTAAAAATGAGTCTATGTTAGATGCAGGTTCGATCCTTGTTCAGAGACTGATGGTTAGTTTCAAAATTGTGAAAATGAGCCTATGTTAGAGGAACCTAAACTAGAACATTTCATCTTTAGACATATTGTCTTCTATGAAATAATTTTTAGATATCACTGCTTGTTCAAAGACTGTAATAGCTCCTTAAATATTTTCATATAGTAGGAGAACAAGAGATGTATCGCCTTGCTTCTTCAGGAGATACTTCACTTCTAGCAGAAAACTTTCATAGATAGAACTCCCTGTATTGCTAACTCAAAGCTCGTCATTTCTTACTTACAACCTCTATATAGCTCCTATCACAAGAGGAATTATAAATAAACCTCCAATATTAGTTCTATCAGGAAGTGTAGGCTTCGAGTCACACAACCAATGGATAGAAAGAACCTCAAAACACCCTTGAGCATAGCCTTGGATATTAGAATAGTTGAAAATAGACAGCGTTGTTGGTATTGGGCTTCTTCCTTGAAGTCCCTTGAACCCTCACTCATTTTGATCTTTCGGGCTCTCTAGGATTCAATAGTAAGAGTTTTCACATTCTCCTTCCAGTCTTCTATTTCTTACATGAAGATAAAAAGGATGGTGAGGCAAGCATTGAAGAGATGCAAATGAACCTTACTTGAAATGTCTATCAATGTGAATCAATGGAAATAGAAAAGCATATTGGTAATCAAATATTTATCATTTGATGAAACATACCCCAAAAACAAAAAATATATTGCTAGTATGACTCCAGAAAAGATCCAAATATGTCTTTGATACTTTTATACATAGGTACTTACTTTTTCTTGTCAATTTCTGGTATGTCACTCTTCTCTGCCTTCTCAACAATAGCCTGCGATATTTTAGGGGTAAGCCAGTCAAACACACATTTTCTAGAAAAAATCTCAAGCAAGGTAGTAAAAAAGACCTATTCGCATTTATATCTATTGTATTATTTGACTGAAGAAATATTCAATAGCCTGACAAATAAAAGGATTTCGTAATCTAGCATTAGTTCATGAGTTTACATGAATTCTATCAGGGTAATTGTCACGGATTCGTCTAGCCTCTACTTTCCTCCTCTCTGTCAGTAATACCAAAGACAATAGTCATAACTTATATTCGTAAAAGAAATTAAAGATTTCAGAATATTGAATACAGAACAAAACAAAAACCTCTATATACAAAGGAAAAATCCATATCAAATCCAAATGGCATTTATTGAAAGCAATTAATTTTTAAGAACATACTTTAGTAATGTAATATTTTATTTGCTTCAAACTTTAGGAAGAAGCTTTGCAACACCCTGAACATTTTTCACCTAGAATTGAAATAGCAGCACTGACAAATGTAAAAATCAACCCTGAATTGGAATGATACTTGTTTAGTGTATATACAAGATGAATTTACACCATTGTATTTTAATAAAATAAATACCCTATAAAATAATCTTCTAGATTTAGTAGATAGTATTTTGCAATACAATCTACTAAACCATTTTGTTTTTGTTGGTTGCTCCAGTCTCTAGAATTTCCTTGCGCCTATTTTGCCATTGCAATAAAAGGCTGCAATATATCATACCTACACCTTTGTATTATGATTAGAATAATTTTATAATAAATGACTAGATATCAGTTGGAAGTTGCTGGAAAATGCTCAACAACATTCTCAAAAGAAGTTGAAGATAAATGCCTGCCTAATAATAAAGAGAAGAATGCCATAAATGTCCAAGGCTTACTTGAAACCTCTTGTGACTGCTGGTCATTATCTGTAATCTAGTAATGTGGCATGAGCAAACAAAATCAAAATTGGACATCTCTAAATAACCCCCTTTTATTTTTGGAGAAATGCATTGGCATGTATAAAATGAGGGAAATATCATAAAAAAGATAGGATCTATTGATGGCTCAGTCATTATTTCCTTAGGGAATGTGATGTTAGGATTATACCTTTTAAATATAATAAATAGTTGAACTTGGTTACTACCGCTTTAGAGGGAGAATCTGCAGAAAGAGGCTAATTATTACAACAAAATAAATATTCTATTACTCTTTAGAAAATTTCCATGATAGTGATCTTGAGCTAGCGTTTTCCTCCTCTGTTGTACCTAGATCCTACTACTCCCTCATTTATTGTTAGTTGTACTTAGATCCGACAATCCCTTTGAATATAGATAGTTGGTTGTACTCTCAAGACCCATTGACCTTTTTGTTGGTCATTTGTTGCATTAAGAAAGATATGACCGTCTATAACAACCATCCCCATTTAATTCCTAAGGAATCACCCACAGGCCTATTAAAAATAATGGGGCTGTACAAACAGAATGACATACAGAAACAGAGTGACTACAGAGAAAGAGAGATAAAGCACAAGAGTTAAATATAAAGTTGTAAACCTTTAAGAGGCATAGGGGGATGCATACCTAGAGGATGTTCCTTCTTGAAGTTATTCTTTTCCATTTCTAAATGTATTTGTTTATAGATTGACTTCCTGTGTCCAAAGCAACCAATTTAACCTTCCTACAAAACAAGCATAGGAATGAAAATAAGTAAAATGCACAAAACATGAAAAATTGCAAATCATTAAACAATTTCATTGGCTTGTGAGCATGACAAATACATCCGGTGATTGAGACTTGCAGCTGATTGCAAAATTTATCATCCATGGGTACATAGGTAAGAAGGTATCAGTAGACCTAAAGACTTAAGGACCTAAGGACCTATATTTCAATCCAAGGAACACAAATCATGACCCTTTGAACAAGATACAGTGACAAGGCTATAGTGAATGGGATCTGGCTCAAGTGGTTGGGAGGAAGAATGTTATCCTCTCCACTTGGGTTCAAATCCGACTTGTGGCATGTTCACTCTTTTTGACTTGATTGTTGACTAGGACTATTGATGATTCAATTGCTAATGGGGCTCGTAAATTACCAGTGCAATCTCATTCTCACTACAAGCTCAAGGGTGTCACAAATTGTATTCAAAGGAAAAAAGAGTGACATGACTATGCAATTTATACCATCAAATCCCAAATAAATACCCAATCATCGGGCTTGAACAAATTTCATACAAATAGTTGACCATTTAAATACCATTTTTTATAAATGTTTATGAAATTGAAACACAATTCCAAAATTAAAATAATTAAAAAAACAACATTTTACAGTACTTGAAAACATGATTCACATGATTCATAAAGTGAGAAAGGGGCCCACCTATAAATCTAGACTAAAAGATTGTCTTCTACAATATCAAGATCTAAATTATACAGAGCTTTCATTGATTTCTTAAAACAGAAATGCATTACATAGTTTTCCTAGAGGCAAGAAATGAAGTTTGAGCGTCTTGAAGACCTTTTGCAAATATCATTTGCATATTAGGCCTATCAATTTTAACATACTAGAACAACCTTAACCAAAATTTGAAGCCAGAATAAAGTTTCTATACATCAACACTAGATATAGTACATGTTTACATTGGGCCCCATGACTACACTACATGGAATTTTGGCAAGCCAAACATCGATCCTCAGGAAACTCATTAACCACGTTCGTGAGATATGATCAGATCACCTCAAACAATGATCCTTCACAATACAGAGATATGAGCTTGACTCATGGGTTTCGATTATCCCTTCAGCAATTTGTAGAAGAAATCATGGTTACAATTTGCAGCATTAAGGTAGTTTGCAAAAGAAACCATTGTGCCAATAGATACATCACCTCACAGCAAGGGCTTCTAGAAACTTTGGGCAAGTGATTGAGGTCCAAGCTAGTTTATTGATTCAAGCTATAAATAGGTTGGTTTTGAATCCCTAGTCTTTGGTTCTTCTTTTGTCCTGGTTCCTGTGGCTTCAATTCATGCTTTTCAGCATTATGGGTTTGCAGTTTGCTTGGTTTTTAGTTTAGAATCCCCTCTAGCTCTCTCTCTCTGTGTTCCTTGAGCTATCTGACATCGACCTTGGTTCTACTATGGGGGTCCATTTTGTTTTCAATATAGTCCTCCACTTGTTACCAATCTCTGCGGCTCAACCTTTGGCACTCTCAACCAACCTCCCCTTCATCTTATTCAACTGCCCAATCCTCAACATGGCTAGAGCAGCCCAAACCAGAGACCCTCACAAGGGAAAGAGCCTTATTTTTGAACAAAGGGTTCAAACCTTGAGACTTCTATTTCAGATCTACCTCAGAGCACATTCAATGTGAGATTTTTCTAACATTAGGTAATGGTTGGAATTTTAACAAGACTATACTCAAGATGTAGAAATCCAGGAAAACATGGGCCCTTTTTTTCTTGATCCAGAATACCAAAGCCCAAGAATCCAAATACTTTTGTATCGTGGTACTCTATTGGCAAATTAAAACACTTGGGCCTCTCTAAGTCATCTGGTTTTATAATTCTCTATAACTTTCTTTGATTATTAATAGAAATACTTACTAGCTTATAAAAAAACATAGCACAAATTTTAAAGTAAACCAGATATGTATGACTTAATAATCAAATTTTCATAAAAAATATGACATGATAAATTAGTGGTTATCTAATTTACATTGAAACTCTATATTCATTGAAATTATATATATATATATATATTTTGTTTACCTGTGACATTTCATGAACCCATGGATGAAAAAAGATACTTTTGCAAACTTTGTTTTCATATAATATTCAAAATAGAGTTTTGAAATCCATATTAAATAATTATTGATGTTTACTTGTGACATTTCATAAATCCACAGATGACAAGAGACCCATCTATGGTCCCCTTCCAAAACTATATCGATATATGATATACAAATAAGAGCTAGGAAAGGCATGCCCATTATAAAGGTATATGGTGGTGATATGGTTCTGTTGCAGCTGCAACAATTTCCCAAAATTCTAAAATTTTTTAGGACCCTCCTTTGCTTGAATCAGTTGGATTTTCTTCTTGAAATTGGTCTAAGAACTTTTAGAAAGGTTTTGCTCAGGCATGGATTGAGCTACCCATTGTTTTGATTCCTCCTCATATGCCTTAAGTAATCCACTTTTGATCAAGTTCTATCGCTTCCCTTAAGCGCATTTGAAAAACATGCTGGAATCAGAGTATGTTTTGTTTTGATTTTCCACCGTTGCAAGTGGATATTAGCTTTGGTATTCCGCAATTGTGGATGGATTTTTGTTTTTCGGAAAGAAAAACCTTCTGACTTCTGACCCATTGGGTTTTGCACGTCGAACGCTTTTTGTTTGGCATCGGAAGCTTTTACAATCATTTCTTCCGCCGTTGTGGATGGGATTTTGATTTTGACTTTCAGTTTTCTCCCGATTCGAGTGATTTTTTTGACTCCTTTTGAGTTTTGAGTTGGAACATTTTATCATGTCAGTTTTCCCCATTGCAGAAAGATTTAAACTTTCATCCTCTGATTCGAAAACCTTTCGACGTCCGATCTTATGATTTTTTTTTCCTGCCATGCGTGTCTCCGCAGCTGGGTATACGTTTTGGTCATCCTCCATTGTGGAAGACATATTACTTCCAACCTCCAATGCAAAAGCTCTCATATGTCCGATTTTTCTCACACGAGCGATCAAATATATATACGGGGACGGTGTATTGTTTTTCTATTGTTATTTTTTGTGGAGAACTGTCGCCATCGAGCTGTCGTTTTCTTGAGGTAGCGAAGGTCCCCGCTGTCGGTGTACCTACATACAGGTGGAAACTGTGGAAGCTTGACCATCATCGACCCGCCATACTCTATGTATTTCCAGGAAGAATTCGAATCCACCATGTCCAAGAGGCAAAAGAAGAAGGCCCCTGTGGTCGAAGAAGAGCCAGAAATAGAGGTTGTCATGAAGACCGAATACATATATGAAGACACTCAATGTGTTTCTGGTGTTGAACCAGAGTACAAATGGGGTGAAATATATAGATTGATTTCCCACAGGGAGGTTCCCGACATGGGCCTCGAAGAAGAATCCATCTATGCTAACATAGAGAAATCTTCTCTCATGAAAGCTGCCACCAGACCAGAGCTGTTCCCATGCTCTGAGGTAATTGGATGGATTCTGCCCCAGGAAGATATAACCACAATGATCCTGAGGAACGTTGAAAAGCAAGGCTATGCTGCTTACAGCCCTGTTTATGTGGCTCTAGCCTATCACTTGCCAGAAGCTCAGGTGTTCTTATCTCATGATTGGTTAAACAACATAAGAATGGACCTTATAGAGACCATGAAAAGAATGCTACTAACTGGTAAGCATTTTAGGACCAGAGTAACAGGCGAATATGATACTGCATGTTTAAGGGTTCCATACAGATTCATAGCCTTGATTCTCAACAAAATATTTGTACGAGCTCATGGAATTTTTTTCAAACTGGAATGGATACCCATCATATTTTATGTTGCAACCCAGGGGATAGTCTTCAACTGGGCCAGCCTTGTATCGAGCAGTCTTTCTTCTTGCTTGGCCACATCCTCGAGAGGAGAATCCTGGAAAAGGTCCAAATTCTATATGAGTTCAATACTGATAGACTGTATATTGTGCAACCAGCCTTTCCCTGGTCTCAGGTGCATCTGGGACAGGGACAGAATGCCTGTTTATGCTGCTTATAAACCATTCTGGGCACACCAGTACCACAGCCATTATAGAGAAGTCTATGAGCACTTCATTATGCCACTCTACACACTCATTTTCCAGAAAGAGTGTGATTGTATGTCGGAGGGGGCCATGCAAGTAATAGAGGATTATGCAAACTACTTCTTGACAGAAAATGGCATGTATTTCAGAATGTTTGGTGGTACGAGAGCACCTTCTATGCTACCCAAATATGCAACTGATTATGTTATCCACAAGGAGGCAGTCAGACAAGTGTTCCTAGATGGAATAGGCAGTTTTCTGTTTGAGCATAAGAAGACTGGTTATCCTCCCTTGCCTTTCAAACTAGGAAGTTACAGGTTCACTAAGGTGAAACAAGCTGACGAATTCATACAAGAACTAGAAAAGTTCCATTTTGGAGAGATTCCTTTCCAGAGAAATGATACTCATGGGAAAGTAGATGAGCACTGTAAAGAGAATAAGGTGCATTTTGAGTATACCCACCATTTTGATAGGGAATAATCTATCTTCCGGAACGCCCTGAACATGATAGCACTAAAGAGAAGATTCAAGAAGAAAATCACTACCATAGGTGGGAAAGGGGATGAACAGGCTAAGGCTGAGGAAGAAGCCAAAAGGAGAAATGAAGAATCCTAGAGGTTAGAGAAAGAAGCTGTAGAAAGGCTGCATATAGAAGGAGAAACAAGAGCTGCTCAGGAAGCAGCTGAGAAAGAAAAAGGATGCAGACAAAGAAGCAAAGGAAGCAGCTAGAAAAGAAGCAGAAGAAGCAAAGAGAAAGCTCGATGAGGATCTCCAAAAGAAAGAAGCTGAAAGAATAAATTCGATCCAGTAGTCAGCTTCTGAAATAGCAGCAGGGCAGACCTAGGAGGTGGAAAATCCCAAGGTTCACACCTCTCAAGTACCTGCTGCCAGCACACCCATGGTCCCCGCACTCAAGCTGGTCCCTTTTGTGTAGGAAAAGGGAAAGGAAATCCCTGATTTCAACACTGTATGTTATGATAGGGCAACAAAGAGAATAATAAAGAGGACAGAGAGGAAAGTTGAGGTGGAAGGTATACCTGGTAAACTGATAATGGATACGGCTGCTATGTTAGGAACAGACCAAGATCCGATATTTACCTTAAGAGCTCGGTCTGCATTCATCCAAGCTTCAGAGGATAATGTAAGCAAAATCATGATTGACTTGGAGCAATCAAAGAAATCTTCTGCTCAATTGAAGGATACATTGAGGCACGAGAGGGAAGAGAGAAACAGGATCAAGAGGAAATATGAATACATGCAAAGGAAAATGAAATCTTCAAAAGCTGAGATACAGGCCCTCCAAGTAGAAATGCAAGTCAAGGAAATAGCATAGGAATCCCTAGAGAAAGTGTAGAAGGAATTCCAGGATCTAAAGAGTGAGAAGGAACATCTACTAGCAAAGGTGGAAGAGCTAGAAGAGCAGCAGAAGATCCTCTTGTAGGCCAATGATCTGCACACCCAAGAACTGAGAAAGGAACATCAGGAGTAGATTTCGTCTTTGACCACTGCTTTGGAACTGGCAAGAGAATAGCAAGTTAATCTCCAGCCTTTCAAGGAGCACGTATTGACCCAGAAAACCAAGATGATGTAGCTGCAGACTGTTGTTGAAGAATAAATATGTAAAGTGCTGCAAATCGATGGCCGATTGGAGGAGATCCCGGAAACTGCATCCTACTTTATGGATCGATCCCAGGATGTCCTAGAGGTCCTAACTGCAAGAATGGAAAGGTTGGAGAAAAACGAATAAACCCCAGTGGATCTACCTTCGAAAGACCAGCATGCCCTCAAACAGGACTATAGCCTAGTGGAGTTTGCTATTAACACCGCTGAAGACTTCAAGAAACGAGTAAAAAAGACAAAGGGATTATGCACCGAGTTTTTCAGAAGACTTCTTATTACCTACAACCGGTGCCAGATAGAAGCTGAAGAGAGGCTTGAAGCTTTCCCAGATCACAATGCTTTTATGGAGCTATTGCAGAAGAGATTCTAGGAGGAAGAAGCTAAGGTACAGGATATCAAAGCCCCGGATGATCTGATCTTGATAAGCGAAGTAGATCATCCAGCTATCACTATATAGATTCTGGAAGATCAGCTCCGATTGAGTACATCCCGGGTCGAGGCTATCAAGAACCAAGCTGAGAAGTTTGAGATAAACATTCTGTTTTTGGAGCCTTGTGCCTTTGAAGGCATCGCTACTGAAGCTGCAGCATGGAAGAAGTTTCTCAACAGCCAAGTGGGACCCTCCTCGTGAGGGGTTGGCCACCTTTGTAATTTGTAACAATTTGTAAAAGCATTTAGGGAAAAATAAACAATGGGAAATGAAGAGTTGGGAAGCCCAAAGGTTACCTTTGGGAATCCCAACAGTTACCCCTTTTTTTTGTATAAAGATAGAAAGCTTAGAAGGGAAAATTACTTTTTCCCAGCGAGACTGGTGAAGAGATATTGTAAGAAGAACTATTTCCTTTTGCAATAATAAATTACAGTTGGCCTATTGGAGAAAGCTTTGTGGAATATTCAAATGTTGTGCTATGGATTTGTTGAAGAGGAACTATTTCGTTTTCAGCTTTATGTCCATTAACCGTGAGACCGTTCTAACTCTTTGAACCTGCGTTCTTGCATGAATGTTTTATGGTTTATTTTATGAAGATTTCCACTAGGAGTAATGAATGTTGTTCATAAACAATTGGCTATCCGGTTGTGAAATATCTTTAATTGTTCATGCGATATGGGAAGAAATATCAGCTAACTGTAGTTTCTCTTATGTTGCATGCACGCTTTACATTACTCATAAGTAAATCATATTTTGGCTCCTCGGGGATAGATAGATAGGTAGTTAGTTTCATTTCATGGCTGCATATGTGATTTAGATGTTTATGGGCTTAAGACAAGAGGTAAGAACCTGCGCATCACATTGTGACTGTTCCTTGCATCCTAATCGCCCTACATGATTAAGTAGGCATATGCATCTCATACATAAGTCAAAAAATACAGAAATATACATGGTGGACCAGGTCACAACCGGTAAAACCTTGTTTTTACCTATGTTAGCCAGACCACAAACCGGACGGATTCCCTATACCAAACAGTCAATGGGCTAGTTGGGAACGTTGAATGGGGAGAATCCCTTTCTGTTGTTTCCTGCGAATTTCCAGGCCTCAACAGTTCTGGCACTAGAAGGAGGGCCGCTAGTGAATGGATGGCCGTGGAAACTTAGTTTTCCCAAGATTACCTTACCAGCAGATATTTGAAGCTTTTGTCCTGACCCAAGTACTTACAGGTTTCGGTTATACCTTTGAAGTAAGAAATCCTGTTCTCACCCCATGTTGCTCTTTGCTCAGATTTTGTTCTTTTGCCTGTACTCATGGCTAGTGTGATTGTGAACCAGCCCAACCCATTACTTGCTTGGAGAGCTAGATCACCTTTGAGCCTTATGCCTCGATTGCATAACTTACCTCAAGGTTTTGAGAAGCTACTGCCTAAGTTTGACCCTGAGGAAAAGACCGCTAGAGATGATCACTTGCAGAGTTTTTATTTAGCAGTAGAAGGGTTAAGGGCTGGGAAGTATGAAGATGTTGTCTGTAGATTATTCCCTCATACCCTAAAAGGGGCAGCTGCTTCATGGTACTTTGCCCTACCCGCAAAGTCGATCCCAGACTGGAACTCTTTCGAAAAGGTTTTCAGGAGTAAATATACAGCCCAAAAAATGCATGCCTCATTAATGAAAGGTCTTGGTTTGTTAAGAAAAGAGAAGAATGAAAAGGTACATAAGTTCACTCAAATATTTTCATTATACCTAAAGAATTTTTCTGAAGCTGACAAACCCTCAAACAAGGTCTTAATTGAGTATTATACATCTGCCTTAGGACCTGAGTTGGCTATGTTCGCTAAAATGAAAGCCAAGCCTACATTGGTAGAGACTTATGAAGAGGCAGGAAGGGTAGAACCTGAAATGGAAAGTGTAGAAGATTACCCTGACTTACCTAAAGAGAAGAATACCGGGAGAAGAGCTATACCACTTTCTAAACCTAAAGAGGATCACCCACATGATTATCAGGGAATGCTGAAAATGATGCAGAATTTATCCAATAGAATAATAGACCTAGAGAAAGGGAGGGAAGCTCAGAAAACTCATAAACCCCATTATCCAAAAAGAGAGGATAATAACCAATGGCAAGTCCCTCCCCCACATCTACCATCAGTAAACATACCAGAAGTAGGGGGTGATAATTTCTGCATTTTTCACCAACAACCTCATTCGGAAAAGAAGTGCCCACAATGGTTGAATTTGATAACACTGGTTATGAATCAGCTGCTAGATTCTAAAGTAACCAAGAACAGTGCCAAGGAGGATAAGAAAAAACAGGCTATAGAGAAACAATACAATGACACTATGCTTTCATGGAATGGTATATCCCTGTTTGACACTGAAGAGAGCGCTCTCAAAACTGAATGCACAGCTATAGAAACAAAGGATATAGATTTAACAATTCCAAAGATCAAAAGATTGCAAAATAATGTCAAGAGACAAGTGGAGATGAAGGTTGAGGACAAAACACCTAGAGCCAATACTCTCAACCAGGAGTCAGAGCCAATCACTGAGACTATCAAACCTGTAGAAGAAATGATAGGTGTTAGTGAGGAAAACACCAATGAAATTGGAGAGCATGAAGAGGATTTCCCTTCTCAAAACCAACCAGGAGAAGAAGACAGAGAACCAGGTTGGGAAGAGAAAGCGGATACCCCACCTTTTCTTTTTACCCTAGAAATGTTGAATCACAATGTGCATAATTGCTTGGTATATTCTGGATCAGCGGTGAATGTTATTCCCCTGGAGATTTGCAAAAATATTAATGGAAAGCGGAAGTCCACATTTTGTGAAGTAATGGAATTAGACAGCTCAGGTGTCAAAGTAGTGGGAGAAATGAAAACTGTCCTCATTCCCTTATCTGCAAACAATAAGATCTGTCAATTTATTGACATTACTGTGGCTGACATACCTAGTGGATATGGGCTTATTCTAAATAGAGATTGGTCTGCCAGGTTAAAAGGCTATTTTGCTTCGGATTGGTCTCATCTATTATTGCCTCTCAAGGGTACCCCGAATAAGATTAAGATTTTGAGAGAGCCTTATATGAAGTATATTGTCACTAAGCTAGGGGAAGGAAATGAATCTGCTGATTCTGTCCTGGGAAACTATCTGACTGAGTGTAAGCTGAGACATCATACCTCAAGCAAGGCCAATTCTATGACTGACGTTCAGCCTGAGATCGTTCAACTTCTTCAGGCTGTAAGAGATGATTGTAGGATAGTAGACATGGATTCATTTTCAAAAATATCCCAGCTATACCATGGTTAGATATCTCATGTCTATGATCCATCCTGCCCTTTAGCTCTCTAGATTTAAATGTTTTAGGAGTGGTCAAAATTTTTCTTTCTTTTGCTTTGTACATAAATAAATTGTTTTGTGTTCTTTAATGCTTTCAGGCTTTTTCTGTTGATTATTTGATGTGATGTTGTTTTCCTTTATTGCTTTGCTAGCCTTTTTTTGGGTTTTGGATAAAGAGGCAAACTTTTGGTTGCAATGGAGACATCAGGGTTCTTTATTAACTGAAATCTTGAGCGAAAGGCTATGCTTTAAAGTATAGAATGTCTTCTATTAGTAGTGTTCCTAACTGACAATGCATTCATTGAAGTCTTACTTAACCCAGTAAACAGATCAGAAGTAAAAGAGGTCTGAAATACTATTTCGAGGCTCCATCCATTTCACATCTTAAATATCCAAGGGGGTGACAGCAAAAGACCCACGGAAAGGAAGCAGAGTAAGACAGTAAATCATATATAAATGATCCCATGTCATATATTCAGAAAATAAAAAAGTTATCAAGAGTCAAAACTCCTTAAAGAAAAACAATACATATCAAAGCAAAATATCAAAGCATGAAGTACTAAATCGCCACAAGATCCTCTCCATCTATGAACTGAAATATGAAGTACATTGTTCACATAAAAGGACACTATGGGATAGAGGATCCTGAATTAAAATTCAGTAAGAAAGGCCTGCAGGAGGACTCATATCAAAAGAACTAAAGTTCAAACGGCACAAAAGTGCAGTTGGCATGGGAATGAGGAACAAAAGGATAATACTGTTTACTCTCTGTTACAATCATGTGGTGCCCAAGCTGTAAACTACCTGAGGACAGGAAAAATAAACCTCACTTATTTGGCCTCAAAAGAGTTATTTAGACTTGCAATATTTCTAATGTTACCATTTCCCAAAGAATAGACTACTTCTCAATGACTTAAATGCTTAAGTTGGCCAGCCCGAGGATAAAGACATCTAGAAGATTTCAACTTTTATTCAGACGATATTGCACTGGGAAGGAGTTAATTCAAAAATTTGGGGTTCACCAGGTAGTCGCCAATTGTTGCAGCTGCAACAATTTCCCAAAATTCTAAAAAATTTTAGGACCCTCCTTTGCTTGAATCAATTGGATTTTCTTCTTGAAATTGGTCTAAGAACTTTCAGAAAGGCTTCGCTCATGCTTAGATTGAGCTACCCATTGTTTTGATTCCTCCTCTGATGCCTTAAGCAATCCATTTTTGATCAAGTTCTATCGCTGCCCTTAAGCGCATTTGAAAAACATGCTGGAATCAGAGTATGTTTTGTTTTGATTTTCCACCGTTGTAGGTGGATATTGGCTTTGGTCTTCCGTAGTTGCAGATGGATTTTTGTTTTGCGAAAAGAAAAACCTTCCGACTTCCGACCTGTTGGGTTTTGCACGTCGGACGCTTTTTGTTTGGAATTGGAAGCTTTTACGATCATTTCTTCCGTCATTGTGGATGGGCTTTCGATTTTGAGTTTCGGTTTTCTCCCGATTCGAGTGATTTTTTCGACTGCTTTTGAGTTTTGAGTCGGAACCTTTTATCATGTCAATTTTCCCCATTGCGGAAAGATTTAAACTTTCATCCTCCGATTCGAAAAGCTTCCGACGTTTGATCTTATGATTTTTTTTTCTTGCCATGCATGTCTCTGCGGCTGGGTCTACGTTTTGGCCATCTGTCGTTGCAAAAGACATATTAATTCCAACCTACGATGCAAAAGCTTTCCGATGTCTGATTTTTATCACACGACCGATCAAATATATATACGGGGATGGTGTATTGTTTTTCTATTGTTATTTTTTGCAGAGCACTATCGCCATCGAGCTGTCGTTTTCTTGAGGTAGCGAAGGTACTCGCTGTCAGTGTACCTACATACAGGTGGAAATTGTGGAAGCTTGACCGTCATCGACCCGACATACTCACCGTATTGCCAGGAAGAATTTGAATCCACCATGTCCAAGAGGCAGAAGAAGAAGGCCCCTGTGGTTGAAGAAGAGCCAGAAGTAGAGGTTGTCATGAAGACCGAATACATATATGAAGACACTCAATGTGTTTCTGGTGTTGAACCAGAGTACAAATGGGGTGAAATATATAGATTGATTTCCCGCAGGGAGGTTCCTGACATGGGCCTCGAAGAAGAATCCATCTATGCTAACATAGAGAAATCTTCTCTCATGAAAGTTTCCACTAGACCAGAGCTGTTCCCATGCTCAGAGGTAACTGGATGGATTCTTCCCCAGGAAGATATAACCACAATGATCCTAGGGAACATTGAAAAGCAAGGCTATGCTGCTTACAGCCCTGGATATGTGGCTATAGCGTATCACTTGCCAGAAGCTCAGGTGTTCTTATCTGATGATTGGTTAAACAGCATAAGAATGGACCTTATAGAGACCATGAAAAAAATGCTACTAACTGGTAAGCATTTTAGGACCAGAGTAACAGGTGAATATGATACTACAAGTTTAAGGGTTCCATACAGATTCATAACCTTGATGCTCAACAGAATATTTGGACGAGCTCATGGTAGGTTTTTCAAACTGGAATGGATACCCATCATATTTTATGTTGCAACCCAGGGGATAGTCTTCAACTGGGCCAGCCTTGTATCGAGCAGTCTTTCTTCTTGCTTGGCCGCAGCCTTGGGAGGAGAATCCAAGAAAAGGTCCAAATTCTATATGAGTTCAATATTGATAGACTGTATATTGTGCAACTACCCTTTCCTTGGTCTCAGGTGCATCTCGGACAGGGACAGAATGCCTGTTTATGCTGCTTATAAACCATTGTGGGCACACCAGTACCACAACCATTACAGAGAAGTCTACGAGCACTTCATTATGCCACTCTACACACTCATTTTCCGGAAATAATGTGATTATATGTCGGAGGGGGCCATGCAAGTAATAGAGGATTATGTAGACTACTTCTTGACAGAAAATGGCATGTATTTTAGTATGTTTGGTGGTACGAGAGCACCTTCTCTGCTACCCAAATATGCAACTGATTATGTTATCCACAAGGAGGCAGTCAAGCAAGTGTTCTTGGATGGAATAGGCAGTTTTCTATTTGAGCATAAGAAGACTTCTTATCCTCCCTTGCCTTTCAAACTAGGAAGTTACAGGTTCACTAAGGTGAAACAAGTTGACGAATTTGTACAAGAACTGGAAAAGTTCCATTTTGGTGAGATGCCTCTCCGGAGAAATCATACTCACGAGAAAGTAGCTGAGCACTGTAAAGAGCATAAGGTGCATTTTGAGTATACCCACCATTTTGATAGGGAAGAATCTGTCTTCCGGAATGCCCCGAACATGACAACACTGAAGAGAATATTCAAGAATAAAATCACTACCATAGGTGGGAAAGGGGATGAATAGGCTAAGGCTGAGGAAGAAGCCAAAAGGAGAAATGAAGAAGCCCAAAGGTTAACGAAAGAAGCTGCAGAAAGGATGTATCCAAAAGGGGAAAGAAGAGCTGCTCAGGAAGCAGCTAAGAAAGCAAAGGAAGTAGCCAAAGAAGCAGAGGAAGCAGCTAGAAAAGAAGCAGACGAAGCAAAGAGAAAGCTCGATGAGGAGCTCCAAAAGCAAGAAGCTGAAAGAATAAAGTCGACCCTACAGTTAGCTTCTGAAACAGTAGTAGGGTAGACCCAGTAGGTGGAAAATATCGAGGTTCAGACCTCTCAAGTACCTGTTGCCAGCACACCCATGGTCCCCGCACTCAAGCTGGTCCCTTTTGTGCAGGAAAAGGGAAAGGAAATCCCTGATTTCAACAATGTATATTATGATAGGGCAACAAAGAGAATAATAAAGAGGATAGAGAGGAAAGTTGAGGTGGAAGGTCTACCAGGTAAAATGATAACGGATACAGCTGTTATGTTAGGAGTAGACCAAGATCCGAGATTTACCCTAAGAGCCGGGTCTGTATTCATCCAAGCTTCATAGGATAATGTAATAAAAATCATGATTAACTTGGAGCAATCAAAGAAATATTCTACTCAATTGAAGGATACATTGAGGCACAAGAGGGAAGAGAACAACATGCTTAAGAGGAAATATGAATACATGCAAGGGGAAATGAAATCTTCGAAAGCTGAGATACAAGCCCTCCAAGTAGAAATGCAAGTTAGGGAAACAACACAGGAGTCCCTAGAGAAAGTGAAAAAGGAATGCCAAGATCTAAAGAGTGAGAAGGAACAACTACTAGCAAAGTTGGAAGAGCTAGAAGAGAAGCAGAAGATCCTCTTGCAGGCCAATGATCTGCACACCCAAGAACTGAGAAAGGAACATCAGGAGCAGATTTCTTCTTTGACCACTACTTTGGAAGTGGCAAGAGAACAGTAGGTTAATCTCCAGCCTTTCAAGGAGAATGTATTGACCCACAAAACCAAGATGCTGCAGCTGCAGACTGCTGTTGAAGAAGAAAGATGTAAAGTGCTGCAAATCAATGGCCGATTGGAGGAGATCCTGGAAACTACATCCTACTTTGTGGACCAATCCCAGGACATCCTAGAGGTCCTAACTGCAAGAATGGCAAGGTTGGAGAACAATGAAGAAACCCCAGCAGATCTACCTTTGAAAGACCGGCAGGCCCTCAAACAGGACTATAACCTAGTGGAGTTTGCTATTAACACTGTTGAAGACTTCAAAAAAGTAGTAAAAAAGACAAAGAGATTATGCACTAAGTTTTTCAAAAGACTTCTTATTACCTACAACTGGTTCCAGATAGAAGCTGAAGAGAGGCTTGAAGCTTTCCCAGATCACAATGCCTTTGTGGAGCTACTGCAGAAGAGATTCCAGGAGGAAGAAGCTAAGGTACAGGATATCAAGGCCCTCGATGATCTAATCTTGAGAAGTGAAGTATATCATCCAGCTGTCAGTGTACAACTTCTGGAAGATCAGCTCTGATTGAGTACATCCCAGGTCGAGGCTATCAAGAACCAAGCTGAGAAGTTTGAGATAAACATTCTGGTTTTGGAGCCTTGTGCCTTTGAAGGCATCGCTACTAAAGCTGCAACATGGAAGATGTTTTTTGACAGCCAAGTGGGACCCTCCTCGTGAGGGGTTGTCCACCTTTGTAATTTGTAACATTTTGTAAAAGCATTTAGGGAAAAAGAAACAATGGGAAATGAAGAGTTGGGAAGCCCAAAGGTTACCTTTGGGAAGCCCAACAGTTACCCCCTTTTTTTTTATAAAGATAGAAATCTTAAAAGGGAAAAGGACTTTTTCCCAGCCAGACTGGTGAATAGATATTGTAAGAAGAACTATTTCCTTTTGCAATAATAAATTACAGTTGGCATGTTGGAGAAAACTTTGCGGAATATTCTAATGTTGTGCTATGGATTTGTTGAAGAGGAACTATTTCATTTTTAGCTTTATGTCCATTAACCGTGAGACCATTCTAACTCTTCGAACCTACGTTGTTGCATGAATGTTTTTCGGTTTATTTTACGAAGATTTCCACTAGGAGTAATGAATGTTGTTCATAAACAATTGGCTATCTGGTTGTGAATATATTTAATTGTTCGTGCGATATGGGAAGAAATATCAGCTAACTGTAGTTTCTCTTATGTTGCATGCACGCTTTACATTACTCATAAGTAAATCATATTTTGGCTCCTCGAGGATAGATAGATAGGTAGTTAGTTTCATTTCATGGCTGCATATGTGATTTAGATGTTTGTGGGCTTAAGACGAGAGGTAAGAACCTGCGCATCACATTGTGACTGTTCCTTGCATCCTAATCACCCTGCATGGTTAAGTAGGCATATGCATCTCATACATAAGTCAAAAAATACAAAAATATACACGGTGGACCGGGCTGCAACCGGTAAAACCTTGTTTTGACCTACGGTAGCTTGACCGCAAACTAGACGGATTCCCTATGCCAAACAATCAATGGGCTTGTTGGGAACGTTGATTGGGGAGAATCCCTTTCTGTTTTTGCCTACAAATTTCCAGGCCTCAACATTTTCCTTATTTCATTTAGATGCAATTTGCAATATCCCATAGAAATATGTGTCTAGATTCTTCATTATCTTGACTTGATGCAGTACCCATTAGAACACTTTTCTCTTTTTCTAGGTTTTCCCTTTCTATTTTCAACCTTGCTTCTTGTCTAGCAATTTTAGCCTGTAAACATACACCACTCAAAGAAATTATTTTGTTTACATCATGAACAACAACTAAAAACAAGAGGATATTGCAGTCATAGATGCACTTAAATAGTCATTTTGAGTTTGCAAATGCTAAAATAAATTAGTTCACGATGAACAAAAGGATCTAGAATTTGTCAATAACAATGTGTTAACTATCTGACTAATAGTTCTCCAGGTAAGGAAATGCACTGATGCAATAAATAGTGAGTACATATGACCTAAAGCCAAACAAAACAAAATTTACAACAAGTCATCTTGTTGTAGTATATGGCCAAGAATACACTAATGATATTTATAGAATTCTTTAGTAAAACATCATCATCACTTAGAACTTGAAAAGGAAAACCTGCAAGACATCACTGCAAATGCCAAATATACCTTTTGATAGGTAATTTCAATGTACTTGAAAGTCTGAGCCACTGAAATGCTCTTAAAATCCCAATAGGTAATATATGTGTGCCCCATCAACCTTAGCTAGCACATGTTAAGGAAAACTAACTATAGTTAGTTAAGGGCCACTGGAATCATGATTTTTCAAAGCACAAAAGCACAAGACACAATATTTTGCACACAACTAACTTGATTTCCTATTTCATATTATGTTTTAACACATGTATAGTTCCTATTTCTTTTTAAAATTGTACACTGAATATAGATTGTATCTCTAGGAAGAAATAACTCACCTTATAATAGATAGATATTATCTCTAAACCATCTATCCTATCATATTTTGTCCCTAGTACTATTATCAAAGTAGGTTTCCCAACTAAAATGGTCATTACCTCCTTAACACGCCTACCCAACAACCATTTTATTTTCTTTTATGCCAAGAATCTTCCTAAACCTATAAAACTACTCCTTGCTCAATGCTTTCCTGAAGATTTCAACAAGTTGAACTTCAGTCCTGTAGTGTGCCAATTCATTTTTTTCTTTTTGCACCTATTCTCCATAAAAAAGTGATAATGGATCTCAATATACCTAGCCCTTGCAGAAAACATCATATTTTTTCTTAGTTAAATCACACCCTCATTGGCACATTAGATGGGTGTGCCTTGACGTTGTTAAAGGTTAATGTCACAAAGAATGCCCCTTCACCATATCACTTCAAAAATGGGTATAACTACTACTTTTTATTATGCCTTTGTCGATATAAATTAAACAGTTGGTTGGATTCATAAAAATCCATGAAACTACTCCTAATTCCATGCAGAGAGAGCAACCTCTAGTGGATTCTATTTCATTGATGGAACATGCAGCCTTCCCAATTGGAATCTATGTACAGGACCAAGTTGAAGTCATGACCTTGCGCATGTTCAAGTACAATAGAATTTCTTTGAGAGACAGAGATTGTAAATATATCTTTAGAAAGTCCAACATAGACAATACCACATGACACTGAAGTTGCATCTGTTCTTTCACTTCTTGCTGTTTCAAAAGGGCACTCACCCAGAAGACAACTATTTTCATAGCTGTTGCATGTTCTTGCATAGACTGTTCAGATGTTGGTGAGCCATTGAGTTCACCAACAGATGAAACTATGTCTAGATCACCTTCAACAATTTTCTCAACCTTTTCAATTATCATTGGATTCATGTTTTCCTCTTCTGGTGCATCACCATTTGCACCTTCATAATTATCAGATTTACTGCATGACTCTTTCCCCATGTTATCATGTTGTCTTCCATAGGGTTCTGTTGAGGCATGGAAAATCACAAGATGACAACAGCTAGGGATTCTCCCCAGTAAATGTTCCCAGCTAGCATGTTACTATTTGGTATTGGGAATCCGTCTGGTTTACGGTCCGGCTACCGTAGGTCAAGTAAGAAAAATAAAGAGTTTTACCGGTTATGGCCTATTCCATCATGTATGTTTTAGTTTTTTATATTTAAGTATGAGATGCAAGTGCCTATCTAGGAATGAAGATTGATAGAGAATACGAGGAGCAGTCACAATGTGATGCATAGGTTCTTACCTCTCGCCTTAACTCTCTCGCGTCTAAATTACACACAACAAGAAAAACTAAAACTAACTATATAACCTATCCCTAGGGAGCAATATTAGCATTTATCAATGAGTAATGTATTTATGCGCATGGATTAAGAAAAATAATAGATAGATGTTACTTATTTCAAAATACATGAACAATAATAGATAGCTGAACAACCAGATAGCTAATTTTATATGAACAACATTCATTTCTCATAGTGCAAATTTCATAAAATAAACTAGAGAGCATTCATACAATAACATAGGTTCAAAAATTTAGAATGATCTCACAGTCCATGGATACAAAGCTGAAAACGAAATAGTTCACATTCAACACATCCATGGCACACCATTTGAAAAGTTCCATCTAGCTTTCTCCAACAGGAAACATGTAATTTTTATTGCAAAAGGAAATAGTTCTTCTTACAACATGTTCTCACAAATCTAACTGGGAAAAAATCTCCTTTAATATCTAACTCTCCTATACTTATACTACAAGCAAAAAATCTTGGGCTGCCCCTACGTAACCTTTGAGCTCCCCCAACCATTTTAATCTCACAATTTTGTCCTTTTGTGAGTGCTCATGATTGATACAAATGTTACATTTCATATTTAAGGTTTAAGAGTGCTTTTATGAAAAGGGACCATCTTGGTAACTGATGAATTTTTCCAAGCCTAGGCCTCTACTTCTATTGATTATGCTTAGTAATCCATTGGTCCCTTGCTAGATCCTATTGAGCTTAGACTTGACTTTCTTATTTTCTTTCCTCATCACTTCCTCTGCATTTTCTTTCTCTTCCATCCTTGCTACCTCCTTTCTTCTGCTTTGTCTTTTAGACATGTCTTCTCTACAGCAGCAATCACCCTATCATGAATAAATAGTCTTTAGATCACTTAGCGCTTAACAAAGTAACACAAATTGTATCAATACATGCATTTTGTGAAATGAACTATAAACAAATTTACACATGAAAAGATAAGGTAGAGAGAATCTTGCAAGTTGGGCCTGAAAATCCTCTAAATCCACTATCCAAACTAAAATAGAAGTCTGAAAAACATACTTTTTATCTCAATCCAAGCCGTATCTGGAGAAATTCGCCATCCTCCGATGAAAGCATGAGAAATGACAAAGTAACCACCACTCCTTAAAACACCAAACCCCCAAAATGCGCTCTTCATCTCAGAAACTTTGACTCGACCAACACCCATGGGAAAAATCTGCCATCCCATAAAATAGAGTAACAACACAACAAAAATGGTGGGAAAACCCTACCGATAGTCGAAAACAATAAACACTAAGCATCGGGAATATAATCCACTTCGGCGGGCGGAAGTACTATAGCATCGGATGATTAGTTCAATGAGGAGCCGCAATGGCGGAGACCATATAAACTAAGGGTTCCGGGATAAAATAAAATGTCAGAAAAATAAAGCATTAAAATCTGTCATTCCATGCATGAAACGTTGGAAGAACTAAGGACAATGTATCGGCAAATAGTTCATTGGAAAGCCACAATGACGAAAAGCAATAAAACACGGAATCGAAGAGGATAAGCACTAATCCGTTGGAATGCTCACTAGTTAGCTTCTGCAATGGTGGCTGCGTAAAGAACTATGGCCTCAAGTCCTTTTTAAAAAATTTCGAGAAAACAAAAATATATCACCGCAAAGCCAAAAGATTTGAACCAATAAAACCCCGCATCGGTGAAAGTAAGACTTGTCCATTGGTCCATTCTCTATTGGTCCTTCAAAACGGTGGCTGCATAGATAACTAGAGTTCTGAAACAAACTTCAACTGATTTTTTATAGTGCTAAAACAAAATATTGTAAAGAAAAATGTTGACCAATAAAACCAAAGAATCGGCGAAAATTAAGACTATCCATCAGGTCATTCATTGTTTAGCTTCCACAACAGAGGCTGTGTAGAGAACTATGGCCCCGATTTACTGTTCAAATGACTTCTGGCATTGATAAATGAAAAAACTTTACACATCAAAACTTAAAGTTCCAAATTTGAAATATTTAGCTAGATAAAGGCATCTTAAATCATTCAACTTACGAAATGAAAGAAACAGTTTACCTCGAATCAAACTCAAACATTCAAAATTGTAGTAGAAGAACAACCGAGTTCAAGAAATTAAATAAAACCAGGCAAGATAAAATCAAAAGGAGGGTGCAAAATAAAAATTTGGGAAAACAGTTGCAGCTGCAACAATTGGCTACTATTTGGTGAACTTAGATCTCTAGAAAACTTCTTCTTTGAGCAACTCACTGTTTTGACAATAAATACTAGCATGTTGAATTCTTCTAGATGTATGGATTTCCTAAATGGAAAATGTATGTACTTTTAATCATTGATGATAGTCCAATTTAGGAAAATGGGAGCCAATATTTTAAAGTCAAGATAACTCTTTTGAGGCCAGGCATATGAGTTTCAGTTTTTACTCCTATCTTTGGGTAGTTTCCAGCTAGGACACCACATGATTGTAACATATGGTAAATAGAAATATTCAATTTTTCCTCATTCCCATGCCATTTTGCACTTTTTTTGCTTTTGGACATTTGTCCTTTCATTTGAGCCCTCCTGCATGCCTTTCTTTCTGAATTTTTTTATTTAGGCTCCTCTATCCATGGTGTCCTTTTGTGTGAGAGATGTATTGATTTTCAGCTCATGGACGGAGAAGAACTTTGGTAATTTTGTACTTGTATGGTTAAGTACTTTGTTTTGATACATATTGCTTTCTTATGAGATTTTTTACTCTTATTTGCCTTTTCGCTTTCAATTCTTGGCATGGGATCATTTATATATAATATATTGTTTACCTTGCTTCCTTTCCATGGGTCTTTTGCTATCACCCCCTGGGACATTTTAAATGTGAGATGGATGGAGCCTCGAAATAATATTCCAGACTTTTTGATCCTGAGTTATTTTACAAGGATTAAGTAGGACTTCAATGTGTTCATATCCATTTAGGTAAACTGTTAAACTACAAGAAATCCTTTCAGATAAAACAATAGTACACAGTCTTATAATCAAGGATTTTAGTTAATCCAGAATTCGGATGCTCTCCATGCAACCAAAAGTTTGCCCCTCTTTATTAAAATCAACTAAAATCTAAACAGAAGTAAAGTAAATAAAAAATAAACAACCAAATCAATTTATTTATTTACAAGATAATCCAAAAACAAAAATCAAGAAAAATAAAATCTGAGAACTAAACCACTAACTGGTTAGTCCTCTTCCCACCCCTATGAATCCGGCAACTTGTAAGTTAAGGGGCTAGGATTGACTACAAAATGAAAAAGACCTAACCATTATCTAATTCTATTCTACTTGAATCAAAAACTACATCTGCTATTTTACAATCAATCTCATTAGCTTGTGAAAATCAAAGGAGATCGAGATGGGTGTCTGATGTACTGCTAACTTCTTTTGCTTGGTAGTTTTTCGGTTCAAGCTCAATTAGATGATTTCCCAAAACAGAATTCACTAGTTCATTTTTTTCTTCCCATTGAGTAACATTGTGCTTCATGTAGGGCTCTCTTAATATTTTTATCTGGTTTGGACTTCCCTTCTGAGGTAACCACAAATGTGACCAATCTGAAGCAAAATACCCATTTAGTCTTGCTAACCAGTCTCAATTCAAAATTAGTCCATAACCATCAGGTACATCTGCTACTACAATATCTGTGTACTGACATATCTTTTCATTTGCAAACAATTCAATGAGGACATCCTCCATTTCCCTAACTACTTTCACATTGGTCTCTTATAACTTAGTAACGTCCCAGTCAGTAGGTTTAGGTTGTCCATTAATATTTTTACAGACTGCAAGTGGCATAACAAGGACTGATGACCTAGAGTGTACTAAAAAATTGTGCACATTATGATTTGAAATCTCCAACGTTAGGAGAAATGGTGATGTTTTAAACTTAGTCTTACTTCCCACACTTGCTTCAACAATCTCTTATATAGGTTGGTTGTTAGTGGGGAGCTCCTCCGTTGGTACTTCAGGTGCTTTGAGATTTTACTTGACATTACCCATTTTGTCTTCAATGTTGACTTGTTTTAGATCTTGACTACTAATGGTAAGTTTAGGTATTTCATCATCTGTGTTGTTCTTCTATATCGTCTTCATATTGTCTTCAAATTTCTTAATCTTTGGAAGTATTGAATTTTCTTTATTAAACAAACCTTGGCTTCTTATTGTCACAGTTGTTTATGATATCTCCTCATGTTTCAGAGTACCTTCGTGTTCTGCATCAAAAAGTGAGACACAGTCCCATACAACCAAAGCATTTGCTTCTTATTTATCTGTGGATTTATTACCCTTTTCCTCCTCCTCATCAGCTTCTATTAGTTTAGAATCCAATAGCTGATTCATTACTAATGTCATCGAATTTATCCATTGAGGGCGATTTTTTCAGAATGGGGTTGTTGATGAAAGGTGCAAAATTTATCCATACCCACCTCTTTTAAGTTCGTTGTTGTAGGACTATGTGGAGGAGGTTTATGTTGATTATTATCTTCTTTCCTCTTATAGTAAGTCTTATAAGATTTCTGAGCTTCCTTTTCCTTTTCCAAATCTATTTTTCTGTTAGATAATTTCTCCATGATTTTCAACATTCCTTCAAAGTCATGTGACTGCTCCTCTTCAGGCTTAGACAGTAATAAGGATTTCCTACCAAATTTTTTTTCTCCCAACTACTCAAGATTATCTTCTATGCTCTCTTTTTCAGCATCTACTCTTTCAGCTTCTTCATAAGTTTTTGATAAGGTAGGTTTGACTTGCATCTTAGAAAACATGTCCAATTCAGGCCCTAAAGCTGAAGTATAGTATTCGATCAGAACTTTATCAAAAGGATTATCAGTTGCAGAAAAATTCCTAAGATAAGAAGCAAACCTTTGGGTGAAACTATGCACTTTCTCTTTTCTTTATTTCTTCAAAGCACATAACCCTTTCATTAGGGCTGCATGAGTTTTCTGAGCTACATATTTACTTCTGAATATCCTTTCAAATATGTCCCAGTCTGGGATTGATTTTGTAGGAAGAGAAAAATACCATGAGGCTACTGCTCCTTTCAGGGTATGTGGAAACAATCTGCAGACTACATCTTCATGTTCTCCAGCCCTTAGTCCTTCTATATCCATGTAAAATATTTGCAAATGATCATCTACTAAAATATTCTCACTTGGGTCAAACTTAGGTAACATTTTCTCAAAAGCCTGAGGTAAGTCATGCAAAAGGGGTGCCAGGTTTAAAGGTGACCTAGCCCTCCAAGTAGGTGGTGGATTTGGTGGGTTGGTTGGCTGAGTTGCGTTTATGCCTACCATGAGTCTGGATGGAGAATGAGGTGGTGAATGAACAAGGGTTTGAACAGGTGAACTGTAAGGTGTATCTGTGCCCAATTGATTTAGAGGTTGAACAACTTCCTGTAAGGCTGTTTCTACAAGTTCTTCAAAATATCCAAACAACACTATGTATTCCAATATAGAGCGGTCTTTCTTTTGATATTCTCTTCTGGGTAAGATAGGAATAATTATTAATCCTCCAATCTTCTTTACATATTCCCTAGTATGTCTTCTCAGATCATTAAATAATTCGTTATCGACAGAATACAGATGCTCTTTACCCTTCTCTTCAGGAATTGGATTGGGAGATAGACTTCTTTTAGGACTGTCACCGGTGGAATAATCTCAAGAAAATAAGTTTCATCGGCCAGCCATGCACTGGCGGCCCTCCTTCTAGCATCAAAAAATGTTGAGACCTGGAAAATCACAGGCGACAATAGCTAGGGATTCTCCCTAGTAAACGTTCCCAACTAGCCCATTACTATTTGGTATGGTGAATCCGTCAAGTTTACGGTCTGGATACCGTAGGTCAAATAACAAAAATAGAGGGTTTTAGCGATTACGGCCTGGTCCAACATGTATGTTTTAGTTTTTTATACTTAAGTATGAGATGCAGGTTCCTATCTAAGAATACATATTGATAGAGAATATGAGGAGCAGTCACAATGTGATGCACAAGTTCTTACCTCTCATCTTAACTCTCTCATATCTAAATCACACACAACAAGAAAAACTAAAACTAACTATCTAGCCTATCCCTTAGGAGCAATACTATCATTTATCAATGAGTATTGTGTTTATGTGCATGCATTAAGAAAAATTATAGATAGCTGTTACTTATTTCAAAATACATGAACAGTAATAGATAGATGAACAACCAGATAGCTAATTGTTTATGAACAACATTCATTACTCATAGTGGAAATTTCATAAAATAAACTAGAGAGCATTCATACAAGAACATAGGTTCAAAAAGTTAGAACGATCTCACAGTTCATGGACACAAAGCTGAAAACGAAGTAGTTCATATTCAATACACCCATGGCACAGCATTTGAAAAGTTCCACCCAGCTTTCTGTAATAGGAAACTTGTAATTCTTATTGCAAAAGGAAATAGTTCTTCTTACAACATGTTCTCACAAATCTAACTGGGAAAAATTCCCTTCTACTATCTAACTCTCCTATACTTATACTACAAGGAAAAACTCTTGGGCTGCCCCTACATAACCTTTGAGCTCCCCTAACTATTTTAATCTCACAATTTTGTCCTTTTGTGAGTGCTCATGATTGATACAAACGTTACATTCATATTTAAGGTTTAAGAGCACTTTTATGAAAAGGGACCAGCTTGGTAACTGACAAATTTTTCAAACCTGGGCCTTTGCTTCTGTTGATTATGCTCAGTAATCCGTTGGTCCCTTGCTAGATATTGTTGAGCTTAGAACTAACTTTATTCTTTTCTTTCCTCATCTCTTCCTCTGCATTTTCTTTCTCTTCCCTCCTTGCTACCTCCTTTCTTCTACTTTTTCTTTTAGACATGTCTTCTCTACAGCAACAATGACCCTATCATGAATAACTAGTCCTTAGATCACTTAGAGCTGGACAAAGTAACACAAATTGTATCAATACATGTGTTCTGTGAAATGAACTATAAACAAATTTAAGACATGAAAATATAAGGTTAAGAGAGAAAATTGGGCCTGAAAATCCTCTAAATCCACAATCCAAACCAAAACACAAGTCCAAAAAATAGACTTTTTATCTCAATCCATGTCGTATCTAGACCAAGTCACCATCCTCCGATGAAAGCATGAGAAATGACAAAGTAACCACCACTCCTTAGAAAACCAAACCCCCAAACTGCGCTCTTCATCTTAGAAACCTTGACTTGACCAACACCCACAGGAAAACTCCGCCATCCCATAAAATAGAGTAACAAGACAATATAAATGGCAGGAAAACCCTACCGACAGTCAAAAACAATAAACACTAAGAATCGAGCAGATAATACACTTCGACGGGAGGAAGTACTATAGCATTGGATGATCAGTTCACTGAGGAGCTGCAATGGTGGAGAGTGTATAGACTAAGGGTTCTGGGGTGAAATAAAACGTCTACAAAATAAAGCATTAAAAACTATCATCCATGCATTGGAGGTCGGAAGAACTAAGGACAATGCATCGGCAAATAGTTTGTTGGAAATCCACAATGGTGGAAAGCAATAAAACACGGAATCAGAGAGGATAAGCACTAATTCGTCGGAATGCTCACTCATTAGCTTCCACAATAGCAGCCACGTAAAGAACTATGGTCCTGGGTCCTTTTTCAAAACCTTTCGACAAAACAAAAATATATCACTGCAAAGCCAACAGATTGTATCCTCTACATGTAATTTCTTTTAGTGTAACTTAGTATCTGAAACAGAAAAGTAAGAGTTAGTACAGTAGTCTCCAAATGCATTCAAACTTTTGAAAAAACAACAAAAGGGATCAAAAGTAATACTATGCAACACTAGACATGTTCTTCAAAGTTCAATGTCTGATAAGATATATAATTTCCCCAAATAGAAATAATAATTTGTATTTCTTATCTCATTGTTTATGTAGTCTGCCAGCAAAATATTTACTATGAGTTTGTTGAGATCATTAAGATTATGATGTTGCATTCGGTACATTCAAAGGAGTAAATTCCCTAGAATACATTTTACATGCTTAAAAACATCTATAGCTAGTGATCCAATGCAATGAGAATAATTTAATCATGAAATCAGTAAGACTTCCAGCAACAACATGAAATAGCTAAAATACAAGATCGATGGATTGCATTAATGTATTTATCAAGTACAATATGATAAAATTGCAAATAGAAACATATATCAAAAATTTAATGCCATCTAGTCACCAATATAATTCATTCAAGTCAGGTGAAAAGGTTATTCTCTTGGCTGATACCCTAGAGTCCTCTTTTTCTATTTGTCTAGAGTAGAACATCTATAGCTGCCATCCTCTACTATGAGATTTTTCTGAAATTGGATCCAAAATGAATTGCTTAACGACAGCAAGGAAACAAAAATCTGTGCCAAGAAAATCAGATAGAATACATACCCAAATGTTTGTAGATTTAAAATAACATCTTAGCTTTGAACCTGTAAACCAATTGCACATTATGTGGAAATGTTACCTTTGGCAGTAGTCCTCTATCTGAGCTCCACTTACTACGTAACTTCAACCCCTGCAACATTTCCATGAACAGTGGTCGGTGATCATGTCTAACATATTGCAAATTTGCAACACTAAAAATAGTTGTCATCTAATTGATGGTGGATTCCACGCTCATGGTTCTGGCAATGCATCTACAACAACAACCCTGAAATTCGTCAACAAAATCCCAACAAGACATTAGGTTTGGTCTTTTCAGCATCTGATCTGGGTCATCTGTGGTTTTGTTGGGTATGCAAGATATTCATCAGGTTCATTCATAGCAGATTGGTGTCTCTTTTGCTATTAACTAATCATAAAACAATAAACATGTGAAGATGTCCATTTCCTTCAGTTCAAAGGGAATTATAAATAGGGGATAACCTGGTTCCTAAAGAGCTTGAAAGAGATAGCAACAAATGAATATTGAATGGGCCTATTCTTTGTTCAACAACATGCTCACAACTCAGTGCTCATATTATTGTCCATTAAGAATCTCATCAATTCCATCTCCCTCTTTCTAGAAGAATCCAACAACCCCCATCATGGTACCTTTCAACACTCCCATCAATTGCAAGCCTAGAATCAATTATTAATTTGATGATAGGTTTTGAACCTATCTCCATGGAATCCCATCATGCATGCTCTACATCTCCCTCCTGAAAACTAGAAGCCTCACCTTGCTTCTCTATGGCATATACAAGTTGCAGAGGATTAGAAAGCAACCTGTAAAGTCCACCATCTCACATACCTCTATCCAAAGTTTGTGGAATTGCTAAATTAAAATCAATAATAGTGCATTTTTGTCCTTCAAATGAAACTCTAAACTGAAAATCTATGATATAAAATACTAAATAAATATTTTTCTTCAAACCAATAACAAACAAAACATCATTCATTTCAAGAACATCATTTGATGACGACAATATGGAAATGGAACCCAATCATTTCACAAGCTAAATGGAATCATCACCCAACTCCACACTCATCCCCCCCTCTTTCTTCTAAATCCTACTAAAGAGTTTCATGTGTTAGATTTTGGGGTTAGTTCACACCATGCTTAATGGTGCTTCATGCAATGTGGAATGTATGGAATGTTTCCTACACTTGGTTGTACCTTAGCAAGCATACTTTATACACAATGGAGATAGATTAATCATGGATTTCGCTACTTTGACTTGATTCTTATGCCATGCACTTCTCCTTATGAATTTGGAGACATGTGGCATGGTTACATTACACACAGGGAGGGCTCAGTTACTTGCTTAGGAGGAGGAGCTACTTGGAGGAGTATTGAACATTTAGGAGGAGGGTATTGATCCCTATGTAGCATGGGGACAGGTGGTTTCTTACATGGAGGCATGTACTTGACTTGAGGATGCTTAAGTAGAGGAGTGTTTCATAAAGGTGTGGTGGACCGAAAGGACCACATGGCTTAGGACGAATTAATAGAGACCTTTGGATGGTAGTGTTGGAACTTTCTTTTGGAGTGCTCGGCTTGGCACCTTGCTTGATATTCATTCTTACATTGGAGCTTGACATGTGGACCTATCTAATGTTTAATAAGGTTGCTTGTTTGTGGACGATATTTAACCTTTCCAATTGTTCACCACCCTCATCTATCATATATATAAATGGCAGAGAGAGCCTTTTCATTAAACATATCAAACACATCATGTATTCAAAAAGAAATCGCAATCTATGCTCACTACTTGGACAAGTAGTTTTGGCATACTTCCCAAGTGCATAACCCCTGCACATTCATGTCTTCTTCATCTTGAAGTTCAACAATTCCTACACCATGTCCTTCAAAAGAGGTAATGCTCCATAATCTAGGTGACCAAATCTCTTGTGTCAAAGCCTGCACAACTTGTTAGTATCATGCACTAAATATCTATGTTTGATCATTTTAGCAAGTAGTTTGTACAAGACACCCTCTTGCACACCTTTGGCCAATACTCAGCCAATATCATGGCTATGATCTTTGACTAAAACTTCTTGATCATCAAACTCATCCACACATCTAATATTTCTCATGGCTAAAACTAAAAAAAGATTCATTGTTAAACCAAGAACATAAAATACATTATCTAGCTCAAGAACATCACTTGATCGTGCACGTGGAATGAGATAGATCCCACTCCAATAACTTGATAACTGGAATCATTTCCTAACTCAACATATATGTCATCCTCTCATTCTTGAACTCTGTTGAAGTTCATGTGTCCACATACCACACTCCACTGAGTATCTATCCACATCCTCTCAATTATGAAAAATTCAACAAACTGGAAATTGCCTCATTCAGGAAGACAATATTATGATTGGAGATAATCAAAGTCATGGCCAGGAAAGTATAGGTAAAATATAAATTCATTTAAACATAACCAGGGTTTGCATACCTTATATTCAGTATTTATTGTGATTCCAAATAAAAATCCTTACAAGACGAATGCCAAGGATTCAATAAATAAAATCAGGGTTTGTAAAGTTTCTCTTCTTGCAATATCCAGTATAAACTGTTGATTCCTGAAAAATTGACATGGACAGAGTCGAAGAATACAAAGGGATATAGTTTGACTAAACCAAGATAGATAGTAAAGTTTCAGCCACCTCAATTTTCACTCACCCAAGCCACCCAACCACATTCTATGATGAAGGTATCATATTCTTTTCTTAAAAACCAATGCCAACACTTTAGAATCTACATCAATCTAATCTTCCTAAATTGCCTAAGTCACCTAGGTTTTGGAATCCAGACTTAGAATAACTACAAATTCCTTCTTAGATTCATTCGATCCTAGCAAATAATTCGACCATAATCTTCCCTATGAATTGAGCTCTAGATCTACAACCTTTTCAAACTTTGCATTCAAGCGAATGGAAAATATTCGTAACCAATATTCTTTAAATATCCATTATAAACTGTCGAATTCCTACAAAATACAAATGGACAGAGTCAAAGAAGTATCAACAAATCAATTCAAATGCTTGAGAAGCTCTTCATCTTTCCCATTCAGAGCATACACTGCACTCATATTTCTCGTCAAAACGACATCCCATTCAGGTATATTTTCCATGATATTGTCAAACACTTTCCTTGAATCCTCAAGAACAGGAACAACAAAGATGTTATCTGACATACTTTGAGGACTGCAATGAGAAACAACAACACCATGCAGTGATCAATTACCCCTAAATTTTAAATGACAAGAAAACACAGGCACGCAGACTTCAATGCCTTCTCTAATACACACTATCCAATGGGTTTGGTTATTTGGAAACCAAGCATTCTACTGATGGCTGATTGAAAGTGGGATAACACAGAACAAACCAAAATTAGAACCAACCAACACCTGCCAATAATAACGTCAAGTTTTATTTGATTATAAATTTTGTTAGATAGAGGAAGGATTGGGAGGCTACCATCAGGAGGGTGAGTAAGCGGCACCAGAAAAAAAAAAAATAGGAGAAGAGGCGTATAGAATAAGCTACCCATCAAACATAGGCATAGCAGCAATAAAATCTCTAATTACCTTTTTCCTTGTCCTTGAGGGAAGCGTGAAAGGGAAAGTAACTGAGATGGGTGGAGGCTATAACCCAACTTTAGGGAATAGGAGGGAATAAATGAGTTGGATTGACCACAAGTTAAAACCCCCAGAAAGTGGATAACCCTGAATAAGAAAGTGCAGGGTCATTCTTTGATTCCGAGTTTCCTCAATCCTGAGTGGGAAGGATACAGCTGTTACTCATCGAAGGAACGAATTCGCGTCAAAAATGAGATGAATATCAATCAAAGAGGCTCAAGATAACATGTTAAACACTCTTAAAGGGTTACGGTTGTAATGCTTCATTAAGATATCCACCCTGTTCGACATCCATAAATATGAAACACATTATAGAATGAGACTTTGCTCCTTTAGGATATAAGATGAAAGTTCTCTAGATTGACTGAAAAAACTATATATCTTTTATAATTTCTATAGGATATAAGTTGATTTAACTTCATGACAAGTTCCAACTTCTATATGAATGAATTCCATTTCTTTTTAAAAGACACATATATAATCTTCTTCCCTTTTTCCATTTCCATTGATTTTTTATATCTACAAATATCTATCGTTGACTAACACTTGCCTTTGTTTATAGACTTTACTCCTATACCCCCCTTGAGAGGGATTCTAAGAATGAATTTACCTTACCCCCTATGGAGAAAAGGAAGCTTATGAATTTACCTTACTCTTAAAAATCTATTTATTTAAGAGTTGATTCTTACTGCAAACGTAAATAGATTTTTTTTGTTTTCTTTTATATTATTTTTTGTTTTATTTTTATTATTTTTTTATATAAATTATATAGATTTTTTTGTTTTTTTATATATTTTTGTTCTATTTTTATTATATAAATTATGTTAATTGGTTATATATTATATTTTTTTAATAATTATCATATAATTTGTTTAGTTTTATAAATGGAGTAGCCTACAGAGTCGACGATTTGGCTCGAAAATCGGTTGTCATCGCCACTTTTCAGCCAAATCATCGAATCCAATCGATACTCTCCGGGACGATGACCAGTGACAGTCACATATGAGGGCCCTACATCCCCTAAAAAAATAGCCATTTAAATGTGCCTCCTACACGTAGACTTACCAAATGCATCCAATGCATGGCCAAAAAAAACACGTCAACTTCGGATTTGTTGGTTGAAGGTATCATTTGACACCTGCTCTATAATGACATCTACAACAAGTAAACCTTATTGCAAATTTTAATCACTTCTTCTAATGTCTACTTCAATTTTCCATTGGAGCGTGTGAGGAATGTCAATGTGAAAAAACTAGTGACCTTTGCAAATAGTGGCATTGTAGGAGGGTGTTCATGCTTTTCATAGGCTGAAATCTCAAAAGCATATGGTTATGAGCGCATAGGCTGGAGATGGTGATAAATGGAAATGTAAAGTGGAAGCAGTAACTCCGGTAGCATTAAGACCTGTAAAAATCCAGAACAATTGGTTATTGATTGGAGTGATGAACACGATCTGAGCGGGAAGAACTATACCTTTGAAGCGCTTCAACTAGTCACTGTGAGATCCTGAACCGGCCTATAATTTGCAAAAATAGAGTATCGAGTCCAAAAATAGGGGAGGACTATCTGGGTTCGAATGATACCTTCATCCCACAGATCTGAAGTTGACATTTTTTTTGGCCATGCATTGGATGCATTTGGTAAGTCTACATGGATGAGGTGCATTCAAATTGTCGGTTCTTGAGGGGATGTAGGGCTATGATGCTTCTATCTAGGTATCAATATGCTATTGGTTTTAGTACCTAATTCATAATTGACGTAGGAACCTAAATTTCCTTTGGAACGCACTTAACCGGGTTTGGTTCAATGGTGCAGTAGGGATAAAGATGCTCAAGAGAAAATTCATGCAATTGCTTTGTTAGATCTTTGAAGATCGAAATGCATGGCACCAATATTACTAATAGAAGGTAGAAAATTTACAAATTTTACACTTCATTGTCAAATTTGCAATTTTCCATGACACAATTAAAAATGACTAACATAAATGGCTAATTCATATTCTTCTAGCTAGTCATTTTTTATGTCGTGACTAAATTAGTCATTTATGTTAGTCATTTTTAACTCTATCACATATTATCTAGTCATATTTGTTAACTCGTGAGTAAATTAGTCATTAATTTTAGTCATTTATAGTTGGGTGAAACAAAATTGATCATATTTAGTAGTAAAACACTTGAAAAACCTGTCGTGACTAGAATTTTTAGTCACCTAGTAGCTAATTCTTCATTTTGTACTAGTGAATGTTCATGCTGATATGAAATAGGGTGGAGATATAACATAGGCTGGAGATCATATGTTAGCAGTGTTTAAGCATTGATATGGAGGGTGGTATTAAACGATACCTTGCAACAAAGATTGACTATGCAAAGTGGGTTTGATGAGTCGTTAATTGACTCCAGCTGGTGCATTCAATGCTCTTGGAAAAACATGATAGCTCCATGCTTAAGGCTTGGGCAGAGGATGGTTTTGGAATTTGCAAAGCTTGGGTTGGACTTTGGTCTTGCTCTTCATAGGGGAAATGGAACCGACCTCCATTGTTACACAGGTAAGATCCTGATTGGTTTATCCGCATTATTATGGTTTTCATTGTTGTATTTCAGCGTGGTCATACTTCTCACCGAGGTCGTATTTCGATTTCTGTTTTAGGTGACAGGGTAGCGAAGTAGGGTGACTCCATTCTTCCCTGTCAGCTCCATGTGTTTACAACATGGTTATGGTAAGCCTATGAGCAATTATATACTTGCTACCTCTCGACCCTCTTAGGTAGACTGTGTTTGAATTTTATGCTTGGTTGGGGTTTTATGTTGTGGGTTTTGATTTCACCTTCGGGCTTAATATTACAGACTTGGGTTTTAATTAAATGTTGTAATGGATTTGGCTGTGGGTAAACTCGTGTTTCCCTTGGCTCTATGTATAAATTTTGGATTGTAATTATGAAGGGTTTGGATTTTGATCAATGGGCTACGCCATTTCTTGCAATGGTTCCATAGCCCATTGGCATGCCTATATAGAATTTGTTTTGGCTTCGGAAGCGACTGTGTGGAGACATTGCGATTCATCGTGCTATGAATGATTTATATACTCAGTGTTTATAATAAATGATCATTGTCATTTAGCTTATTTTTTGTGTAATGTATGTTCTATGTTAATGGTTTATTAAGGTGGTTTTGGCACAGGAATTCACCTTCGTTTGAGGTCTTTATGTTAAGTATATTTTAATGCGATGTAATGGCGAACATCGTGGGTGTTGAGAGACGAAGCCATGAATGGGTTGAGCCTTCCCCATTGTGGCTTCGATAGTATTCATGTTATTTCATTTTTTTCTTATCTTATATTAGATAGTTTACTAGGTTGATTCGTTAACAGAGTAGTTTTGTAAGAAAACCATATTGTGTATAAGATGATTCTAATATGCATTTGTTTGGTAAATTACATGGGAATTCGCCTGCTTGAAGGTTTCGTGTATAATGACGTTGCTTAGTTGTTGTTTTGTACATATGTTGAAAGCATGTGTATAGGCCATGTTGTAATTGGCATGAGCCTTCCCCACAGTGCTGCGATAGCTTAGCATAGGGATTTTCATTATGTTATTGGACTATGTAATTAAATTGTTTACCCAAGTCCGTGTTGTAGAGAAATCACAGTAGTCTAAGCTACATGTTAGTGGTTTATAAATTCTTGCCAGCATATAGGTTATGTATAGTGTGTCCGTATCATGTATGCAAATGAAAGCCCATAGGGTTTCTCTCTGTCTAAATATTAATGTAACGAGTTGTAAAATAAAAGAGTTGGGTTTGTATGCCCACAGGATTCGATTCCTGTCCCTGTTTACAATACATGGGTTTATAATATGATTTTGATGGTATTTAATATGTTATGATTACTGTGTAAGATGTATTATTTCAATTCGTTTATGGTAATGTTTGGATGAGTTATGTAATTTTTGTTTAATGGTTATTCATAAATGGAAAATTGGTTGTTATGATGGAATAGATAGAGCTATAGTTTCTTATATATATATGCATGCATGCATGTATGGATGTATGTATGTATGTATGTATGTATGTATGTATGATCATAGTTTTGATATAGGACCACATGGATGGTCACGATTCCTCCTCTGCTCATGTAGTTATGATGCTATTATTTCAATGAAATTGATTTAATATATAGTTTATAGTTTAATAAGAGAGACCTTGTAAGGTCTTAATGGTTTATTTAATCCTGATTAAGATTATATTCTAGTTCTGTTATTAAATACTTTTATTTAATATCTCTGGTTTACTTAGTGTTGTTAATGATTAGGTGGATACTATCATAGTTCCTGTATTCATACTTTAGGTTGAAGCTAGTGATTATATAAAAACATATGAATTTCTGCTTATGAACTAGTTGGAATTTAAACTTAGAAACGTTTCTACTGACAAATGAAATATGTCATCATAGTAATAAGCCTAGAGGGTGATTATTTAGTTAATAAAATCATACCCTAGTTTAAAGTAACAAATTATGAATACTAAACTAATACATAAAACAAACTTAAAGATGCAATCCTATTTATCTTCATCCTATGATAACATTTACAACCCAACGGAGTATTGAAGGAAATACAAACCCTAGCAGAGTCTAGCCACAAAGTCAAATACATAGAGTTAGGAGATACATTCAAAACATTCACCTAACATATCCATCAATTAATATATAAAATAGCATAGACAGTCTAGGGCTAAAATCTAAGAAATGTAACCCTAGGAGATATGAACAGAACCATCATTTATTGGGTTAGAAATATATAAAGAAAATTTAGATAAATCATACAGCATTTATCCTAGAAATGAAATTGATATCCTAAGAACTCATACCTGTAATTTTTTTGAAGGTCATTTAACAGCTGAACCTGTACACTTTTAAATGACTAGCGTTAACAATTAAAGATAGATCTGACCTCTAATTTTGATGACCAAATCACTTCGGAACTACCACCTTCCTCCCAACCATGACCTGGAATTGTTCCTGGTTTTAATCTGGATCCCCTCGAGCTGGACTCCAACATGCAAGTAGCTTAGAGCTCCTAAGGTAAGGTTTCCTATCTAGTGTATTAGATCTGGATCAGTCCTCCTTTTCCTTATGGGAAATGTTTCTTCAAGAATTTACTTGAGAGAAAAACAGGCAGAGAAAAATGACTCCTCCAATGATAAATATGAACCCTAATCATTTCCTTGTCTTGAGTTTTTATAGACAAACTTTTCAGTCAAAGGGACAGTAAAATCAAGAAACCTTGGTTTCTTGATTTAACCCTTTTCAATTACTATGGGTAATTATTAATATTTTAACTTAGGAATTTTATACTAGTTCCTAGTTGGACTTTTATAGACATTATACTATTTATTAATATTTCATAATAAATAATAATTGATGGAGTTCATATTATTTCTTTCATTTATTTACATTATTAATATATTTAATTCTTTATACATAACATGCATAAAGTACATAATAATGTAACACTGTATTAACATTTTTCTATGGGCATCATATACCATGATCCCTAGGCTTAATGGCATTTCTAAATTAAGGTCAAGTAGGTAGATGGTTTAGGTCTACTAATCTAAGCAAATTTAAACATCATTGCATGTTGGATTTCCCTTGTATAATGTGGTAGTTCTTCAGTACTTTGATGAGAATATAGAAATTTGAAATTTCATTTAATCACTTATAAATAAGTATGATGAGATCAATATCTTTCTCGAGTCGTTTTCAGTGGGAATGATCCAAAAACAAGATATTTGCTACTCTATGACGTTAACATGAATTACATAAAGAGCATGAATGAAGCTCACAAATACATACGAAGAGAACAAAACAACATACACAATACACACATAACGACAACAAGTTGATAACAGAGTTCATCCAGGATGGACTACATCTCTAGGCCTGCTTCTCAATGAGAGGGCCGATCTATAATATCAACATAAGGAAAAATACATGGCAATGATACAATGATACCTTGGCAACAATGGTCAGGAAGAGAACCGCTGCCCAAAACACAACTAGAATGCTTCTAGCAACTCCAAAGCCTGAAGACAGTGTAAAACGAGTATAAACACTCGTACCTTCCTACTACAGACCTATGCAATCTCCCTTCTCTCCTTTAGCTACAAAGTCTCCACTCCAAAGCATGCCCTGTAAATGGAAATTAAGTGGGTTTATATAGGCTTGGCTTGCCCCACTCCACATTCTCCTCATGATTCTTTAGTTAGAAAAAATTTTCCCCAAGAAGGCAATGGTTCCAACTCTCCACACTTGGTTAGGCTCTTCTTAAATTATGTAGTTGACATAGTTACAACTATGCCAACCACATTTTATATTTTTAGAATATTACAATAAAATTATTTTACCCCAAAAGCACATGGTTCATTGAACCCACAATATGGTTTTTTTTTTAAACAAATTTGTTATAACATAACTTGTTTTTAGACCCACTTCTAACCCATTTTATATAGTTTATAATTCAACATGTGCTGAAATAGAGCGCGGGCTCCCATGCTAGTCGGAGCTCCCGGTCATGCTGGAGGAGGAACCAAGGTCCGGGCTAAGCCCCGGCTCCTTTGGGGTTCGAAATGCCACTTTAAATAATATTATTCCATACATTATACAAAGAACACTACCAGCATAGTTGGTAAAGGCACGGAGACAGGGTATGGGAGGTCAAGAGTTTGAAACCGGTGAAGCAGCAACATTTTGGTGAACTTCAATCAATATTGGCCAATCCGGTGCTGCCATGTGGCAGTTCTGGATTGGTCCAACTCAACACCTAGTCAACTGCTAACTCATCTGGCATACTACCAACTAAGTTGTGTACTCACCTCCGTACTGACACATGTCGCATTCAGATTGGTCTGTAATGCTGACTGGATTGCCACCTCATTGTCCGTACATGACACGTGTCGCATCCTAATTGGATTGTACTGCCACCTATATTTTCATACAACTGACATGTCATCCATTTGTACTATATGGATGCCACGTATCACCCTACTAGTGGTGCCACGTGGCACCCCCATTTTGCCAAATTTGCCTGTTTTATCAATACAACAAAACATGATAACTTTCTCATATAGAGTCCGTTTGAAATGGAACGAACGCCATTGGAATCATCTCGATGATCCCGTTGATCTGAATCTAGTTTTGATAAGATTGGAGGAATTCAAAAATTTTGCCTTCTTGGATCCTCCTAGATCATTCCTCCCCACTGAGAAGCTTTTGGCCTCCAAAATCCTGTACTAATCAACAGATAGGTGAGGGAATTGCTCCCTCACTTTATCCTTCTCAATCCAATTGGATTTGCTTGGATGAGTGCCTATGATTCCCACTTGAAGATAATCAACATCACCTCTGCGAGAAGTCATTGTCCTTCTGTCTAGGATGACATCTTCCTGTAGCTCATCCATGTACTCAGGAGCAAATTCATCAAATGATGGCAATGAGACATTCTCCCTTTCATCCATGATCATGGGAGGCTCATAGAGTTTCAAGTTCTCCACATTCACCACTGCGTAGATCTGCATGTATGGCGGTAGCTCTAAGTGAAAGGAATTCATCCCAATCTTCTCCAAGATGGTGAAGGGACCATATCTAATGGGCTTGAGCTTCTTCCCTTCTCCTTTCATCCTCTCCTTACTGATGTGAAGCCACACTTGATATCCTACCTGAAACTGATGATCAACTCTATGCTTGTCATGGCGAGCCTTGTATGGGGCTCGACTCTTCTCCAACTACTCTTGCACTACTTGATGTACCTGTTGAACTCTTTGAATAAAACTACGGGCTTTGTCTTCATCCTTGGAAATGATTGAATCAACCTCTCTCCCATAAGTCAAGCCCAATGGAGTCCTGTTGGAAGCTAGCAACAACCTCTTCATTTCTCAATAAGATGAAGAGTGATCAGCTCTTTCTATGATTTATCATTTCAAAATTATGAAAGAGCACCTTCAGAATCTTTGATTCTGAAGGTACTCTTAATCAAAGAAAGTTAAAATATCATTTGAGAAGTTGGTGAAACACACTCATGAACTTGGTAATTAACAACTGTCAGTAAGTCTCATAAATTTTCATGAATTTATTTAATCATTAATATAACTTTAGGTGACTTAAGAAATTTGAAATAGTATGCCAAGAAAAAATCAATAAAATACATATTGTGTTTGTTTAAAACCTAGATAAGGGTAAGGTATTAATATTCCTAAGTTCATAGAACTTATGGTAACCTTTAAAGTTTATATTTCATATAATACTTTACTACGATTTTTGTAAATATTATAATTAATGAATAAAGTATTTGTTTAGGAATGTTTTACTTATGATAGTTTCATCACTTAATATCCTATCAATCTAATGTTGGATATTCCTAGATAGGATGTTTGAAAAGTTTAAAATTAAGTCTTTGTATATACGTAGCATAGATATAAAATCAAGCTATGTTAACACTAGAATATGCGATTTCATCACCTTGCATGCCACCACTTAACACGATTAAAGTGGAGATGACTGTTAAGATTGACTGAGTTTACAAGGAGCCATTTGTCAAGTTGATAAGTGATTATCACTTGGATCAATGAGTTGGCATGAGAACGTGGCTTATACGTCTTGATAAATCAACAATTGTAAAAATATGAATGCATCGTATTAACAATATTAAATGCTGATAGTCATTTCGAATTAACGTCGATGTACTTGTTCATTATTAGCCACTGTCCATAATCAATGGTTGAAATTATGATCTATCAATCACAATATCTCTGGTTCACCAATTTGGTGGTTATCACTACTAGTCATGGTTAAACATAGATAAACCTGCATGAATCATGATATAACGTGAAGTTGCAGCATTCAACACTGCTAAGGTGTGGCTAAAATGGCTAGGTATAGAGATATCATATCTGTCAGATCTGAAGCATGCAAAGACTTCCCATCATGTCATATGTGTGGGTACCTATTCCCTCTATGTTCACCTCTGTGTTCATTTCAGTTCGAAGCCAAGAGAGCGTAGAAGAAACCATGTCTCCTCTGAACCGTTATGAAATCTATGGTTCTGAACTTATAGAAGCTGACCATGAGGTTGCTATGCGATTCGAGAAAATGGGGTGGGGGAATTTCTTTAGAAGTTTCGATGGCCACCATGTAGAGATTACTAAACTGTTCGCCATGAATTTTAACAATGACAAGGTGCAAATTGGGGGTTTTGAGTTTATTATCAATGAAGATAAGATCGCAGAAGCCACTAAGATTCCATAGGTTGGAGAACGCTAGTTTAAGGGAAGCATGCTTAATAAGTGCTTGACTCTATTAATACCATTGCCGGATGATAAGAAGCTGAAGATAGGCATCCCTGTTAAATTTCTGAAGCCCGAATGGAGAGTTTATTACGAAATACTGGTAAGGTACATGTCCTGTGACGGACATTACTCCCATTTTCACTTATACCATTTACGATTTCTATTAGCATTACAGGGTTACAAGCTTAATTTTCCTTTCTATTTATGGCAAAGTCTAAAGAAAATGTCACAGACTGTTAGAAATTTTAGTAACCGCGATAGGAGTCTTTTCCACCACGGGCTAATAAAAATTATATTGCAATTTCAATTATCTGCAAATGGAAAGTCTTGGGATAGTTTTTTAGTCGACTGTCAGTTGGGGCTGACACAACATTAGCCAAATCCATCCCCACAAATTCGTAAGAAATGAAAAGCCATAAATTCCAGGGTTAATAGTACTTCTGAAACTATATAAGAGGTAAAAGGATTTGAGGAAGTTAGCATACCCATAAACAATGGGATCAGTAAGAATGATGACAGGGATTCAGTTCCTTGCAACTCTAAAGCAGTCTTGGATCAACCCTTATCTGGTAAAGGTGTTAGCACCCCTGCAGAAATAGAAGAAGGATTAACCAAAGGTAAAACATGTAAAAATCCATTTGAAACAAATAAACCTAATTAATATAATAGAGAATCTATGCATAGATTAGATCATCTTCCTCAGATTTGCTGTGATAAGGAAGGGTTTGGTTTTGAAAATCTATCATTTTCAAGAAGGGTTACGGGGAGCATGCACAGTATCCATATGATTTCGGGTCATAAGGTTAATCAACAGGCTTCTAAGCCTGCAGTCGTTAATATTGAAGATGATACCCCGTCATCTATCCCTAATACAATTAATGTAAATAATCCTACTTTCATACAGGGTAATGATGCAAAATCGGGCAAGGCCGAGGTTACTAAACTAGGTGTAGACACAGGTATTGCAGACCCTGAACCATTGTCTAGTCAGTATATTGACAGCCCTATTTCTCCTCAGGTAACAAATGAAGATGAGACTCTACTGCGTACACAATATAATGCATTCCAGGATAAAATTACGGAGTTCAACGGTAAACTAAATCATTGTCTATCTAGTACAACATTATTAGAAGAGGAAAATAGAACCTTTAGAAAAGAATTGCTGGAGTGGATTGGTAGATGGAAAGAGATGAGTGCTAAGAAGAATCAATACAAAAAATCAAATAAGTCAATCATAGGTACAAACCAGCTATTGCTTAAAATAATTGAAAAGAAAAACATTAAGATTATCAGGTTAAAGGCTAAACTAGCAGAAGCTCGAAGAGTAGTCGTTCTTCAGAATAAAACTTGATGATTTTTCTCATTTCTTATGTCATTCCAAAATAGGTAATGATCATTTTTGTTTTGCATGCCTGTAAAATCAGAGATTTAACAGGCATGCATTTAAAATTTCAAGTTTATTTTGTTACCTATGTTTTAATTGATTTTAATAAGATGCTTCGTTTGAATTCAATGCAGGTGGTTTTGTCATCATTCTTCTACAGAATTTCAGGACATGGTTAATATTCTAGCATGGAGATGTGGCTGTGTGTTACGAGCTAGAGTTTCATCAATGGACAAGAATTTTCTAAAGTACCTCGACTCAGGCTAGTCGTTTTCTGTTTTATAGTGATAGAAGTGATATAAGAGATTAGATGCTCTTTTTAGTTAGATGAATCCTATAATGTTGCATGCAATATTAATAGGGAAAACTGAATCGTAGTGTTATATAAGGTAGAGATTTTGATGAACAAAGGGATGGAGTGTTGGAAGAAAACGTATTGAAATTATATGATATTGCTGGTGTTTTGTTTATCTCTGAAGTTGAACCTTTGGATGTGAATACTACTAGACGTCTACAGACTCATACCATTTCTGGTATTTTTGTTTTGGATTATTATATATATATATATATTAGTGTATTATCTTCTTTCTTTATATTAACACAGTGTGCTTTGATATACCGATGTTTAATTACATTTTTCACTTTACCAGTTCAAGATAGTATTTTGAATGAACATCTCATTATGATTATGTTTATTAGTATTTTTACAGTAAACTTAAGTTATAATGATATACTCTTCTGTCTGTTTAAAATTTCATTTGTATGTTGACAGTGATTTTTAATAGACATTATCTTAAATTCGAATAGCTTTCTTGATAATTAATTGTTAATCAATTTTAGAAAGTTAAAGTTAATTGTTTCTTTGCAGTTATTTTTTCAATTCTGTTGTCATATAACAGAGTGACTTATTATTCATGATTTAAATGTGTCTATTTGAATTATGCTTTAGTCTTTCTCTTCATCTTTTACTGATTAATAGTTAATATAATCTTTAAATATGTTCTCAGCTGAGATAGGACATATAGAATAGTTTAGATTAAATTTTATTTTTGAAATAGTTGAATTAACAACTATTAAATTAATTTTCATACTTTGTATAAGTTTTATTCACATAAAACTTCCCAAAATCAAATTCTTTCCTTAAGAAAGCAACTATAGGACAGTTTAGATAGTTTAATTTAATCATTTAGATAAAAATAACATTAGTATAGGTTAGATTTTGCTGGTTTTAAGTTCTCCTTAAGAGACAAACTATCTGGTAGCAGGACCATAACCTGCGAGGTTTGTTACTTCAAACGCACCGGACGCTGCTTTAAGCTGATTATGTGGACAAAACCTCCTTATTGGCCTAGATTTAGAAATTGGGCCAACAAATGGCGCTATAAGGAGGGCCTGATAATGAGTAATGGCAGGTGAAACTAATGAAACTTTTCCAACCAGCCAACAAACGTCTAAAGTCAGTAGATCACCAAATTTAGAAACTGTTAGAAATATTCTTGAGCATGATCCTGTCACCTCTCCCTTTACTCCTGCACAAAGTGCTCAAACTTCGGAAGAATCAAGACATATTCTTACTAGAGCTAATGCCAATCAGCTAGGTATTTCTCCAATAGATTATGGTCTGCCTAGACAACAGCGACATAACCCACAATTGACCATAGTTATGCAATATTTGGAGATAACTGGTAGTACTCCTCACCATCAGGTTGAAAGAGATCAAAGGCAAAATACTCAGATAAATACTGCTAGAAGACTAATTGTGGGAGGCGGTTCTGATCATCCACCTTCTCCTCCTGAGTCACCTCCTGATAGTCCAAGACCTTCCAATTCAAGAAGTTCCTCTAGTTCTCAAGGAATTCCAATGGCAAGAAATGTACCTGTGGGAGGAGGAGGAAATCCTCCACCTAATCCACCAAATCCTCAACTCCCTTGGTTAAGGACAGTTGCTGTAGCAGTCCCTGGAATACAACATCCTTTGCCTAAACACTCAGATAAACTCCTCCTTAAGTTCAACCTAGATGACAAAGAACCTGCAGAGGTGCATATTCACAAATTCATGTTGGCTGTTCAAACTTTGAACGTTCAGCATGAAGATGTATTTTGTCGATTGTTTCCTCTAACTTTTGAAGGAAGAGCTTCTACCTGGTATTTTTCATTAGTATAGGGATCTATCACAAACTGGGGGGAATTTAATAAATACTTTCTGGATAAATTTGGGGAAGATAAAACACCCGCTCTTTTATCCCTAGAATTATCTAGAATTAAAATGGATCCTAAAGAAAGAATCAAAGATTTCAATCAAAGGTTTATGACTTTAAAAAATAAAATCCAATTGCTTCTCAACCTCCAGAAGACATAATTATTGAGAATTATACTTCAGCTTTACCTAAGTAGTCTAGAATGTTTGTAAAGAGAGCTAGAAAAACAAAAGTAATAGAAACATTTGAGGAAGCCATTAAAGTCGAAAAGGATTCCATGTCCTATGAACCAGAGAGAAGTGGGAAATCTGATTCTTTTCCTCGTAGGAAGACAGAAAAATCCAATGCAGATAAAGACAAAGCATTCGATGTAGAAGAGCTGCAAAATGCTATTCTAACATTAACCAGTGAGGTTATAGGGTTAAAGAAAACTAATTCTGAAGCTTCTCCTTCTAGGAGTTATTTCAGAAGTCAATTTAGGCAAAACCCGAATGCAAATAATAAGAATACACCACCAGACATAGCTGCAAATGAAGAGATATTTAATACAATTCAAGCTGTTCTATATTTGTCTGAGTCTCCTTCTAGTCAAGAGATCAATGAAAATGAAGAAGAAGAGGAATCAGAAAATGATGAAAAATAAGAAGAACCTCAACAAGTTAATGGTAATTTCTGGGATAGTCTTGTGAAGGAACATGAGACTAAAATTCCACCTACAGGACAACATGTATATAATACTCGTAGTAGAGCATTTGCAAACACTCCTGGCGCTTCAATCTCTAATACAAATAATGATAACAATAACTCACAACTGAATAAACCAACTCAATCCGGAAAGCAGACTCAAACAACCAAAGGTACCCAAAGCATTCAAAATGCTCCTAAGTTAGATTTACAATATGATATCATCAAATATTTAAAGAAGACTCGTGCAAACATCAGTATGTACGATCTTATTCAAATATACCTGATGCCCAATAGTCATATTATAAATCCTGCGGTAAGTTCAATTATTCCTAATACAAAACAAAATGTTGCTGCAAATAATTCTAATAATGATCCAATAGCAACTGAAAAAGGGAAAGCAACGACTGACAAATATTCTATGATAGGTAAGAATTCTAAGTCAACCACACCTCCATTCTTACTTACCTTTGAAATTTTCAATAGGAATGTCCATAACTGCATGGTAGATTCTGGAGCATCCTCCAATGTCATGCCTTTATCTGTATGCAAGAAATTGAATAGAAAATTTGTTCCATCAAATTCTCAAACCACTCAGTTGGATAGGACAAATGTAAAGGTTGTAGGAGAAATGAAAGATGTCTTCGTCAGAATTTCTTGCAATCCTTCGGTTTATCAAATTATAGATATTGTTGTTGCTGATATCCCAGATGCATATGGACTGTTCTTAAGTAGGGATTGGTCCCAACAGCTGAACAGTTTCTTTGCTACTGATTGGTCAACATTGTGGTTACCTAAGAACAGAAAGTCAAATAAGATTAAGATAAATAGAGAAAGGTATATGAAACATACTGTCATAGAATTGCATGATCCTAGTGAACCTATTTTATTTTCATATTGTATTATGGGGAATTATATGTATGAATTAGGATTTGGTAATTTTAAAGCTGAAAATTTTGCCTTATCTGAAAATAAATAGCAATCTGAAATTTGTAATGTGACATCTGTTTTTCCTAACTGTTCACTCAAGGAAACTATCAATGATGTAAATAATGTAAATATTGTAAATGTCATAGAAAGTAAGGTGATTGTGCATAGTTCTATTTGGACTTTATATTTCGATGGTGCCAAATCTAAAGAAGGTGCAGGTGCTGGTTGTCTACTGGTGGACCCTCAGGGAAATAAAACCTGTATATCTTGTAGATTAGAATTTAATTGTACAAACAACACGGTTGAATATGAAGCTTTAACACAAGGTTTGAAAAAGGCAATCGATTTGGGCATCAAAGAGTTAATTGTATATGGTGATTCGGAGATCATTGTAAGACAGGTGCGTAACTCCATTCATTGTTTATCTGAACATTTACAGAGTTATCAGAAAGAGGTATGGAACCTTATCTTACATTTTGATTCATTTAACATAAATTCTGTTCCTAGAAGTCAAAATCAAGAAGTAGATTTGTTGGCAAACATAGCTTCAAAGTTAATTCCATCAGAAAATCTTACACCATATTTCTTTTCTGTTGAATTGATTTTTAGGCCTTCCATACCTGATAATATTTTAAACTGGCACGTATTTGACGATGATATGCAGGTACTAAATTTTCTGACAAATGAGGATACCTATAAAGATTCAGTGATAGATGAAGTCACTCATGACGAAAATCTGCGGGATTTTTCGGTAATAAATGATTTCTCTTCAGTTGAAAAAGCTTTCAAACAGGTAAAACCAGTCCCTAATTCAGTACTTAGATTAGAATTTTTTTTTGATTTGCAGGCTAAGTTTAGGTCTATTCCTAATTGTAAAACAAACAGCTCTTGCATGAGATATGAAACCATCAATTTAGGAACAAAACTAAACCCCCAAACTATAAACCTTGGAATATATTGTAATCCTGTAGAAAAAACAGCTTTCATAAAATTGTTTAAGGATTTTAAAGATGTCTTTTCTTAGGCATATGATGACCTGAAAACATTCAATACCCAAGTCATGCAACATATAATTCCAATTAAACAAGAGTCAAAGTCTTTTCAACAGAAGTTAAGGAAATATCACCCGTCATTAGAACCAACAATAAAAAAAGAACTGAATAAATTGTTAGCTGCCAAGATTATTTTCCCCATCAGACATACTCAATGGGTAGCAAACTTAGTTCTAGTTAGGAAGAAAAATGGGGATATTAGATTATGTGTAGATTTTAGAAATTTAAATAAGGCTTCTGAAAAGGATAATTACCTTGTTCCTCCCATGGAACAAATTCTTCAAAAGGTGTCTGGGTCTGAGATACTGTCTCTCCTTGACGGTTTCTCAGGATACAACCAGATATTGGTTTCCCCAGATGATCAATTGAAAACTACTTTTAGAACTCCATGGGGAACATATGCCTACCGCAAGATGCCCTTTGGGTTAATCAATGTAGGAGAAACCTTTCAACGAGCAATGGATATTGCTTTCAGAGGCCTAACTAATCATTCAGTCGTTGTCTACTTGGATGACATTACTGTATAGTCTAAACATCGACCCGATCATCTTAATCATCTTAGAAAAGTATTTGAATGACGCAGAAAATTTGGAATATCTTTAAATCCTAAAAAGACAATATTTGCCGTTTCAGAAGGTATATTATTAGGTTGTGTTGTTTCAAAACAAGGAATCATGATTGATCCCGAAAGAACCCAAGCCATTTCGAAAATAACCTATCCTTCTATCAAGAAAGCAATGCAGTCATTTCTAGGTAAAATTAATTTTGTTAGGAGATTCATTTCCAGTTTTTCCGAGATCATTCGTCCATTGCAAAAAATGATTAAGAAAGATGATGTTTTTAATTGGGGACAAACTGAAAAAGATTCATTTCCGAAAATTTTAGAAGCAATCTCAGAAGCTCCTAGCCTTTTAAGACCAGATTTTAATAAAGATTTCATATTATATACTTTTGCTTCTGATATTTCATATGCAACAGTTCTAACTCAATTAAATCACTAGAATAACGAAGTTCCAATTTCTTTCATGAGTTCAAATTTCAAAGGTGTTGAACTCAATTACCATGAAGTTGATAAACAAGCCTTTGTCATTTTTAAAGCTGTGAAACATTTTCATCCTTATTTGCTAAAATCTAAAACGAAAATAATTGTCCCTTATTCCTCAGTTAGAAATTTGTTGGTACAGAAAGACTTAGGTGAAAAAAGAGCCCCTTGGATGACAACTCTTCAAGAATATGACTTAGAAATCAAACCCTCAATGGTAGTCAAAGGCCAAGGGTTATGTAAACTAGCTGCTGAAGCAGCTCATTTACCTAATGATAAAGCTGAAATTACCATTGATGAATCTTTACTTACCAGGGAGATTTATTTTTATCCACCGCCTCAAGATTCCTGGTACATAGACATACGGATGCTTTTGGAAACTGGTACTGCCCCTGATTACTTAGAACCAAAGAAGAAAAGAGCACTCAGATTGAAGTCTGCTCCGTACATATTAATCGATAATATCCTCTTTTGGAGAAATTCAAACGGAGTATACCTTCGATGTCTAGATAAAGATGAAACAGAAGTAATTCTAAAAGAATTACATTTTGGACCAGCAGGAGGCCATTTCGGTGGAGAGACCACTATACACAAAATTATCAGGGCTGGTTATTATTGGCCTACCTTGTTTCGAGATTCCTATACCTTTGTCAGAAAATGCCAAGAGTGTCAACTTGCTGCAGGAAGGGTGAAAAAACCTATTTTTCCTTTACAACCTATTTCAGCTGAAAGACCCTTTCAGCAATGGGGTATCAATATAGTAGGTCCAATAAATCATCCCTCATCGATGCAACACAAATATATAATAACTGCAACTAATTATTTCACCCGTTGGGTTGAAGCTGCACCATTGAAAATTGTAAATACCAATCAGGTTATACTATTCTTGGAATTCTTTATCATAACAAGATTTGGTATTCTTGATTCTCTCATTTTCGATAATGCGTCACATTTTTCATCAATCGAGTTAACTCGGTTTGCTTTAGAGAAGGGAATAAGAATCAGATATTCAGCTAACTATCACGCACATGGGAATGGTCTAGCTGAATCAACAAACAAAAATTTATTGAAAATTCTCAAAAGAACTATTTCAGTTCACCATCGTAACTGGCATACAGAATTGGTCAATGCCCTTTGGGTAGATAGAGTAACTCCTAAGGTTGCAATAAGTAATTCACCATTCTTCTTAGTATACGGAACTGAGGCTATTTTACCACCAAATCTGTTCTTACCTTCATTACAGTTAGCTCAGTCTGTCCAAGATGAAGAATGCCCAGCAATGGAAAAGAGAATTAATACATTGTTAAAACTAGAAGAAGAAAGAGAAAAGTCAAAACAACACTTTACTAAACATCAACAGATTGTGAAATCTTGGTTTGACCAATCTTTTAGTTCTGATCGAGAATTTCAGGTAGGAAACCTAGTTTTAAAATGGGATAAAGCTCACAAAGATAAGGGAGATCATACTAAGTTTCAGAAAATGTGGTTAGGTCCCTTCGTTATTTCTAAAAAAATAGGTCCAAGTACCTTTCGATTGCAAACACTTGAAGGAGAGTCCGAAACATTCCCTGTGAATGGAATGATTCTTAAAAAATATTTCTGTTAATATTTTCTGTCTAAAAATGTATATAATCTACTTGCTGTTTGTAAATAAATTTATCTTTTTGTATATAAATTAGCAGACTGTTATGTTAATCAATTTTCTGTCAAAGTTAAATATTTCAGATGGTTAAAATTTTTGTATATAACCAGTCAGTTAGTAAGAAATATGTAATTAGCAGCTGTAATCAATGTAAATAAATAAAATCATTTTTCTTGTGAGCTTGAAAAATTATGATATTAGACTGATATCTTTTAAACATTTGTTCAGGATGATCAAAATTTCCTGAATCTGTAAAAGACCTTCATTGTTTTCCATTTATAAGTGTTTCTCATATTATTCTTCATCTTGTTATTTTCTTAAAAAATGGGGATAGCTTATTATATATCTTCTTCGAGGCTTGTACTTTTGAAAATATCTTACAAACCTCTATCATCAGTATTAGAAAAGTTTTTATCATTTGAGAACTATCTAGCATTTGTTCCAATCAATTAAAAGTTAAAGTGAAAGACGGAAGGTCTTAGTAATGAGCCGGTCCGATCAGAATCACAAATATCACTGGTATGACATTATTAGGAAACTAGTAATGGATTTTGGTCTAAAAAAACCAAAAGATAAGGGGTCTCATAAAGATCCAGCTGATTCATTTTTTGGTGATATTAATGACTGACATTACCGTTTGGTCACCATGCTGGGTAGTGATCTGTCATTTTATGAAAATTAAAAGATAAAAAAATGAAATTGCAATAAAAACATAACTTTTGACTAAAGAATAGGAGGTCTCATCATGAGCCGGCCTAATCATGATCATCAGTGTTGTCTGGAATAACTTCATTTCTGATCACCAGGGTGATGGATTTTGATTTAAAAAATTAAAAGACAAGAGGTCTCATCACGAGCCGGCTTGCTTATTTCAGACAGCGCTCCTGAATGATACTATCACATTGGGATACCATACCCAAATAGTAGTCTTCAGGTAGAATTATTGTTTTAAAAAGAAAAGCAAAAGCAAACAAAAGAAAATTATTATGCTATGGAACAGATTCTAGAAAGTTTTCAGAGGAGCATATTTATGTACTCTATGCTGATGGTATAGGTTATCCTTACTAAGAAGTACTTGTTTCGACTAAGATATTTGTAAGTTTATCCCTAATCAACTTTCTGTTTCAAAAGATAGAATATTTCTGAGTTATACTTATGGATATGAGTAAATAATGGTTTGATATGGATAAGGAATTTTTGATTGTTTTTAACAAGTTTTAAGATTTTGTTTTTATCATTTTGTATAAGTAGAGATAACTAGTTCGCCCAGGTCATCGCCATTTGTTGGCAGCTAGCAACAACCTCTTCATTTCTCAATAAGATGAAGAGTGATCAGCTCTTTCTATGATTTATCATTTCAAAATTATGAAAGAGCACCTTCAGAATCTTTGATTCTGAAGGTACTCTTAATCAAACAAAGTTAAAATATCATTTGAGAAGTTGGTGAAACACGCTCATGAAATTGGTAATTAACAACTGTCAGTAAGTCTCATAAATTTTCATGAATTTATTTAATCATTAAGAAAACTTTATGTGACTTAAGAAATTTGAAATAGTATGCCAAGAGAAAATCAATAAAATACATATTGTGTTTGTTTAAAACCTAGATAAGGGTAAGGTATTAATATTCCTAAGTTCATAGAACTTATGGTAACCTTTAAAGTTTATATTTCATATAATACCTTACTATGATTTTTGTAAATATTATAATTAATGAATAAAGTATTTGTTTAGGAATGTTTTACTTATGATAGTTTCATCACTTAATATCCTATCAATCTAATGTTGGATATTCGTAGATAGGATGTTTGAAAGGTTTAAAATTAAGTCTTTGTATATACGTAGCATAGATATAAAATAAAGCTATGTTAACACTAGAATATGTGATTTCATCACCTTGCATGCCACCACTTAACACGATTAAACTGGAGATGACTGTTAAGATTGACTGATTTTACAAGGAGCCATTTGTCAAGTTGATAAGCGATTATCACTCAGATCAATGAGTTGGCATGAGAACATGGCTTATACCTCTTGATAAATCAACAACTGTAAAAATATGAATGTGTCGTATTAACAATGTTAAATGCTAATAGTCAGTTCCAATTAACATCAATGTACTTGTTCATTATTAGCCACTATCCATAATCAATGGTTGAAATTATGATCTATCAATCACAATATCTCTGGTTCGCCAATTTTGTGGTTATCGCTACTAGTCGTGGTTAAACATAAATAAACCTACATGAATCATGATATGATGTGAAGTTGTAGCATTCAACACTACTAAGGTGCGGCTAAAATGGCCAGGTCTAGAGATATCATATCCGTCAGATCTGAAGCATGCAAATACTGCCCATCATGTCATATGTGTGGGTACCTATTCCCTCTATGTTCACCTCTCTCCTCTAAACCGTTATGAAATCTCTGGTTCTGAACTTATCGAAGCTGATGAGGAGGTTTCTATGCGATTTGATAAAATTGGGTGGGGGCATTTCTTTAGAAGTTTCGATGGCCACCATGCATAGATTACTAAACTGTTCGCGATGAATTTTAACGATGACATGGTGCAAATTGGGTGTTTTGAGTTTATTATCAATGAATATAAGATCGTAGAAGCCACTAAGCTTCCACAGGTTGGAGAACGCTGGTTTAAGGGCAGCATGGTTAATAAGAAGAAATGCTTGGCTCTGTTAATGCCATTGCCGGATGATACGAAGCTGAAGATAGGCGTCCCTGTTAAATTTATGAAGCCTGAATGGAGAGTTTATTATGAAATACTGGTAAGGTACGTGTCCTGTGACGGACGTTACTCCCATTTGCACTTATACCATATACAATTGCTATTAGCATTACGGGGTTACAAGCTTAATTTGCCTTTCTATTTATGGCAAAGTCTAAAGAAAATGTCACAGACTGTTAGAAATTTCAGTAACCCTGATAGGAGTCTTTTCCACCACGGGTTAATAAAAATTATATTGCAATTTCAATTATCTGCAAATGGCAAGTCTTGGGATAGTTTTTTAGTCGACTGTTAGTTGGGGCCGACGCAGGATTGGCCGAATCCATCCCCACGAATTTGTAAGAAATGAAAAGCTATAAATTCTGGGGTTAATAGTACTTCTGAAACTATATCAGAGGTAAAAGGATTTGAGGAAGTCAGGATACCCATAAACAATGGGATCAGTAAGAATGATGACAGGGATTCAGTTCCTTGCAACTCTAAAGCAGTCTTGGATCAACCCTTATCTGGTAAAAGTGGTAGCACCCCTGCAGAAATAGAAGAAGGATTAACCAAAGGTAAAACATGTAAAAATCCATTTGAAACAAATAAACTTGATGAATATAACAGAGAATCTATGCATAGATTAGATCATCTTCCTCAGATTTGTTGTGATAAGGAAGGGCTTGGTTTTGAAAATCTATCATTTTCAAGAAGGGTTACAAGGAGCATGCACAGTATCCATACGATTTCAGGACATAAGGTTAATCAACAGGATTCTAAGCCTGCAGTCGTTAATATTGAAGATGATACCCCGTCATCTATCCCTGATACAATTAATGTAAATAATCCTACTTTCGTACAGGGTAATGATCTAAAATTGGGCAAGGCCGAGGTTACTCAAGCAGGTGTAGACATGGGTATTGCAGACCCTAAACCATCGTCTAGTTAGTATGTTGACAGCCCTATTTCTCCTCAGGTAACAAATGAAGATGATACTCTACTATGTACACAATATAATGTATTCCAGGATAAAATTAAGGAGTTCAAGGGTAAACTGAAGCATTGTCTATCTAGTACAGCGTTATTAGAAGAGGAAAATAGAACCTTTAGAAAAGAATTGCTGGAGTGGATTGGTAGATGGAAAGAGATGAGTGCTAAGAAGAATCAATACAAAAAATAAAAGAAGTCAATCATAGGTACAAACCAGCTATTGCTTAAACGAATTGAAAAGCAAAACATTAAGATTATCAGGTTAAAGGCTAAACTAGCAGAAGCTCGAAGAGTAGTCGCTCTTCAGAATAAAAATTGATGATTTTTCTCATTTCTTATGTCACTGCAAAACAGGTAATGATCATTTTTGTTTCGCATGCCTGTAAAATTGGAGATTTAACAGGCATGCATTTAAAATTTCAAGTTTATTTTGTTACCTATGTTTTAATTGATTTTAATAAGATGCTTCGTTTGAATTCAATGCAGGTGGTTTTGTCATCATTCTTCTACAGAATTTCAGGACGTGGTTAATATTCTGGCATGGAGATGTGGCTGTGTGTTACGAGCTGGAGTTTCATCAATGGAGAAGAATTTTCT
>LPNX011002867.1:257757-307114 GCA_001517045.1 Pseudotsuga menziesii | reverse complement strand
TTAATAGACATTATCTTAAATTCGAATAGCTGTCTTGATAATTAATTATTAATCAATTTCAGAAAGTTAAAGTTAACTGTTTATTTGCAGTTATTTTTTCATTTCTGTTGTCATATAAGAGAGTGACTTATTATTCATGATTTAAATGTGTCTATTTGAATTATGCTTTAGTCTTTCTATTCATCTTTTATTGATTAATAGTTAATATAATCTTTAAATATGCTCTCAGTTGAGATAGGACATATAGAATAGTTTAGATTAAATTTTATTTTTGAAATAGTTGAATTAACAACTGTTAAATTAATTTTCATACTTTGTATAAGTTTTATACACTTAAAACTTCCCAAAATCAAAGTATTTCCTTAGGAAAGCAACTATAGGACAGTTTGGATAGTTTAATTTAATCATGTAGATAAAAATAACATTAGAATAGGTTAGATTTTTCTGGTTTTAAGTTCTCCTTAAGAGACAAACTAACTGGTAGCAGTACAATAACCTGCGAGGTTTTGTTAATTCAAACACACCAGACACTGCTTTAAGCTGATTGTGTGGACAAAACCTCCTTATTGGCCTAGATTCAGAAAATCGGGCCAACAAGTCTTTGGAAAGTACCCAAAGCATGTCTCAAATGGCGAGCTCTGAGTGGAAGAATGCATAGCCCTATTGTAGGCATGCTACACATATTGGATCTGCTCATCCCATAACTTAGGATGCTTGTTGCAATAACCTCGAAGCAAATGAACAATTGTCCTATTGACTACCTATGTCTATCAGTCAGTCTATGGGTGGAAATTGGTGCTCCTCTTCAGCTTGGTGTCCATCATACACCATAATTTTGTCCAAAACTCTCCAAGGAATCGGGAGTCCCGATCCGAGATAATGGATGTAGGGAGTCCAAAGTGAACCCATACATACTGAAAGAAAAGAGAAGCAGCCTGCTCTGCAGTGACCTACTTTTTACATGGCATAAGAATACACATCTTGCTAAACCTATCCATGACCACATACAATTAGTCATGACCCCTCCTAGACATAGGCAAACCCCCCACAAAATCCATGGAAATTCTTTCCCAAGGATGCGAAGGAACAGGAAGTGGTGAGTACAACCCCAATTTTCTATTACTGGGATTACAAGTAGAGCACATCACAGACCCCTTTACATATTTTGTTACAATGTCTTTCATGTGAGGCAAATGAGCCAAAGTCTTACCTACCCCAAAATGCCCTGATACAAGAGAAGTATGAGCTTCTCGTATTGCATGGACTCTTTCACTGATAGGAACACATAACTTGCCCAAATGACAGAGCAACTTTCCCTGCAAATAGTAGTCTTCCACCTGTGTGCCATTGGTTAGCTTCTCATAAATTTCCTTGAAATAATCATTAGTAGCATACTTCTCAATATAAATTTCATGGGATAAAGAAGCATTTTTCAAAACAATAGATGCAACAATAGGAGGTCTAGAGAGCATATCTGCTACTTTGTTACTAGTACCCTTCTTGTACTTGATCACTAGATGGAATTGTTGAAGGAATCCCATCCACCTGAAATGACGAACTTGCTGGAGCTTAGTCTGGGACTGGAGATACTACAAGGGCTGATGATTGGTATGGATGATTGTCTCCTTACCCATCAAGTAGTGTTTCCACTTCTTGACACTCTGAACCAAAGCATACAACTCTTTGTCGTAGGTGGGGTAGTTGATCACTGCTTGAGTAAAATTCTTTGAATGGTAGCAAATAGGCTTGCGGTGTTGTATCAATACTGCCACCATGGCATATCCACTGGCATCTGTCTCTCTCTCAAATGGCTACTGCAAATCGGGCAAGGCTAGGACTGGGGCGGTGCTGATCTTCCCCTTCAATGTGTCGAAGGATTTCTGCTACTTACCTCCCCACTGGAGGGATTTCTTTACACTTGTTAAGGCATGCAAAGGAGATGCTATGTATGAAAAGTTATGAATGAACCTCCTCCAATATTGAAAAGCTCCTAAAAATATTCTAACTTCAGTAGCATTAGTAGGCTTAGGCCAATTGACAATTACATCAACTTTTGAATGATCAATTTTTAAAATTTCCACCTCCTACAATATGACCCAAGTAAACTAATGAAGTTTTTCCAAATTCACACTATGGAAAATTTTACATAGAATTTCTCCTTTTTCAAAGTATCTAATACTTGCTTTGCATGCCCCACATGTGCTTCCCAAGTTTTGCTAAATACCAAGATATCATCTAAGTATACAATGAGAAAATAATCTAAGAATGGCCAAAAAACATCATTCATTACCCGCATGAAGGTTGCAGGTGCATTGAAAATCACAAAGGGCATCACCAACCACTGAAATAGACCTTGCTTGGTCTTGAAGGCCTTCTTCCACACATCACTTTCTGCAATTTTGATCTTGTGGTAGCCACTGCGCAAATCCAAGTTGGTAAAGAACACAACATCTTTCAACTGGTCGAGCAATTCATCTATGCGAGGAAGTGGGTATCTATTCTTAATCATGATCTTGTTGAGAGCCTGATAGTCAACACACATCCTCCATGTGCCATCTTTCTTCATCACCAACACAATCGGTGAACCACATGGAGAAGAGATGGGTCTGATCACTCCTTGGTCCAACAAGTCTTGAACATGCTTCTTAATCTCTTCCATTTCAACTGCGGACAACCTATACATGCCCACATTAGGAAGAGGGGCATCCTGCTGGAGATGAATTTCATGTTGAATCTCCCTTTTGGGAGGAAAACTTGTAGGTTCCTGAAATATTTCATCATAGTTAGCCACAATATCAATCATAACCTTTTTATGAGAAGGATCACAACCTTTGAAAGTATCAGATGCTTTAGCATCTTTTTCTCTCACAACCATGAGCATGTATCTCTTATTAGTGTTGATGAGTCTCTTCATCTGTCCTGCACTAACAAGAGTGGTGTTAGCCTTCATACTGTGAGCTCTCACAATGTACTCCACCCCATTTTTGGTGAGATGGTACTCGTTCTCATGACAGAAGAATACTGCTTTTCGATCATACAAGTATGGGCTTCCCAATATGATACCGCAGATGTCAAGAGGAACAACATCTAAGTCCACCTCATCGATCAACTTTGAATCAATAACAAACCTTAACTTGCATTGCTTAGTCACCTGTAGCTTAGAATTATCACATACCCATCCAAAGGGATAAGGCTTGGGGTGAGGTTTAGTCTATATGCCCAACTTCTTAACAACTGATTCTGAGATCAAATTTACTTGAGAACCCAGATCAAATAATGTTTCAATATTTGTATGCTTAGACACAACTATGATGTGAAACAACTCACTTCTTTTATCATTTTCTTTAGAAACATGAGTAGAACTTGAACCAATATGAGGAGTTTTGTTACCTTGCATTCCCATGGCTGTAATCATGGTTTAATCACCTGAGTCGGAACCCAAATCTCGCTGCGCTGTTGCAATGGTATTTTTCTTCTTTTTGCCTCCGTAATGCTTTGGCCTCTGTTCAGGATGCAACTTCCAACAACTTTCTTCATCATGCCCATCAGTGTCACAATGTTGGCAATGGATATTTCCTCCTTCCTTCTTGGCAGTAGCTATCCTCTTGCTCTTGTATTTCTTTTTGGACTTGCGCTTGTTGTTGGGATTGAAAGGCTTCTTCAAATGGTCTTCTTGCAAATGCTTCCCCCTGCTCTCAAGATGAGTAGCCTAAACTCTTGCTTCATCCACACTAGTAGGATTCAACAACATCAAAGTATGGCATAGATAATGATGAAGAGCACCAATGTACTTCAAAAGAGCGTCAAGAGAATCTAAAGAAATATTCAACTATAAAGCTTCTTTCTAAATTCTTCAGTAAAATTTTGAACACTCTGACCCTTGCCTTCTCTAAAAATTTGCCAATCCATCATAGCCTTTTGAACATAACCCAATAGATAAAATTGCTTACGTAAAGCAGAAATGAAAGAAGACCACAATGAAAGAAGATTACCCATTTGTTTGCTACCTTGCTGAAGCTTGCTTTCCCACCATACAAGTGCGGTGCCTGACAGCCGAAGTGAAGCCAATTGTATCTTCACATCTTCTTCTTTGATATGTTGGAATTGGAAATAGACCTCAATTTTCCTTATCCAATTGTTTAACTTCTATGCATTCGCTCCCCCATTGAACATGGGCAAATCAAACCTCACATCGAGCTTCAACAAGGGCTTCTTTTGAGGCTCTTTGTGAGGAACCTTGGAATGCTGAGAATGAGATGAGGAAGAAGCATTTGAACTTGTGCTTGAAGCTAAAGGTGAAGAGGGAGGCTCAAGAGGCTATTCACCACCTCCTCCTTGGTTAACTGAAGCATTGCATTCATCCTTCACTTCTTTGTCTTCCTTCTTTACTTCACTGCCTTTTCTTTCTTTTGCCATGCGTTCTTCATAGTCTGCAAACAACTTGTCTACCTTGTCGGGCATCATGTAGAAGACCTTGTGAAATTTTGCCTCCATCTTGATGTGGGCATCATTAGCATCCATCTTCCTCCTTCGGTGTGAACGTCCAATCTCAGAATTGAAAGGATCTAATGTACCCTCACCAACTTGCAGTTTATCCCTCGTGAGCATCCACACTCACAATCCAATGTCAAATAGACCTGATCTGATACCACGTGATCCAAAAAAGAGATCTTTGCTACTCTATGATGTTAACATGAATTGCATAAATAGCATGAATGAAGCTCACAAATCCATAAGAAAAGAACCAAAAAGCATAGACAATACGTACATAACGACAACAAGTTGATAACAGAGTTTGTCTAGGATGGACTATGTCTCCGGGCCTACTTCTCAATAGGAGGGCTGATCTATAATCTCAGCATAAGGCAAAATACATGGCAATGATACAATGAAACCTTGGTGATAATGGTAAGGAAGAGAACCACTGCCCAAAACACAACCAGACTACTTCCAGCAACTTCGAAGCCTAAAGACAGTGTAAAACGAGCATAAACACTCATACCTTCCTCCTGCAGAGCTACGCAATCTCGCTTCTCTCCTTTAGCTACAAAGTCTCCACTCCAAAGCATGCCTTGCAAATGGAAATTAAGTGGGTTTATATAGGCTTGGCTTGCCCCACTCCACATTCTCCTCATGATTCTTTAGTTACAACAAATTTTTCCCAAGAAGGCATATGGTTCCAACCCCCCACACTTGGTTAGGCTCTTCTTAAATTATGTAGTTGACATAGTTACAACTATGCCAACCACATTTTATATTTTTAGAATATTACAATAAAATTCTTTTCCCCCAAAACCACATGGTTCATTGAACCCACAACATGGTTTTTTTTAAAACAAATTTGTTATAATGTAACTTGTTTTTAGACCCACTTAAAACCCATTTTATATAGTTTATAAATCGACATGTGCTGAAATAGAGCGCGTGCTCCCATGCTGGTCGGAGCTCCCGGTCATGCTGGAGGAAGAACCAAGGTTGGGGCTAAGCCTCGACTCCTTTGGGGCTCGAAATGTCACTTTAAATAATATTATTTCCATACATTATACAAAGCACACTACCAGCGCAGTTGGTAAAGGCACGGAGACAGGGTATGGGAGGTCAGAAGTTCGAAACCGGTGGAGCAGCAACATTTTGGTGAACTTCAATCAATATTGGCCAATCCAATGCTGCCACATGGTAGTTCTGAATTGGTCCACCTCAACGCCCAGTCAGTTGCCAACTCATCTACCATATTTCCAACTAAGTTGCGTAGTCACCTTCATACTGTCACGTGTCGCATTCGGATTGGTCCATACTGCTGACTGGATTGCCACGTCATCATTGGTACATGACATGTGTCGCATCTTGATTGGACCATACTACCACCTATCTGTTTGTACAACTGCCACATCATGCTTCCATACTGTACAGATTCCACGTGTCACCCTACCAGTGGCACCATGTGGCACCCCAATTTTTTCAAATTTGTCGATAACTTTCTCATATGGAGACTGTTTGAGGTGAAACGAACATCGTTCAAATTTTATTCATGAGCCCTTTGATCTGATGCTAGTTTTGCTGATATTGGAGGACTTCAAAAAATTTTCCTTCTTGGATCCTCCTGGATCAGGGAAGTTATTAAATTATTTTAAGTAACCCCAAGTGCTTAGCATATCCCATAATCAATGTCTATAGAAGGGAGTTACAAACATAGCGCAATTACATATATTTTGCTTAACACTAAATGCTAAGATGTATTTGTATGATACACCTAGGGATATAATGGCCAAGGATCCGATGCTCTAGAGCTTATGCTCAATATCAACATGGAAGGCTCTAGGGATTATGCCCACCACATCCAATTATATTTTCCTATGTTCTAGAGCTTCTTGCTCAACACAAAGGTAAGTAATCATGTGCTCCACAGCTTCTCTCTCAACACAAATCGTCAATCACTCAAGTGTTCTAGAGCTCCTCGCTGAACACAAAACATCTCATCAATCATGTGCTTCAGGGTTAATGGCCAACACAGACAAGCATATCATCAATGATATATGTACCCTCATCAGCCTCAAAGTTATTCCACTGCTCTTTCAATTGGACTATGGTGTACTTCCAGGGTTGCATCTCTCTCTTGTCTAGTATATGAGTAGGATTAGGGGAAAAATCCCCTTCAAGTTCCACCTATAATATAGACCAATCAGCAATATGTTTAGTTTCATAAACATATTTCTTTAATAAAGATGCATGGAAAACATTTTGGACTCTTACATGCACGGAAATTGCTAGTTCATAAGCCACTAGCCCTTTCTTGGCCAGTATTTCAAAAGGTCTACAAAATCTAGGTGCTAACTTACCGCACCTACCCAAGCTCAACGAGCTTCATTTGGATTTTACTTTCAAGTAAACATGATATCCTATTTCAAATTCCTTATCCTTTCTTCTCCGATCCACATAAATTTTCTGGTAGTATTGTTCTTCTTTAAGGTTCACCTGAACATTGGTAACCAAATGTTCCAAGTCCATTAAAAAATTAGGCCCTAACATGATTTGATCCATGGGGATATCCCAAGTAATAGGTGTTCTACACTTCCATCCATAGAGTACCTCAAAGGGACTCATCTTGGCGGAAGCCTGATAACCATCATTGTACGCAAAATCTGCGAGATCTAGGTAATGCTCCCACTTCGTGGGATTGCTCATGACATACATTCAGAGCATGTCCTTGACAATTGTATTTACTCTCTCATTCTTCTTGTCTATCTGTGGGTGATATGCAGTGCTGAAGTTCAACTCCATCTTCAATCCAGAGAATAATTATCTCAAAAATTTTCCTATGAACTTAGCATCTTGATCTGATATAATTAACTTGGTTATCCCATGTAATCAAAATATTTCTTTCAAGAAGATATCAACAATGTTCATGGCCTTCTAGGTCAACTTTACAGGAATGAAGTGTGCTGCCTTCGACAAATTGTCGATGACCAAAACAATAGAATCATTTTGCTTCTTACTTTTTGGTAAACCAGTAATAAATTCCATACTAATAACCTCCCACTTCCATTTTGGAATGGGAAATGGACGCAACAATCTTGCAGGATGTTGATGCTCACCCTTCACTAACTGGAAATCCTAACATTTCACAATAAACATTGCAATGTTGGTCTTTAACTTAGGCCAAAAAAAATCTCTTGACAATGGATATCATATTTTGATATCCTGGGTACCCCGAGTAGGGTTCCCGATGAAATTTCATGAAGATTCTAGACTGAAGGTCCCCTCCTTCTGTAACATAAAAGTGATCCTTGGACCATAGCTATCCGGATTCATCAACCTTGTATTATTTTTTCTATTGAAACAACCTGTCTTCCTAGACTTTCTTCAGGATCTCTACATAGAAGGGGTAAACTTTGTTGGCTGCTCTAATCTTCTCATGCAAGCTTGCATCATTTTTACTCAAATTCACCTCATAAATCATGTGAGTTTGTCGGCTTAAAGCATTGAAAACCTTATTCTTCTTTCCCTTAATGTGCTTAAGCTTGAAATGGTACTCTCTCATGAAAGTGAACCATCTGGATTTCCTCACATTCATATTCGGTTGATCAAATAAATTCTTCAGACTCGTATTATTTGTCTTCATAAGGAACTTCCTTCCCATGAGGTAGTGCCTCCACATCATCAGATCATGGATGATGGCTGCTAACTCAAGATCGTGCATAGGGTAATTTTGCTCATGGTCTTTCAAATTCCGTGATTCGTAATAGATCAGAATCCTCCAAGTCCTTGCTTTCTTACATCCATGCAAACAACAAAATACCCATCGAGATCTGCAATTCATAACACTGGTGCGATCATCAAAAGCTGCTTAATATTTTGAAAAAATTCTTCACACTTAGCGGTCCATAAGAACTTGCTTTCTTCTACAAAGCGGTCATGGGGCAAGTGATTCTTGAGAAGTTCTCAATGAAATTTTGATAATATCTCGCTAATCCCAAGAATGACCTAATGTCAGTGACACTAGTAGGGTTAGGACAATCCTTTATGGATTTAATCTTTTCCAGGTCCACATCTATCCCTGTCTCGGAGATAATGTTACCTAGATACTATATCTACAGTTTGTAAAAATTGCATTTACTAAAATTACCATAAAGCTGGTGTTCTCTTAACACTTGTAGCAATACACGAAGGTGCTCTTCATGTTCTTATTTATTCTTTGAATAAACCAGTATGTCATCTATAAATACTAAGATGAACTTATGCAGATACCTATTGAACATGTTGTTCATCATACACATAAAGTTCATGGGTGCATTGATCAGCCTGAACGACATCACTACAAACTCGTAGTGCTTGTACCTTTTACGAAAGGTGGTTTTGTGAATATCATCGTGTTGCTGCCGCAACTTTTCCTCCCCGATTTTATTTTTTTTCACTTAAAATCTGGGACCCCTCCTCATCATTTTGCTTGGATTGATTGTTAAAAGCATGACCCCTCGAACATATCTGTTCATTTTGAAGTTGAATGCCCGCTATTTTGTTTGCCTCGTTTATTTTAGTTTGAGTCATGTGGGCTGTTTTAATACCCATAGAACATGATTTTTTGCCTTAACAATGAAAAAATGTGTTTGGATTTAGTTGATCCTTAAATCTATTGGTTTTCTCTTTGGATCGGGCCTCTTTCGGAAGATACTGAGCCTCATCTCACCCGCCGTTGTGGCTCCTTGATCAACTTTCCGCCTGATTGGAGTTTCATCCGACGTCCGATTCATTTGTTTAGACCGTTTGCTCCCAAGTTTCTACTCGCCCACCGTTGCGGCTGGAAGGATAAAGTCAGCTCCCAATTAGAGTTTCATCCGACGTCTGACTTAAGCTCTTTTCTCCCACCAGCATGTTTTCATCCTTTACCCCCTCCGCCGTTGCGGGTGGTACAGCAATTTAGCCTCTGACACACTCCTCTCTGGCGTCCGATTGCCTTTATCGCCCGTGTTGTCACTTTCCTGGTTCTTATGCTTCCTCGCCGTTGTGGCTCCTAAAGCCTTTCCCCATCCGATGCAGAAGTCTATTCCCGTCCGATCCAAGTATTGCGTGACCGCCGATTTATTTTTCCGCGAGTTCTCGCCCGGATGAACCAGGCTAGCCCCATGTGGATTTATCATTATGGTTAGAAATTTGCAATGCCTAATATCTCAGCTTAGTGGATAATGCCCCAAAGTTGTCTACAGGTTTAATCCCATAGATCGCTGAAGCAACTTCGAGCGAAGAAAAGGACAAAACAAACGAATGACAAAGGCACAGAGGAGGCAGTTCCAGCAGTTACGGTCAGAAGGTAAATGCCTATGGAAAATGATTGGGAAAACGCAACGACCAGAGAATAAACTGAATCGTCAAGGAGGCTGAAAGGTCACACGCTGGAGGAAGCCCAGAAGACAAGGGTTGTAGTTTAAAATAACGAGAAGCCGGACTGAAAAGGGGCTTTTTCCCTGGAAAAAATTGTAAATATTTGCTTGTAAGAGGAACTATTTCGTTTTACAAAAGGAATTGCAATTCTACGTGGTTGGAGAAAGTGAAATGGAATGTATCAATGCGTTTCGATGAATGATGTTGGAAAGGAACTATTTCGTTTTCAGCTGCATTTTCATTTACTATGAGAATGTTTAATTTCTTGAACCTATGTTCTTATTGAATGTTCTTTGGTATTTTCATGATCTTTCCATGTGAGTAATAATGGTATTCATACAGCAATTGGCTACCTGGTTGTTAAATATTTGTGATTGTTCATGTGTCTGAAAGGAGTATCAGCTAACTGTAACCCTTCATACTGCATGTGCAAAAAACTTAATTACTCACTTAAAATTGATGGCTTGCTCCCTAGTGTTAGATTAGACAATTAGTTTTTTTTTTTTCATTGTATATGATTTGGTTGCCTGTGGGTCTAAGACGAGAGGTAAGAACCTACGCATCACATCGTGACCGCCCCTCGCAGTCTAATCACCTTGAACTTAGTTAGGCACATCCATTCCATCTCTTAAGTTAAAATACAAAAACTTGGTGGACCGGGCCGCAACCGGTAAAGCTTTGTTTTTTGTTACTTGACTCACGGTAGCCGGACCGCAAACCGGACGGATTCCCTATACCAAACAGTCAGCGGGCTAGTTTGGGAATGCTGATTGGGGAGAATCCCTTACTGTTGCCGCCTGCGAATTTCTAGGCCTCAACAGTTTTGGTGCTAGAAGGAGGGCCGCCATTGCATGGCTGGCCGAGGAAACCCATTTTACAGAGATCATTCTGCTGGTTACAGTTCTGAAAGTAGTGGACCGCGTAATCCATTTCCAGAAGAAGAAAACAGAGAACATGTATATCTTATTCGCAACGAGATCGTAAATGATCTAAGAAGACATACCCGTGCGTATGTAAAGAAGATTGGAGGGTTACCAATTATCCCTGAACTGCCTAGAAGAGAGTACAAGAAGAAGGACCATCCTTTAAGTGAAGATTCGGTGTTGGTAGGAGACTGGGAAGAACTTGTGGAAACCGCCTTACAGGAGGTTGAATTGCCTTTGAACCAAGTAGGTCCAGACACTCCTCACAGTTCTCCTATTCGCACCCCTGCTGGTTCATGTCCCCACACCCCTGTTGGTTCACCTCCACATTCTCCACCCCAACTCATGGTCGGTGTTAACGCCAATCAACCCCCACCTAATCCTCTGCCACCTGCATGGAAATCCAGGTCACCTTTGAATCTGACCCCGCCGTTGCATGACCTACCTCAAGCCTTCGAAAAGTTATTACCTAAGTTCAACCCAAATGAGAAGATATTAGTGGATGATCACTTACAGAGTTTTTATTTGGCTATAGAAGGACTGAAGGCAGGGGAGCATGAATATGTGGTTTGTAGATTGTTCCCACATACCCTCAAAGGAGCTACAGCCTCTTGGTATTTTGGACTGCCCGCCAATTCTATCCCAGACTGGGATACTTTCGAGAGAATATTCAGAAGTAAGTATGCCATCCAAAAGACTCACGCTGCCCTCATGAAAGGACTATGTGCATTGAAGAAAGAGAAAAAAGAAAAGGTGCACAGCTTTACGCAAAGGTTTGCAGCTTATCTAAAAAATTTCTCTGAAATAGATAAGCCTTCAGACAAAGTACTGATTGAATACTATACTTCAGCTTTGGGTCCTGATTTAGCCATGTTTGCAAAAGGTAGGACCAAGCCTACTTTGACGGAGACTTATGAAGAGGAAGAAGTGGTGAAGGCTGAAAGGGAGAGCGTCGAAGATTATCCTGAACAGTCAGGGGAGAAAAGGAAAACCTTACTGTTTACTAAGCCAAAAGAGGAGAAAGCACCAGACTATGAAGGAATGGCCAAAATGGTGCAAAAGGCCTCTAACAAGATCATATATTTAGAGAAAGAAAAAGAAGCACAAAAGTTCTACAGGCCATACCATAAGAAAAGAGAAGACAGCAATCAGGCCCAACCTCCTCCTCAAAGGAATGCATCCATGAATTTGACAGACATAGGTATGGAAAATTTTTGTACTTTTCATCAGTAGCCTCACTCCGAAAAAAACTGTCCGCAATGGATAAATTCAATGACATTGGTCATGAATCAGATGTTGGATTCCAGACTGACAGAAGAAGATGATGAGGAGAGGAAAGAATGTGCTGCTTCCACTTCTACAAAAGAACAGGAGGAAGAGACTATGGCATTATGGAGTTCTGTTTCCGTGCTCGACGCTGAAGAGGAAAATACTCAAGGATGCAAAGGGGTCAGAGAGGCTAACGTGACAACTAGAAGTAAAGGGACGGTTAGTGATGACAGTATTTTACTCCCAAAGATCAGGAGACTGCAAAGGAATGTCAGGAAAAAGTTTCAAAACGAGTCCTGGGATGATCAGATACCGGAATTCACTATTACCAGCCAAGACCCCAGACAGAACAGAATATCACCTGAGTCAAATCAAGAGAACGTGAGTGCTGGTAAATCTCAGCCTACTAGATCACAAATTGAATATGATGTTGTCGAAGATTTGAAGAAGGTGAAAGCAAACGTCCCATTGTTCAAAATGTGCAAAGTACCTCAACAGAAAGAAAAACTGTTGAAAGCACTTGAAACGTCTGAAGAAAAACTGCCCACTGAAAATCAGCCCCGGGATGAAGAAGAAATCGGAGAAGCTAGCACCGGAGGTATGTATAAAACTAAACATCCACCTTTCCTCCTGACATTTGAAGTTTTCAATCATAATGTGAACAACTGTCTAGTAGACTCAGGGGCGTCAATTAATGTCATGCCCATATCGGTATGCAAGAAAATAAATGGGCAGCCTAAGCCATCCACGTGGAGGGTGGTGCAATTGGATAGGACAGACGTTAAGGTGATTGGTGAGATGGAGGACGTCCTAATTCACCTAGCATCTGATAGAAAAGTATGCCAAGTTATTAACATCGTAGTGGCTGACATACAAGATGCTTACGGCCTGGTCCTGAGTAGGGATTGGTCAGCTAAATTAAATGGGTATTTCGCTTCAGATTGGTCACATCTTTGGTTACCATACAAAGGAAGTCCCAATCAAATCAAAGTTCTGAGAGAACCTTACATGAAGTATAACATCACTCAATTGGATGAGAAGAATGTGCCAGTTGAATCTGTATTGGGAAACTACTTTCTTGAACTAGAACCAGGGAATTATCAACCAGAAGAAGCCAGCAGCACATCTGACACTCAGCCTGATCTGCTTCATTTTTCTCAGGCTGATGAGCTTGACTGTAAAATAGTAGATTTAGCTGTAGGAGTAAATTCGGTTTCAAAAGATAATGTTTTCTGGACTCTATATTTTGACGGCTCAAAGACGTTAGAAGGGTCAGGGGCCAGCTGCGTCCTTATTGATCCACAAAAAAATAAACACTTCCTTTCTTGTCGATTAGAGTTTGAGTGTACTAACAATACAGCCGAATATGAAGCATTATTGCAGGGACTCAAGAAAGCGATTGAGCTAGAGGTTAGTAATTTAAAAGTTTTTGGGGACTCAAAAATAGTTGTGAAACAAATAAGAAATCAAATACATTGTGTCTCCCCTCACTTGAAAGCTTACCAAAAAAAGGTATGGGATTTGCTTAGACATTTTTATGCATTTAACATTATTTCAATCCCAAGGATAAAAAATGCAGCTGCTGATCTTTTAGCTACATCAGCTGCCAAGATGGTTCCCACTAATAACAAATGCTCTATTGAATTACTTTTTAGGCCTTCAGTACCGGACATGATCATCAACCTGCGAGTATTTGACTATGATCAGCAGATAATTGAATGCTTAACAAACGATGAAGTCTTTAAAGGGGCTATCATAGACGATGAGGAACATCAGGCTGAAATGAAATATAACAATTTCATTCCCAAAGGAGTTAGGACGTTGGAGAAAATGTTTGACTTGAATCAGAAATTTAGAAGACCCGCTAATGTGAAGACGCACAGCTCAACTCTACAGTTTGAGCTAATTAACTTAGGGACTGAAACGGATCCCAAGTTCGTCAACCTCGGTAAAAGTTGTTCACCTGCGGAAAGCAACAAGTTTCTCAGTCTGTTTAAGCAGTACAAGGATGTCTTCGCCTGGACGTATGCATATTTGAAAACTTATGACACTAGTATTATTAAGCATATCTTTCCTATTAAAGCTGGCATTAATCCATATCAACAGCCATTAAGGAAAATGCACCCCAAGCTGGAGCCGCTGATTCAAAGCGAGGTGAAGAAATTGCTAGACGCCAGGATCATCTTTAAAGTTAGGAATTTTGAATGGGTGTCAAACCTGGTGCCTGTCAGGAAAAAGTCGGGAGAAATTAGATTGTGCGTGGAATTCAGAAACTTAAACCGCGCCTCAGATAAAGACAACTACGCGGTACCTCCCATGGAGCAATTGCTTCAGATGGTTTATGGTTCTGAAATGTTTTCATTGTTAGATGGTTTCTCTGGCTACAACCAAGTATTGGTATCCGAAGAAGATCGATTAAAGACAACATTCATAACTAAATGGGGAACTTTTGCATATAGAAGAATGCCCTTTGGACTGATTAATGCTGGCGCAACATTTCAGAGAGCGATGGACATAGATTTTTGCGGATTGATTGGGCGAAGTGTGGTGGTCTACCTGGACGACATCACGATTTTTTCGAAGAAAAGAGGGGAGCACGCGTTCCACTTAAAGAAAATCTTTGAACACTGCAGGAAATATGGTATTTCCCTCAATCCTAAGAAGTGCGTGTCCGCGGTTACTGAAGGTAAGTTACTGGGCATATAGTGTCGAAGAGGGGTATATCAATAGATCTGGAAAGAATTAAGGCTATTGAGAAAATCCCTATGCCTCATAATAAAAAGGGGATGCAATCCTTCATGGGAACGATAAATTTTGTGCATAGGTTTGTGCCTGATTTTGCCCAGACTGTTAAACCATTACAGTAGATGGTTAAGCAAAATACACAATTTAAGTGGACTTAAGCGGAAAATAATGCTTTCAGTAAAATCAAGACTGCTGTTGCACATGCGCCCTCTCTGAAAAGTCCAGATTTTGACAAGGATTTTATTATATATACATTTGCGTCTGATGATTCATTGGCTGACGTACTTACACAAAAGGAAGACGGGGGTGATGAATACCCAATTTCTTTTATGAGTACTGGGCTGCAAGGAGCTGAATTAAACTACCCAGCCGTTGACAAACAGGCATACGCAGTTTAAAGCAGTCAAGCAATTCAGGCCTTATATACTCAAAAATCGAACCAAGGTAATAGTCCCTTACCCAGCCGTGAGATCCCTTCTCATTCAAAAGGAATTGGGAGAAAGAAGGGGCAACTGGGTAACAGCCCTTCAAGAATATGAATTGGAATTCAAACCAGCCACTATAGTGAAAGGTCAGGGGTTATGTAAGCTGATGACTAGAAGCAATAATGATGAAGAGAAAGCATGGGATGATGAAGCTGAGTTGCATGTAATGGATGTTTGTCCTTCATTCACAGCTCCTGAATCTTGGTATAGAGACCTTGTACATTACCTGCAGTCAGGGGTGTTTCCTGAACATTGGAGTTCCAAACAAAGAACAGCTTTGCGTCTAAAGTCAGCTTCCTACCAACTCGTAGAGGGAATATTATTCAGAAGAAACTATGATGGGGTCCCCCTAAGATGCCTAGAAAAAGAAGATGATGAGAAAGTAATGTCTGAATTGCATGATGGTTCGGCCGGCGAACATTATTCAGGAGACACTATAGCCCGCAAAATCCTTAGGGCCGGTTACTATTGGCCAACACTCTTTAGGGATGCACATGCGCACATCAGAAAATGTGATACTTGCCAGAGATGTGGGGGAAGACAACCTAGAGCAGCAGCACCTCTAAAGCCTGTAATGATCACAGAGCCTTTCGAGCAATGGGGAATAGACGTCATTGGAGAAATAAAGCCAAATTCCTCCCTACTACATAAGTATATTCTTACTGCAACTGATTATTTCACTCACTGGGTCGAAGCCATCCCATTGTGCAAGATAAATGAAGACGAAGTCATCAGTTTCCTAAAGGACCATATCATGACCAGGTTTGGGGTTCCAAGTTCGTTAGTTTTTGATAATGCTAAATACTTTTCATCCATTAAAATTACTGCATTTGCTCATGAGAAAGGAATAAAATTACATTATTCTGCTAACTATTATCCGCAAGGGAATGGCCTGGATGAATCCTCAAATAAAAACCTCATTAGAATCTTGAAGAAGACCGTCATAGAAAACCAGCGAAGTTGGCACTCAGCCTTACCCAATGCTCTTTGGGCTGACAGAGTCACCCCCAAGTCTGCAATAGGGGTGTCACCCTTTACCCTTGTATATGGTAAGGAAGCCATCTTGCCCCCCAACATCATGCTCCCATATTCCATACTAGCTCAGGAATCTAGGGGGTCGGATGATGAGGTTCTCCAAATAAGAATATACAATCTTCTGAAGGCAGAGGAGGCCCGATCCAAGGCTAGAGAGCGTTTCCAACAGCAGCAGGAGGTAGTGAAGAGATGGTTTGACAAACATAAAGCTGGAAAAAGGAACCTGGAAGTGGGAGACCTGGTTCTCAAATGGGATCATCCCCATGATGAGAAAGGGAAGCACACTAAGTTCCAACAGCTATGGGTAGGTCCGTTTCAAATCACCGCTAAACTTGGCCCTGCTACTTATAGGTTACAGGATTTACAGGGATGGGAGGAGAACCTGCCAGTTAATGGTTTGGTTCTCAAACCTTATTTTTCTTAATTTTTTTTTGAGTTTTCTGACTTGTACATAAATAAGCTGTAATGAGTTATGCTTTCATTTGTTTAATTTGAGTCTTTGTTTTCAATAAAGGTGGTTAACTCGTGGTTATGTGGGGAACGCCGAACTTCTGGAAATGGTAAACATTTGTTGAACGGTCAGACTGTGGGTTACCATGTGAATTCCTTCCACCAAAGAGTTTCTTGAAATTTTTGTGTGCATTGAGGTCCTGCTTAAACTCCTGTAAGGTCAATCAGATTCAAAAGTCTAGAATACTATGCTGAGGCTCCATACACTTTTCACTTAAAAGTCCAAGGGGAAATGACGAAGGAACCACGAGGAAGAGCAAGATGAACAGAGTGTTAAATATAAATGATCCCATGCCAGGGAATGAATGCCAGAAGGTAGATAAGAGTCATAATTCCTATGAAAACATCATGCTTCAAAGCTAAATCTAGATCATAAAGTACTAATTTGCCGATGATCCTCTCCGTTCGTGAGCTGAAACTTTAAGCACATCGCTCACACAAAAGGGCACTATGGGACAGAGGATCCTGAATTAAAATTTAGTAAGAAAGGCACGCATGAAGACTCGCATTAAAAGGGGACAAAATCCAAAAGCACAGAAGCTGCTAAAATGGCATGGGAGTGAGGAACAAATGAATGTTTCCATTCATCACCTGCTACAATCCTGTGGTGTCCAATGTCGTCAGCTACCTGAAGGCAAAATTAATAACGAACTCATACTTTGGCCTCAGTAGAGTTATCTGGACTCTAAAATCTCGACTTTCATCGCCCGAACTGGACTGATATCAATGATTAAGGTACACACTTCTGTTATGGAGAAATCTGTATAGATGGAAGAGTTCAATGGATACATTTGTTATCGAACGATCTGCCATTCAAGAAAGAAATCACCCAGAGATCTAGGTTCACCAGGAAAGAGCCAGTTGTTGCTGCCGCAACTTTTCCTCCCCGATTTTATTTTTTTTCACTTAAACTCTCGGACCCCTCCTCATCATTTTGCTTGGATTGATTGTTAAAAGCGTGACCCCTTGAACATATCTGTTCATTTTGAAGTTGAATGCCCGCTATTTTGTTTGCCTCGTTCAGTTTAGTTTGAGTCATGTGGACTGTTTTAATACCCATAGAACATGATTTTTTGCCTTAACAATGAAAAAATGTGTTTGGCTGTAGTTGATCCTTAACGCTGTTGGTTTTCTCTTTGGATCGGGCCTCTTTCGGAAGATGCTGAGCCTCATTTCACCCGCCGTTGCGGCTCCTTGATCAACTTTCCGCCCGATTGGAGTTTCATCCGACGTCCGATTCATTTGTTTAGACCACCTGCTCCCAAGTTTCTACTCGCCCGCCGTTGCGGCTGGAAGGATAAAGTCAGCTCCCGATTAGAGTTTCATTCGACGTCCGACTTAAGCTCTTTTCTCGCGCCCGCATGTTTTCAGCCTTTACCCCCTCCGCCGTTGCGGGTGATAGAGCAATTTAGCCTCCGACACACTCCTCTCTGGCGTTCGATTGCCTTTATCGCCCGTGTTGTCACTTTCTTCGTTCTTATGCTTCCCCACCATTGCGGCTCCTAAAGCCTTTCCCCATCCGATGCAGAAGTCTGTTCCCGTCCGATCCAAGTATCGCCCGATCACCGATTTATTTTGCCACGAGTTCTCACCCGGATGAACCAGGCTAGCCCCATGTGGATTTATCATTATGTTTAGAAATTTGCAATGCCTAATATCTCGGCTTAGTGGATAATGCCCCAAAGTTGTCTGCAGGTTTAATCCCATAGATCGCTGAAGCAACTTCGAGCGAAGAAAAGGACAAAACAAACGAATGACAGAGGCACAGAGGAGGCAGTTCCAGCAGTTACGGTCAGAAGTTAAACGCCTATGGAAAATGATTGGGAAAACGCAACGACCAGAGAAGAAACTGAATCGTCAAGGATGCTGAAAGGTCACACGCTGGAGGAATCCCAGAAGACAAGGGTTGTAGTTTAAAATAACGAGAAGTCGGACTGAAAAGGGAATTTTTCCCTGGAAAAAATTGTAAATGTTTGCTTGTAAGAGGAACTACTTCGTTTTACAAAAGGAATTGCAATTCTACCTGGTTGGAGAAAGTGAAATGGAATGTATCAATGCGTTTCGATGAATGATGTTGGAAAGGAACTATTTCGTTTTCAGCTGCATTTTCATTTACTATGAGAATGTTTAATTTCCTGAACCTATGTTCTTATTGAACGTTCTTTGGTATTTTCATGATCTTTCCATGTGAGTAATAATGGTATTCATATAGCAATTGGCTACCTGGTTGTTAAATATTTGTGATTGTTCATGTGTCTGAAAGGAGTATCAGCTAACTATATCCCTTCATACTGCATGTGCAAAAAACTTAATTACTCACTTAAAATTGATGGCTCGCTCCCTAGTGTTAGATTAGACAATTAGTTTTTTTTTTTTTTTTTCATTGTATATGATTTGGTTGCCTGTGGGTCTAAGACGAGAGGTAAGAACCTGCGCATCACATTGTGACCGCCCCTCGCAGTCTAATCACCTTGCACTTAGTTAGGCACATGCATTCCATCTCTTAAGTTAAAATACAAAAACTCGGTGGACCGGGCTGCAACCGATAAAGCTTTGTTTTTTGTTACTTGACTCACGGTAGCCGGACCGCAAACCGGACGGATTCCCTATACCAAACAGTCAGCGGGCTAGTTTGGGAACGCTGATTGGGGAGAATCCCTTACTGTTTCCGCCTGCGAATTTCCAGGCCTCAACACATCGTCGTGAATCAATACCTAATCATATCCATATCAGAGGTCAATATTTGAAAATATTATGGCTCCTCCCACAAGATTGAACAGGTCGTCGATCCAAGGGAGTGGGTAATGGTTCTTTATAGTCATTTTTTTCAACTGATGGTAATCGATGCAAATCTACATCGTACCATCTTGCTTCTTTATGAACAATATCGTCGCTACCTAAGGGGACACACTGGGTCAGATATACCCCTTCTCTAACAACTCCTGGAACTACAGTTTGAGTTCCACCAACTCAGGTGCACTCATGGGGTAAGGTGCTTTGGAGGCTGGAACTGATCCTTGAGTCAATTTGATGGAGAAGTCTAGGTCTCCTTTTGGAGGTAATCCAGTGATTTCCTTGGGAAACACATCCTTGAATTCTTCAAGAATGGGGAAGTAATCTATGCATTGTTCCCTATTAGACTCTATGTCTCAGATGTTTACTGCAAACAACTTGCAGCCTTTCCTAACGCATTTCCTTTCTTGTAAGGAAGATATTTGTCTTACAGAAAATTTCTTTGGAATGCCATGAACCTTCACTTGAAATCCTAGGCTATCAGTACACAAGAAAGACTTGTGCAAACAATCAAGTATGATATGGTGTTGTTCCTACCATTACATGCCGATAATCACATCCTACAATCCTAAATGTAGGATTTTCAGGTTTAATTTCATAAGAAAACCATTCAGGTTTACCTCACATTCTTTAACAATTTCCAAAAATTTCCATTTTGTATTGTGGATAACTGTACCATCCAAGTTTTATCATGCTTAACTTTACTTAGTTTGCATATATCAACAATTTTAGGTGCAACATAGCTCTGGCAAGCATCGGGATCAATAAGTATTGAAATAGAATTGTTCAATATCGTACCTTCTATCTCAACCATTGTAGCTTGATGATCCTCCTATCGTTCATCCAATGTTGCATGAATCTAGGGTGCTTCAGATATATCCTTAAGAGTTGGTTCTTCTTGTAAGTTGTGCAAGACCCCATTGGTATTGTTCTTACTATATAGGGCATAATGATGCCCGCTACATTTCCAGCACTTTACCTTTAGTGGTGTAGCATTGGCTCCACTTGCTACTGGTTTGTTAACATTAGCAGCTGGTACATAAGCCCTTGTACCAGACCTATTAAAGTTCTTGTTCGCTTGAAAGTTGTTATTTTGGCTTTCGGTATGGATGTGGGTTGGACCCGGGTTTGCAATTATCTGAGAATTTCTTAGACTTGTATCGATTTTGGTTCAGGTTCTCTAGCCTCAGCTATCCATTCTCATAACAGAGGCTAGCTTTATGCAGCATGGTATCCAAATTCTTAGGCATATCAAATTCAATCTTGTCCCAAAAAATGGGAGGAAGACATTTTAGGAACTACTGGATTTTTACATTTTCTTCTTTGATGTATGGTACATAATGCAACCGATCTAGAAAGATGTTAATAAACATATCCATATTCATGGATCCCATGCATAGTTTGTGAAACTCTTTCACTTTTTTGTCAAAGAACCTTTCCAACATATATTTTTCTTAGAAAAATTTTCAAAAAGTATCCTAGTGTATTTTTTGCATCTCATCTTTTTTGGTTTGTTTTAAATCTCTCCACCACCTTTCTGCTTTTCCATTCAGGTTATAGATGGAAAGCCTAGCCTTCATCTCACTTGAATAGTTATGAACCTAAAAATACTCACTCATGCCCACCATCCACTCTTTATCCTTTTCCCCTATGTTTACTTCACCTTCATAGATCCGGGATCTAATTTTTCAGAAATCCCCCTAAAGAATGTCATCACTCTTTTGCTTCTTTCTCCATGGAGAAAATGAGTCAGCACTAGAAGGACTGCAGTGGTATTCTTTAGTTTCTTCAGTGGTACATTCTTTTTCTTTTCCTGTTGGGCTGGTGGCCTAGTTAGGGCATGTTTCTCTCTTGGATCTATTGGTGGACTTGGTAGGTTTACCTTGCGGGCTTCCTCTTGTCATGTTCCTCAGTAAGGCTTCATTTATAGCTTGTTGTTCCTTCCTTTTGTTCATGTTTTATTCTCTAAAAAATTTCAATTCAGCTTCAAGACTATGTAAAGTTTTCAAAACATCAAAGTTTAGCTCTACCACCAGCTTCGCTTCCGAACTAGGGGTGGTCATCTTCCCTTGATGACTGTTTTCTTCCTCAGTATTCATAAAATGAACATTGTTGTAAAAATTTCTTGTAAACACAAAAGTTTTTAAATGGAAGAACAATTTATGTTAGTAACATATTAAACTAACATGCTTTATTTTCTCTGTGTGAATGCTTGCTGCGCCCATAGGTCTCTTAGTATTGAAACTGGGCTCTAATATCACTTGTAATAGTCCCCAAAAATTAAAAAGAAATTAAAAATATAGTCTAGTAAAAACTACCTAGACGGTATTCACTTACGGAACTCTATCGTACACTTCATGTACTTTTGTTTAGTCATAAGTTGTTCTTACATTCTATCTTTTACTTTCGATAATTATCTTCAATGTATTTTACTTATCATGTTGTACTTTTGTTTAATTATTAGTATTATGTTTACACTTTTGTCACTTATGTGTCGTTACTGGATTTATATGCCTTGTCCTTTTTGCATTGTCGCACTTGTTAATTTTAGAGTCCTAACTTATGTTTGTTTGTGGAAACAAAGTGGGCAGAGTGGCGGGACTCATTCTCCCATGACAGTTTGAGAGGTAAAGGTGTTTATTGGTTTGCAAGATTACTTAGTTCTCTGAACTAAGGCACCTATTCTATTTTACATGTAGTTCATGCTTGCGATGAAAACTTGTTTAATGAGTACGAAAAGCCTCGATCTTGAAGAACATACTGATGTTTGACTTTGGTTCCTTGTCGACTCAGAATTATACGAGATAAAATACCCTTCTCGTCAATTTAGCTCCTACTACTAAATTTTATGTACATTACTTATGCTTCATTACGGAATTCTAATTTATCATTTTACATATTAGTATTAACTTCGTTCTATGTGTATTTTATTAAGTATTATTAATATTTCTTATGTGCCCCTTACTACAGGTTATGTTCATGGCTTTCACAACCAGGTCATTTGATTTTATGAGGGTTAAAATATTTAACATGTCATATTCCATATGCCATGTTCATTAACCATAAGATTAGGGATTAATTGTATTGCACTAAGTTAACGCCTTAATATATGGTTCACTGGTTATTATGACTTAAGCCTATCGTATATTATATTTGGTGTATAAGTCTTGGGTTGACTTAGGCTATCACAGACCATATATGGACTTTACACTTAGACCTTATCATTGTAATATATTAAAATTGCTTATAGTGTATATGTTGTAATGTTCAGAGTGATATGAAATAGGGTGGCGATATAACATAAGGTGGAGATCATATGTTAGCAGGGTTTGAGCATTGGTATGGAGGGTGGTATTAAATGATACCTCACAACAAAGCTTGGCTATGGAGAGTTGGTTTGATATTTCTTTAATGGAATCCAGCTGGTCTATTCAATGCTCTTGGAAAAATGTGATAGCCCCAAGCTTAGGGATTGGGCACACGATGGTCTTGGAATTTGCAAATCATGGGTTGGGGTTTGGTCTTGCTCTGCATAGGGGAAATGGATGCGACCTCCATTGTCATGCAGGTAAGATCCTGATTGGTTTATCTGCATTATTATGGTTTGTATTATTGTGTTTTAGTATGGTCATACTTCTCATCCAAGTCATATTTCGATTTTGGTTTCAGGTGATAGGGTAGCAAAGTGGGGTGGCTCCAGTATGGGCCGTCGGCTCCAAGTGTTTGTAACGTGGCGACAGTAAGCCTATTAGAAATTCTATACTTGATACCTCTCAGCCCTCTTGGGAACCTCTTGGGAAGACTGGGTTTGGATTTGATGCTTCGTTGGGGTTTTATGTTGTGGGTTTCATTTTCACCTTCAGGATTAATATTACAAACTGGGGTTCTCATTAAATGTTGTAATGGCTTTGGCCGTGGGTAAAATCATGTTTCCCTTGGCTCTATGTATAAATTTTTGACAATGTAATTATGAAGGGTTTGGATTTTGAGCAATGGGATGCACCATTTCTTGCAATGGTGCCATAGCCAATTGGCATGCCTCTATAGACTTCGTTTTGGCTTCGGAAGCGACTGTGTGGAGACACTATGATTCATCGTGCTGTGAATGATGTGTATACTCTACGTTTATAATAAATGAGAATTGTCATTTAGCATACTATGTGTGTAATGTATGTGCTATGTTAATGGTTTATTAAGGCATTTTTGACACAGGCATTCGCCTTCGTTTGAGGTCTGTTTGTTGAGTATATTTTAATGGGTTGTAATTGTGAACAGTGTGGGTGTTGAGAGACCAAGTCGTGAATGGATTGAACCTTCCCCATCACGGCTACGATAGTCATGCTGTTATTTAATTTCTTTCTTATACTATAGTAGATAGTTTACTCAGTTGATTCGTTAACAGAGTAGTTTTGTAATAAAACCATACTATGTATAAGACAACTCTAATCTATGTTTGTTCGGTAAATTACATGGGCATTCGCTTGCTTGAAGGTTTTGTGTATAATGGGGTTGCTTGGTTTTTATTTTGTACATACATTGATAGCATGAGTATAGGCCATGCCATAATTGGCATGAGCCTTCCCCATAGTGCTGCGATAGCTTAATGTAGGGATTTTGATTATGTAATTAAATTGTTTAGCTGAGGCCATGTTGTAGAGAAATCGCAGTTGTCTTAACACCATGGTAGTGGTTTATAAATTGTTTCTCGCACACAGGTTTTGTATAGCGTGGACGTAGCGTGTATGCAAATGAAACCCTGTAGGGTTTGACTCTATCTCGATATTAATGTAATGCATTGTAAAATAAAAAAGCTGCGCTTGCATACCCACATGATTCGATTCCTGTTCCTGTTTTCAATACATGGGTTTATAATATGATTTCAATGCTATTTAATATATTATGATTACTGTGCAAGATGTATTATTTTAATTTTTTTATGGTAATGTTTGGACGAGTTATGCAATTTTTGTTTAATGGTTATGTATAATTGGAAAATCAGTTGTTATGATGGAATAGATAGAACTATGGTTGCTTGTGTGTGTGTGTGTGTGTGTGTGATCGGAGTTTTGATAGAGGACCACATGGATGGTCACGATTCCTCCTCTGCTCATGTAGTTATGATGTTTCTATTTCAATAAAGTTGATTTACTATATAGTTTATAGTTTAATAAGATAGACCTTGTAAGGTCTTAATGGTTTATTTAATCTTGATTAAGTTTATATTCTAGTTCTGTTATTAGATACTTCTATTTAATATCTCTATTTTACTTAATGTTGTTAATGACTAGGTGGATACTATCACAGTGGTTGTATTGGTACTTTAGGTTGAAGCTAGGGATTATACAAAAACATATGAATTTCTACTTCTTAACTAGATGGAATTTAAACTTAGACAAGTTTCTGCTGACAAATAAAATAGTACAATAGAGTAATAAGCCTAGAGGGTGATTATTTAGTTACTAAAATCATACCCTAGTTTACAATAACAAATTCTGAATACTAAAGTAATACAAAAAACAAACTTAAAGATGCAATCCTAGTTATATTCATCCTATGATAACAGTTACAACCCAAGGGAGTATTGAAGAAAATGCAAACCCTAGCCAAGTCTAGCAGGAAAGTCTAATACACAGGGTTAGGATATACATTGAAAACATTCACCTAACATATCCATCAATTAATATCGAAAATATCATAGATAGTCTAGGGTTAAAATATAATAAATGTAACCCTAGGAGATATGGACAAAACCATCATTTCTAGGGTTATAAATATATAAAGAACATTTACATAAAGAAGCCAACATTTACCCTAGAAATGAACTTGATATACTAAGAAATCATACCTGTAATTTTTCTGAAGCTCCTTTAATGGCCGAGCTTGCACATTTTTAAATGACCAACATTAAGAATTTAAGACAGATCTAACCTATGATTTTGATGACCAAATCACTTGGGAACTACCACGTTCCTCCCAAAAATGACCCACCATTGTTCCTAGTTTTCATCTGGATCCCTCGGAACTGGACTCCAACATGTTTTGGCCACTTTTTCCCACTTGCGTGACCCAATTTCTACGTAGCCCGTCGATCCAACAACTACTCGAGATATCGGCTAAATAGAGCAAGCCCCATTGGAAACACCTGCAAGGTAGACGCAGTCTCACCCAAGATATGTCATAGATGGGTAACCACTAGAGCCATGTTTCCACGATTGTAGGGAAATTATAGTCCCTTGGATCATATCCAATGAGATCAATGAAGACATCAGGGAAGCTAGATGGAGGAGTCAGTTCTACGCGACTGAGCACAACTGTATGTCATTGCACACAACCTGACTTTCCTTTCCACCTCACAGCTGATGCGACTCATGCGGCACAACTGATTCACATAAATCGGCTCTATGAATTAATTTGGTATTCATAACACGAATTATATACAATTATATACAATTATATAGGTTCAATTCAACAAGAAATTCTATTTATCCATTTACCAAATGCAAGAAACTAACAGGAACTAAACCACATTTACCATTATATGGAAAGAAACTAGTAATCAATCACATAGACATTCACCACATCAATCATTCATTTAGACACAAGAAATAACCTTGAAACCTATCTCGAAAAAACCACCAAGGTGCTTTTCATCTCGCATGAGAAAAGATATAGCACCTTGTAGTTTGCGGGATACAGACTGATCTTCAGATATGTTTTTAAGTTCACACTCATAGTTCTCGTGGTCTTTGTATTGTTTCTCCTAATCTACAGCCACTACCAACATATCTACAGATGGCTTGGATCAACTTTTCTAGCATCTCCACTGCTCTAACAGAGCTTCCTCATTGCACTATTTTGACTACCCCCTGCATATTCCTTATTACATTTCTCTTCGATCTGTTCTCTATAATTGTATACAAATTTTATATACCAAACATATTCCATAATTACAAATAACAAAAATCAACCTTCTAACTATTAAATCTCTTCTATTTATATCATTTTACATGACCGCACCCGGTCAACTGCTTACAGGAAGTCTGTTAGTTGTCACTAGCATTAGCCTCCCCCCGAGCTACAGCTACGGTGATCATTACTTGGCATGAGGCACTGATGGCCTTACTTACAGCATTCTTCCACTCATGTGGCATCCATCGACTTAAGCTGGATTCCACACCCACAACTGCCGTGTCACTTTTAGGATGCTTTCCCCTTGCGTGCTTCTGTGCTTGCCTTTCGTTTGCTGCTCACGTCTCTATTCTACCTTCGTGGGCACTTTTCATCCTTCACAATCTTTATTTTCTTCTATCGTGTGCGCGGTGCATTTTCCTTGGTTGCGCATGCGAACTTCCTTCTTATGCCCCTTTCCTGGGCCAACAACATGCAAGTATCTTAGAGCTCCTAAGGTAAGGTTTCCTATCTCGTGTATCAACGATAGATCAATTCTCCTTTTCCTTCCAAGAAATGTTTCTTCAATAATTTACTTGAGAGTAAAATAGGCAGAGAAAAATGACTTCTCCAATGATAAATCTGAACCCCAAGCCTTTACTATGGCTTGAGTCTTTATAGACAGACTTTTAAGTCAAAGCAATAGTTAAATCAAGAAACCTTGGTTTCTTGATTTAACCCTTTTCAATAAATTTTGGTAATTATTAATATTTTAACTTAGGAACTTTCTACTAGGTCCTAGTTGGACTTTTATAGACATTATACTATTTATTAATCTTTCATAATAAATAATAATTGATGGAGCTCGTCTTCTTTCTTTCATTTATTTACATTATTAATATATTTAATTCTTTATACATAACATGTATAAAGTACATAATAATATAACACTTTATTAACATTTGTCTCTAGGCATCATATACCATGATCCCTAGACTTAATGACATTTCTTCATTAAGGTCAAGTAGGTAGATGGTTTAGGTCTACTAGGATAGGCAACTCTAAACATCCTTCCATGTTGGATTTCCCTCATATAATGTGGTAGCTCTTTAGTACTTTGATGAGAATAACGAAATTTGAAATTTCATTTAATCAGTTATAAATAAGTATCATGAGATAAATATTTTTGTCGAGTTGTTTTCACTCGGAATTTATTAAATTCTTTTAAGTAACCCGTAGCACTTACGAGATCCCATACTCAACACCTATATCAGGGAGTTACAAACATAGTGTAATTCCAGACCTTTTGCTCAACACTAAACGCTAGGATGTACTTGTACGATACACCTAGGGACAGAATCCCCAAGGATGCAATGCTCCAGAGCTTATTCTCAACATCAACATGGAAGGCTCTAGGGGTTATGCCCAAGACATTCAATCATATTTTCATTTGTTCCAGAGCTTCTTGCTCAACACAAATCATCAATCACTCAAGTATTCCAGAGCTCATCGCTCAACACAAAACATATTGGCAATCATGTGCTTTAGGGTCCAGGCCAAACACACATAAGAATATACATATATAATCAATAATAGGCTTACACCCAATATATAAAACAAATCATCATGTTCATATGTAGTGGGGTCTTCGACCCAATATAAAAAAAATATCAAGATAATCATCATAATCAATAGCTACATGCCTATAAGTGTTAGGTCCAAAATTCAGGATATTACAATATTAGAATTCAACTACACCACCTGTTCTCCTTATGTGGTGGGGGTGTTCATTATTCATTGTTGGTTGTTATCTTGCTTAGTGTTCATAAACTAAATTGTTCAGTAAAAGTTTCCTGAAATTTCAAAATTTTTAAATAACATAAAAATTCCCTCTTAGTAACAAATTTAATATCATACTTTATTTTCCTTACAATAAATGCTTTGTGTGCCCATACATCTCTTAGTATTGAAACTGGGCTTAATTGATACCACTTGTAATGTCCCAAAAAACCAAACAGAAAAAAAAAAAAAAAAAATTTATTAGGCTAGTAAACACTACCTACACAAAACATTATTTGACTTGCGGAAATATATCGTACACTACATGTACCATTGTTTACTCATAAGCTGTTCTTATGTTCTGTCATTTTACTTTCAATCATTATTATTAATATATTTTATTCATGATATCATACTGTTTTTTACTGCTTATTTCTAATGGTTATACATTGTCACATATGTGTCATTACTTAATTTAAATGCTTCATCCTTTCTGCATAGTCTTACTTGTTATTTATAAATTCCTAACTTAAATTTCTTTGTGGAAACAAGTGGGTGGAGTGGTGGGACTCATTCTCCCATGACAGTCTTAGGGGTAAAGGTGTTTACTTATTTGCAAGCTTACTTAGTTCTTCGAACTAAGGAACCTATTTTATTTCATATGCATATCTTACTTTACAACGGAGTCTAATCTAAAGAGCACTGGAATTTTATTCCTAAAAGACCTACTACTTGTTGCTATGGTTCCTTCCCAACTCACATTTATACCACGTAAATACTATTTTCGTCAATTTAGCTATCTCAGCTAAATCTCCTAGATATTTCTTACACTTCATTATGGTTTAAATCTTGTCATTTATGTCTTAGTATATTTATGCTCTATGTTTATTGTATTAACAATATTTACAGGTCCTATGTTTTCTATTTCCAGGTTATGATCTTGGCTTAAAAACGAGACCTTTGGTTTTTATAAAGTTTAATTATTAACATGGAATATTTCATATGCCATGTTTACTATGAATTAAGCTTAGAGAAATGTATTGGGTTAACGATTTAATTCTATGGTTTACATGTTACATTTAATACTTATGCCTTGTGGCCTTACTATGGGTTAGTGCATAACATATATGGACTATGTACTAAGATAACATTGCAATGTATTAATCCTTGTTATATATTTTGGGGTGGCGAATATACCATATGGTTGAACCATATGTTAATGGGGTTTAAGCCCTCCATGGAAATGGAGACCTACGCTAAAACGACGATATCAAACTATAGCAAAGTGGGTTTTGGCTTTGATATTCGAAACCAACTAGTTTCATTAATGCACCTTGGTTTTAGTGGCAGCCCAAGCTTAGGGCTTGGATCACAATGGACTTGTCTTTTGCTTGGTTGTTTGGGGGTTTTGTCTTGGCTCTGCATAGTGGAAATGGAGATGACCTCCAAACTTCGAAGGTATGCTTCATTCTGAGTTTTAAGTCTGCAATTCGTTTTGTTTTATGGTTCCTATCATCGCCATACTTCTCATCGTGGCTTTGCTTGGTGTTTGCAGGTACCAAGGGATGGTGAAGAGCAGTGTGGCTCAAGCGCTGTCATTGGTTTAACTATGGATCCAAGGTGCAAGGTAAGAATTTCCAACAAGCCTATGCTTGTTTTTTCTTGACCTGTTTTGTGTTTTGTTTGAGTCGCATGGTTTGGGGATTTTCTATGGGATTTGATGAGCCTTCGGTCTTATGTGGACATACTTGGGTTTTTAAAATGTTATTATGGTGTTTGTTGGTCGTGGAGAAAACATGTGCTCTCACAGGATCTGTGTATTTATTTTCATTTATGTAAATTGTATTATGGGATTTTGGGGCTTTCATGCCCACGCAGTGCCATTGCTTGCAATGGTGCCAAATCCCATGCCACAATTGTGTAAAAATTGACTGTGATAATGGAATTAGTATGTAAATATGTATAATGTGCATTTATGAAAATTGAAATGGTTAATGTGCTTAGTATGTATGTGTTGGATTATTTCCATGCTATTGGTTTATTATGGTGGTTTATAAAATGGCATACGGCTTTGTTTATGGTCTGTGCGTTGAATATTTATATTTGGTTGTAAATGTTGACAGCGCATGGGTTGAGGCTATGCCATGTATGGCATGAGCCCTCCCACGGTTGCTCCGATAGATTGATTTGTTCAATCCTTTAGTATGTTGATTTAATTGTTGAATTAAGGAGTGTGAAGAAACCATGAGTATGACCCATGACTATTCTTGTAGGCGAAATCATTAGCATATTTTTTTTTCTTATATCCGTACTGTGTATTTTATTTGGTAAGCCCTCGCTTGGTTTAATTATCCGTATAACTTTTGATGGTTGTTTAGTTTTTATGATTTCATTGGTTTATAATATAATGTGTCTTATATGTGAGCCATGGGTGCAAGCCCACAATGGATTTTGTTGTTGTAGATATATACTTTTAAATGGACTATGTAATATTTGTTTTGGATGAGACCATGCTTACAGCATTGGGTAGAAACTAAGGTGTTACAACCTCACTATAGCGTAATGGTTTGTTATTTCTAATATTATTGAGTTTATTAATGTAGCCTGCATATGCTGTATGTATAGCGTGACCTTGGTAACAATACACACACAAATTGAATCATGTTCGTGGTTAATATAATGACTTGTATTTTTAATTATATGAGGTTTGGGCTTTTATGTCCATAGTATTTGATTCCTATTCCAATTGTAATTATTTCGAACTGTGTAGAGATTTTGATATGGTTTATAATTAAAAGCATTTCGTGTGTGTGATGTGGTGTTTAATTCGTTATATGGAAATACTTGCAGAGCTATGTAGTTTGTTATTGTTTTGTATATATATATATATTATGACGTTTAATCATTTTAAATACTAGGACTATGGATTAAGATGTGAAAAGAGATGTGAATCATCGACCAAAATAATGGTCACGATACTTCTTGTTCATTTATTCATAATGATGTTATTTTAATGGAATGATTTAGTAGTTTACCAGATAATTAAAAGTCTAGACCTTGAAAGTTATTTTAATGGTTTATTTATCTTAGACCTAAATGTAGAATACTTATAGATAGTATTTTGATTTGTTTATGTTTGATGTCTATATATGTTTATATATATACATATTAGTTGAGTTTGTAGATAGTACCTTAGGTTATATAGATTGGAAGTTATACATAAATGTATTTCAAACCTACTTCTAAGATTAATCTATTTAAATCTATAACATGTCTCTACTGACAAATGGAATATGTTAGTAGAGTATATAAAGACTAAATGAACAATAATATCAGGCCTGAAATAACCTAGTTTGTACATAACTGAGTTTTATCAATAATACTACTTAGATAAATTAAACTAGGGTGTATAAAACTTGATGAATATTAGTAAATAAATTGAGCTTGAAGAAATAAACCAATAATTAAACCCTAGATATCCTTGTATAAGAAATCATTTACATCCTACACTTAATACTTTAAGATGAAAACCCTAGCAATTTCAAATAGAGAAACATTTGCATTGGGTACCTTACCTTAGGAAATGAAAAGTAATCATTTACATAACATAGCTAGCATTTATTCTAGGAAATTAGAATAGATAGTCTAAGACTTCATATGTGTAAATTGAAGCTCTCTTGGTGAATTAACCTGCACACTCAGATAACTAGAGTTAACAATTCAAGGCAGATCTAACCTCTCTTTTTTATGACCAAATCATTTGGGAACTACCACGTTCCACCCAACCATGAACCGAAACTGTTGTTCAGGATATTGCACCCTTGTAACCCAGGGTCTGGGGTTATCAACTTACTACTAACTTGTAGACAATCAAATTTTATAGAGAATGGAAAGAGAATAGGAAGAAAATATTGACTTACCCGATTAACGATGGTTGATCCAAGCTTGATCTTCTCCCGCTCCAATATTCTCAAATGCCTCTAGGGATGCACCTCTTCACCTGTAAAGAGAAAATTATTCAAGTAATTTCTCATACATATATACATCAAAGGTTAGCTGAAAACCATATTAATAATATAATTTAACATATTCATTAAACCAATACACATGAGATAAACACAATACAAGATTGGAAGAAGAATTCTCTTTATTGACAAGCGGTGAATAAGATAAGAATAAAACCCAGCTTCTGACACAAGTAGACCTCTGCAACCAAAGGACTCTGAGTTCTGTTGCTTCAAGATTCTGAAGATATACCACCAGCATAACTTTTCTCTCCAAAAATTTCTTGACTAGTCCCATCCCAAGGTCTGTATTTATACTTTGGTAAATAGAGAGGTTTTGAAGGTTAGGATGGTTGAGACAGTTGGGATAGTTATGGATTAGGGCCCAACTAATCTCATCTAGTCATTATTTATATTTTTTAAATTCGAATTAAGGTATACACGAGTATTAATATAGGCAACTCGTGTATCATATGTGTGTTTCTCAAAGGAAAATCACAAATGCAAGGTATATGCAGGTTGCAATTCAGATACGCGAGTTGCAATGCACATAGTCACATATGCAACCCAAAACTGAGAATAAAAATATATAAGGCTTATTTTGAGAATAATGCATCAAAGGTCATACACACATATAGTGTTTTCACCACTTCAATCCTAATTTGTCATTTTGTGTACCGGCATGATCAATGTCAGCACTTAGATGAAGAAGTGCCATTTTGGCTTATAACAGGAACCATTCCTGGTTTAAATATAGATCCCCCCGAGCTAGACTCCAACATGCAAGTATCTTAGAGCTTGTAACATCCCCAAATGAAAATAACAAGGGTTTTCGGATTTAAAAAACACTACTTACACCTTCAATAAGTTAAAGTTAAAATTTAAGAGACAATATAAAGTAATCCTTAAAAGGGTGTTGGTTGTGTTTTTTTTAAGGAAGGTTACTATCTCTGAGTTGGCATAATTAAAATCGTATTATAGTCAACCATTCAAATATTAATACATTAGGCTAGGGCCTTAATCATATTTCATTGCACATTAGATGCAACATAAGATATAACACATTAGGTGCACATAAGATAAGTTCGAGGCCACATAGAATGAAACATAAGATATAACACATTAGGCGCACATAAGATAAGTTCGAGAACACATAAAATGCAACATAAGAAAGACAAAAATGTACATGGTTCACCCCAAAATTAGGGTTACATCCACCAAACTTTCGCGTCATGTAATATTTTCCCAATAATTGGTTACAATATGCAACAACTCTATTTCCATACAATCTGCAACAACTCTGTTGCCATACAATATTCTTTTTTTACACTTCAAATACTCCCTCTCATAGAGTATTTCTATATTCATATCAATTGATTCTAATGAACACCTTTTAACACAAGCTAGGATTAATCATTAATACAAAAGTCATTGGTAATCTCAACCCTTATCTAGATTTACCTAAACCAACAAATGTTGGGTCTATACGCATCCATACAATAAAATATATGTTCAAAACTAATTAATATATCATCTACATAAGATATATGTTCAAAACTAATTAATATATCAACTACATATACAAGTATGTAATTTCTTATCCAAACAAATACGATCAATTTCTTCCCCTTGCATTTAATAGATTCCAATCTATAAACCACAAAGAAGAGGTTATAGAATTACATATACGATATAACTAACTACATATCCAAACATAATATGAACCAAGTCATGTAAACTCCGTTGATAGATTAAGATTTAGAAACAAATCTGAGTCTATAAAGAAAACCGAGGTTATTGATGTGTATATATATATATATATATATATATATAACCCAAAATGCAGAAATCTCATAAAGCAGAGTAGGTAAGTGCAGAGACACATGCAACGGACTGAAATGCAGTGAAGTGTAATTACATATATTGACTGAAGCGCATTCAAACAATTGTTGATATTTTTACCCAGACTCAAAACACAGTCAAAGTTCTACATATTTCAGATCAAAATCAAACGTAACATGAGATGTTAATGAAACTCAACTACAAAAGGCATACATGGACTGGATAGAACCATACTAAAAAAAAATCAGTATAAGCTAGATCGCAGCTCAACATAATATTCGAGATTGGAGTAAGAATTAGAAATGTTGTTCAAGGGAAAACATCAAATTTCAGATTAACAACATACCATGATTATGGAGGGCTCAGCTCCATATTTTAACAAAATGTTGGTCACTACGCAATTCCACTATTTTCCCCATTCACGTATATCTATTTATCCATAGCTACCATTACCCTCTATAAAGTAATCCCTAAATGCTTCAAGTGTAAAAACAGTGACATGGTAAACTGAAACTAGCGTGATGGCATGGGTTGTAAAAATATAAAACCAAGGGTAACTGAAATCCTTGTGAGCTATAAGGTACGCATCCGCATCTTGCAAAAAGTCCATGCTAAGTTCAGATCCACATCAAATAGAAATTAAATCCCAGCTTGGAACATATCAATGGATATTCAAATCAAACGAGTCGCCATAATAAATAGTACTCACATGTTTGGAATAAAAAGGATTCTACGGCTCATAGAGTAATCTCCCAATTCGCTAGGGGTTCTGGCATTTTAAATTTAGCAATCAAAACATTGTCTATAGACCGTAGGAAACCAATACGATTAGATATGACATGGAGGATAAAGACAGGAAACGATTTCAACCCATACACTACAAACACTTCCAGCAATGTGATGGTATTAACCCATCGAACAACAGATATTTGATTTTCCTAAAGCACAAACTAAACGATAGTCGCAGCTTCCAGGTCTTGCCAATCTAGTTCACACACTACATATTGTTCCTATGATGAGGTTATCTTATCAAAATGATTAGCTATAGATCTAACCTCCAATGGAGCCAAGCGACCCATACCTATAAGTTATAGATATAACCTGTGATAGAACGTGATCCTAGCAATCGTTTAATAGCCACAACGTTTTCCTCTTAGAATATAAGGTACACGCTTGACAAATACAAAGTTTTTTGTTTTATAATAAAAATTACACGCTTGCTAGCGAACGTGATCCTAGCGATCGTTTGACAGTCATAAGGTTTTCGGTCCTTATTTAAATCCACAGAATATAAACTGTGGAAGGTTATCAATTCAATTGTGATCATGTCCCTATTTAAAATCCATAGATCTGACTGTAACTAGTTCGAAGTACACACTAAGACGCTTGCAACTATTTAGATCGAATAGCTCAGATAAATCATAACTAGCTCTATACACTAACAGGTTAATGTTTACTAGATACGATTTGATCCTACAAAATTCATAGATCTAACAAAATAACTGGGTAGAATTACATACCCAATTGCATACCCTGAATTGCATCCAACCACATACAACGATCCGACGTTAGAACATAGTACAAATACATATCCTGATTTGCATCCAAACACATACCAAAATCATGATTTGCATCCCACCGTATAAGAACGATTCTCAGGAAGAGTGTCATTTGCGTGCTAGGAAGATCTAATAGGAGTCAAGCTTAGAGCTCTCTCTCTCCATTCGGAATCCTCCTCTCCCTCATGCTTCCCCCGTAAATAAAACACAGAGTTTCCCCTTTTAAAGAACGTGGAGCCTCTCTATTTCATAACAGATGCATAGATTGTAGCTTATAAAAGGCATAAGGACTCCCAAAATGCTGTAATCACTCTCCTTATCAAGGTAGAGATTGCTCTCCCAAATTTGATAGTAGTTTGGAAAAATAAATTTGCTTCCCCACTCATTGCTCTTCAGGAGCCAAGTGGCTCAAGTATCCCTTCAAATGTATGCATGTATGCAATGGTAAGACAAATGGCCTCATTTTTTTGTGATGGGAATAATTTGCATGATTTTCTCCTAGGAAATCGTACCCTTAATTAACTCCACCTTCATCCATATTCTTGCATTTCGGTTTTCTCACTACAATATGTATACATATATAATAATGTTATCCATACCCATAATAATACTCTTTATCTCCAATATATGTGTACTTAAATGTTTTTCACTTTAGTAAGTATACAATGTCTTCTTCAGGGGTAATAATAATAATAATAGTTTCTTTACATATACCTATATATTGTTATGAAAGTTATATATGTCCATATATATATAATTTTTATTTTTCTATCACTTGATTATTTCGAGGCAGGAGAGACAGGAGTGAGCACTCGAGCACTTAGGATGTTAGGTTGGCACAAAATGAGTCATCTTATTTATACGATCAACCTTTTAATTATGAAGAGAAATGATGAGTATGTAATTACTGTAAATGAATTTAAGTCCAAGGTAACCTCCATCCTCATCAAAGCCATGCAGACCCCATTTATCTTTATTAGATCCCCAAGGTTCTCCCTTAGTGATTTCTGTTTCCTATCATTAAGTTGTGACAATCTTTTAATTCTCCTTAACTCAAATAAATTCAAGGTTTATCTCGTGGGGCCATGGCCAAGAGATCCTCACCAAAAACAAGTACAATAAAAATTCTCAATTACAAAAAAACAACTTAGGGGTATGCAAGAGGGATGTTACATCCTCCCCCCCTTGAAAATAACACCGTCCTCGGTGTTCTTCCTTTCAACAACTTCCCCCTTTGAGTTGTCTTTTTGCTTAGTCCTTTATGTTATGATCTCCTTCAATCTTTCCTTATTTTTCTCAAGTCACTATTTTTGTCAATACATGTAGTTTCCTACAACAAGATTGGGTCTACCCCAAATTTATTCATTTAGACATGTCCAAATTCTCTAATACAATTTAAAACATAAACAAGAGGTCCTTTTGCAGCATCATAATTGCAAATTATGGAACATCTTCTAGTCTTTAATTGTATTTTTATCATCTTAATACATAATTATTTTTCAATAATGAAATTGATTCATAAGTAATTTCATATTTAATCATCTTTTGGGAGGAAATATTTTATCCCAAACATTGGGATATGTAACTAGTCTTGAATTTGAGGGAAAACCTTTCTTTCATTCAGAAATGAACAAAATTTTCAATAAGAACTTTAAAATTATTGCCTTCGAGGGGATTTTTTCTACTCAATTCTTTCTTTATATTTACACATTAAGACATGTGATATCCTAGTTACTTGAAAAATTCATTCACACACTTTTCGTTCGTTATTATTTTTCAAACTCTCCCTTGATTTGTTTTACCAATTCCCACGTGGACTTCTAGGCTATATCTTAGGTTACTTTCCCTTTTGTCTGCTACTAAATTTTTTTCTCCTCAATGACATCAAATAGCATCCTATCTTCCAGATGTCAATATTTTTCCTAGGTCTTTCTATTGATATAATAGCTATTTCACGATTCCCCTCAAGCCTCCTCGCTTGAGTCCAAGAATTCATTTTCCACCCAGCCCCTTGTTGAGGTCCAAGAAAAGCAAGGTAGGGTTAGATAATCAATTTTTATTTCCACTTCATATTCCTAACACCAATTTGCTCCCACGGAAATCATTTTCTTAACACCATTGTGCTCCCGCAGCATATATGCCTAACACCGATGTGCTCACATGAAAATCATTTTCCCAACACCATTCTACTCCCACAGCATATATTTTCTCTTTGTTCGTATTTAATGTTAATTGTAACCTTTGACTATTTGTGACACACACTCTTTGGTGCTTAATTTCACTTTTATTGTCTTGATCTGTTAATCTTCTTCACGGTCATAATTAACATCAATTAATGAACAATAATTTCGTCAATTTAATCAACATTTCATAAGTTGTAGTGGTTTGTACCTCTACCATAGTTCATGATTCCTACAATCGTGTAAACCAACCAAAAGTAGCTCTTTACTTATTTTGAGCAAACGAGGACAACTTGTTTACGTAAGTGAATTTATATTCCATAATGTACGTTGATTTTGGTGACGGCCTTATACGTGGTAAAAACCATGCAATGTCAGTACGTAAATAACATAATCCACAGTTAATTCTTGGTTCATAACAAAATCAAAATCCAACAATTTATAATAAGTTAAAGAAGTAAAACATCACTCATTCTTAACTTTATTATTTAAGCTAGTGCATATTTTTACTAACAGATAATTTCGATTGATAGCATTCCTAGCATAATCCTGCCATGTTAGCACATAACATTATATAATGTTCATTGCCTTATCATTTTCAAATACTAATGGAAGTTAAAACATCTTTACTCGTCTGTATTTGGGTAGTTACGAGTGAAGGGACACTCCAATTCTACACAACAATAGTGAGTGGTAAGTTAGAGACGTAGGAATCTCAAGTGATATCTAGTTCTATCTACCTATTAGTATCTTTGAAGGAACATTCTAGTATTTTTTGTGACTATTGTACTTTGAGTAACCGCCTGCAACACATGAATACAAACATGTTAAAAAAATAATTGATCATGTTCATCACAGGTAACTGTAGGTTTAGAATACTATTTCTCTAAAATTAATCCACTATTTTCACAAGAATTTCAATGTTAGTGCAACACACTTTATCCAACCTGTTTCCAAAATAGCCAAATTTTTTTAACATGGCAGGATTTATTATGATTCATTATGTTAGATTTCGTCACTTACATGCGAATAATTCCTAAGTGGTAATCACATACTCCTAAACTCACCCTTTAACACAAGAACAAAATCCTAAAAGAATACATCCCAATACTTCACGTAACTTGCCCAATCACCTAGAACTCTAGTATTAAATACCACACTTGTGTTACTGCACATTTCATGGAATACACCAATACCCTATGGGGTATCATTTTGTTAGGTTTCCCACTCTACTTCTACCTGTAGCAATTTAGGTTTGGCTTACAATGAGATTTCAATTTAGACTCCCCTTTAAATCATAGTCCATGTGTGAGAGTTTTCTTTAACCATCCATTGAATGATTAGTGCTGAACCAAATATTATGGTAGGACTAACATTCTTTTCCTTTCATATGAAGGGTGTCTTTAAGCAGTGGTGATTTCTACATTACCCAATACTTTGGGTTTTGGGACTCTTTGTAACTATTTTACAATATTACATTCTCTTCATCAAGCATAGTATCCATATGGCTTCTACAATTTCCTTGTAATAGTTATTTCCATTTATTCTAGCTTCATATATCCTTTAAAATGTATCGCTAGCACCCATGCATTTTAATTTTCTAAGAAACCCATGGTTCATTACCCTTCTATTTGGTTCCCTACGTTTCAAAGGTCTCCATTAATATGAGTCTATAATTGTCTATAATTTTTCATCTATACATGTATAACCATCACTAGAGGCAATTCTAAGAAAAATATGACAATTTTTCCTTAATGTATTAGTAAATTTTTTATATCCCAACCTACTATTTTGGGGCTGTAAACATAAACCTAACCTTTAAGACAACATGCAGGAACTATCCATTGACTTTTTCGTTTTTAATCTATGGTTAATGTGATAATGTACCTTGCCATGATATTTCTTTTCTCTATCATTTTTACTTACCTCCTTCAATATTCGAGACCCATTCGGATAACTCAGTTTCCTCATCCGCCATTGCCATGCATCCAAAAAAATCATTTTATTAGTTAGTCTTAAACATCTTCATGCTTTCTAACTTCATGTTGATCCCAAATTAGTCTTGAGTACTTTCACTCCAGCGCTGTTACCATTTGTAACATCTCCAAAAGAAAATAACAAGGGTTTTCATATTTATAAAACACTACTTATACATTCAATAAGTTAAAATTTAAGAGACAATATAAAGTAATCCTTAAAAGGGTGTTGGTTGTTGTTTTTTTAGGAAGCTTAGTATGTCTAAGTTGGCATAATTCAAATTGTATTATAGTCAACCATTCAAATCTTAATACATTAGGCCAAGTCTTTAATGAGCTTTCAATCCACATTAGATGCAACATAAGATATAACACATTAGCCACACATAAGATAAGTTTGAGACCACATAAAATGCAACATAATATATAACACATTAGGTGAGCATAAGATATGTTCAAGACCACATAAAATGCAACATAATATATAACACATTAGGTGCACATAAGATATGTTCAAGACCACATAAAATGCAACATAAGAAGACACAAATGTATGTGGTTCTCCCCAAACTTGGGGTTATGTTCACCAAACTGTCGCATCATGTAATATTTTCCAAATAGTTGATTACAATCTGCAACAACTCTCTTGCTGTACAATCTTCATGTTTAAACTTCAAACGCTCCCTCTCACAGAGTATTTCTATATTCCTATTATTTTATTCTAATGAACACCTTTTAACACAAGCCATGATTAATCATTAATCCAAAAGTCATTGTTAATCCCAACCCTTATCTAGACTTACCTAGACCAATAAATGTTCGTTCTGTAAGCATGCATACAATAAAATATATGTATGTAATTTCTAATCCAAAAAAATACAATCTAAGTTGTATTGCTGCCACTTTCATTTAATAGATTCCAATCTATAAACCACAAAGAAGAGGTTATCGAATTACATATCTGATATAGCTAATTACATATCCAAACAAAATATGAACTCAGTCATGTAAACTTCATTTATAGATTCAGATCTAGAAACAAAGCCGACTCTATAAATAGAACTGAGGCTATCGATGTATGTATATATATATATATATATAACCCAAAATGCAGAAAGCTCATAAAGCAGAGTCGATAAGTGAAGAGACGCATGTAGCAGAATGAAATGCAGTGAAGTGTAATCACATATACTGACTAAAGCACATTCAAACAATTATTGAGATGCTTACCCAGACTCAAAACACAGTCAAAGTTCTGCATATTTCACATGGACTGGCTTGATCCATACTAAAAAAAATTCTAGTACAAAATAGATAGCATCGCGGCATAAACTTCAAGATTAGAATAAGAATTATGAACGTTGTTCAAGGGAAAACATCAAATTTCAAATTAACGACAGACCATGATTATGGAGGGCTCAGCTCTAGATTTTAACAAAATGTTTGTCACTACTGACTTCCACTATTTTCGCCATTCACGTATATCTATTTAGCCATAACTACCATTATCCTCTATAAACAAATCCCTAAATGCTTCAATTGTGCAAGCAGTGACATGGTAAAACTGAAACTAGTGTGATGGAACGGGTTGTAAAAAAATAAAACCAAGGGTAACTAAAACCCTTGTGAGCTATAAGGTACACATCCGCAACTTGCAACTAGCTGATGCTAAGTTCATATCCACATCAAATAGAAATGAAATCCCAGCTTGGAATAGATCAAAGGATATTCAAATCAAACGATCTGCCACAATAAATAGTACTAACAGGTTTGGAGTAAAAAGGATTCTATAGCTCATAGAGTAATCTCCCAATGCGCTAGTGTTTCTAGCGTTTTAAATTTAGCATTCAAAACATTATCTATATACTGTAGGAAACCAATACAATTCGATCTCAATTGGTGGATAAACACTGGCGACAATTTAAAACCATACACTAAAAACACTTACAACGATGGGATTGTCTTAACCAATTGAACCACAGATAGTTGATTTGCCAAAAGAATAAACTAAACGATGGTCGTAGCTTCCAGGTCTTGTCGATCTGGTTCACACACTACATACTGTTCCTATGATGAGGTTATCTTAGAAAAATGATAAGCTATATATCTAACCTCCAATGGATCCAAGCAACCCATACCTACAAGTTATATATTTAACCTACGATGAAACATGATCCTAATGATCATTTGACAACAACAAAGTTTTTCGTCTTAGAATATAAACTACATGCTTAACAGACACAAAGTTTTCATTTTAGAATATAAAGTTCACTCTTTCTAGAGAACGTGATCATGGTGATTATTTGACAGTCATAAGGTTTTTGGTCCTTATTTAAATCCACAGAATATAAACCATAGAAGGTTATCAATTCAATTGTGATCATGTCCCTATGTAAAATCCATAGATCTTACTGTAACTGGTTGGAAGTACATGCTAAGATACCTTCAGCCATTTAGATCGAATAGATGTAAAATCTCAGATAAATCATAACTATAGCTCAGTACACTAAGAGGTTAATGTTTACCAGATACGATTTGTTCCTCCAAAATCGATAGATATAACAAAATAAGTGGGTCGAATTACATACCCAATTGCATACTCTGATTTGCATCCAATCGCATACAACGATCCAAGGTTAGAACATACTACAAATAGATACCCCGATTTGCATCCAAACCCATACCAAAATCATGATTTGCATCCCAATGTATAAGAACACTTCCATGCAGAGTATCATTTGCACGCTAGGAATATCTAATAGGAGTCGAGCTTAGAGCTCGATCTCCACTCAGAATCCTCCCCTCCCACACTCTCCCCCGTAAATAAAATGGAAACATTCCCCTTTTAAAGAATGCATAGCTTCTCTATTTCATAAGAGACATGGAGATTGTAGCTTACAGAAGGCACAGGGATTCCCAAAATTCCACACTCGTCGCTCTTCAGGAGCCAAGTGGTTCAAGTATCCCTTCAAATGTCTGCAATGGTAAGACAAATGGCCTCATTTTTTAATGATGGGAATAATTCCCACGATTTTCTCCACGGAAATCAGACCCTTAATTAACTCCACCTTCATCCATATTCATGCACTTAGTTTTTCTCACTACAATATGTATACATATATAATAATGTTATCCATACCCATAATAATGAGATTTATCTGAAATATATATGTACTTCAACGTTTTTCACTTCAATAAGTATATAATGTCTTATTCACGGTAATATGTGTATATATATAATAATAGTTCCTTTACATATACCTATACATTGTTATGAAGGTTATATATGCCCATCTAATTATATATATATATTTTCTTTCTATCTTCCTACCAATTGATTACCAATTGATTATTGTGAGGGGCAAGTGTGCCCTCGAGCGCTTAGGATCTTAGGTTCACACAAAAGGAGTCATCTTATTTATGCAAATAAGATGGATCAAACTTTTAATTATGAAGGGAAATGATGAGTATGTAATTACTGTAAACGAATTTAAGTCCAAGGTAACTTCCATCCTCATCTAAGCCATGATGGCCTAGTTATATTTATTAGATCCCCAAGGTTCCCCCTTAGTGATTTCAGTCTCCTGTCTTTAAGTTGTGACAATATTTTAAGTCTTTTTAACTCAAATAAATTCAAGGTTTATCTGGTGGGGCCTTGTCCTTGAGCTCCTCGCGAGAAACAAGTACAATAAAAATTTTCAATTACGAAAAATTAATTTAGGGGTATGTGAGAGGGATATTACAAAGATCCTAAGGTAGGGTTTCCTATCTTGTATATGAGATCTATATCAGCTCTCTCTTTTCCTTCTAGGAAAATGTTCTCGAAGAATTACTTGAGAAAATAGACAGAAAGCGACTGCTCTAGTTATAGATCAGAACCCCAAGCCTTTCCTTCGCTTGAGTCTTTATAGACAAACTTTTCAATCAAATGGACTCTTAAACTAAGAAACCTTGGTTTCTTTATTTAACCATTTTCAATTACTTTGGGTAATTATTAATATTTTAACTTATGAACTTTCTACTAGTTCCTAATTATATTTTTTAGGTTTTTTGACTATTTATTATCTTTACATAATAAATAATAATTGGATGGAGATTTTCATTCTATTTCATCATTAATATTATAGTTATATTAAGCTCTTTATACATCCCATGTATAAAGTAAATAATAATATAACACTTGTTATCATTTGTCTTTCGGCATCATATACCATGATCCCTAGACTTAATGACACTTCTTTATTAAGGTCAAGTAGGTAGATGGTTTAGCTCTACTAGGCTAGGAAACTTTAAACATCCTTTCATGTTGGATTTCCATCGTATAATGTGGTAGTTCTTCAATACTTTGATGAGAATACATAAATTCAAAATTCCATTTAATCACTTATAAATAATTATAATGAGATCAATACTTTTCTTGACTTGTTTTGACTTGGAAGTTTATTAACTTGTTTTTAGTAACCCCTAGCTCTTACAAGATCCCATTATCAACAATTTAACATGGAGTTACAATTCAGTGTGATTTGAGAGCTCTTTGCTCAACAAAAGTTATAGGACATACTTGTATGATACACCTCCAAATACATTGGCCAAGGATTCGATGCTCCACAGCTTCTCGCTCAACAAAAATCATCAATCACTCAAGTGCTCCAGAGCTTCCCACTCAACACAAAGCATCTCATCAATCATGCGCTTCAGGGTCCATGCCCAACATAAACAAGCATATATATATATATATATATATATATATATATATATATATATCATCAATAATTGGCTTACGCCCAATATATAAAACAAATCATCATGCTCATATGCAGTGGGGTCTTCGACCCAATATAAAAATAAAACATCAAGATAATCATAATAATCAATAGGCACATACCTATAAGTGTTAGGTCAAATTCAATATATTACATACTGTGTATTTAGTTATTTGTGGCCATGGTCGTGCTTACAACTTGGGTGCGGAACCTAGGGTCTTGCAACCTTGCCGTAGTGAATGTATTTTCTTATTAAATCCTACATACCCTCTGTGTATAGTGTGGTCATGATTATTGTAAACAATGGCTCCACAGGATTCGACTCTTGTTGTCTCTTGTAATTACTTTGCACTATGTATTATTATGATATTGTTTATAAACTCATTATTGTGTATGAATTTCCATTAGTGTTTTTAATGTGGCTTGTGACTTGGGTTCGGATACCCACAGGGGTAAGTACTACTACCTCTCATAGCTTAAGAGATTTAGTTTAATAAATGGCAAGTCATTTGGTTACTGTTTATTATTAATTGCTTTAGGTTTTAATAAAAACGAATCATGGTTATGTAGTGAGTGGAAATGATAGTCTACACGATTTGGTCCCTTGACCTTAATGTAATTACGGAGTTCTTTATTTAATGATTATGATATTATTGTGGTTAGTTGTTATACTATGGCTGTGAGTGATATTTAAATGGTACTATTCGATTTTTATGGCATATGTTTTGATTGTGTGGATTTATAATGTTAGGACTATGGATTTTAAATAGTGAAAAAAGATTTGATGTAATGTCCCCAAAAATTGAAAATAAAATAAAATAAAAAATTTATAGGCTAGTGAAAGCTACCCAAAGGGGATCATTATTACTCATGCATAAATACATGTGTTACTTATGATTTTGATCTCTTCAAAAGCTACCCATATTGTCTTGTTAATCTCTCATTCATTCAGCAACTATCAGTTCTTTTACTTTATATGTCTTAATTCTGTTATTTAAACTAGTGATATATCTTAGTTAGTATTGTCGGTGAATTAATGAATTGTATAGATTATTGTTTTCTCTTGCACATGTGTAATTTATTATTTAATAAAAAACTAACTTAACTTTGTTGATGGAAACAAAGTGGTGGAGTGGTGGGACTCATTCTGCCATGACGATCTCAGAGGTAAGGTCATTATTCATTATGCAGGCTTACTTAGTTCATTTGGAATAATGTGCTTTATTTATTGACTTACATGTTACTTTTGCGACATTAGAATTATTGGTTACTTGAAGCCATTCAGTTCCTAGCTATACTTCGAGTTCTGCGTTGCACTTTTATTACTGTTATGTTTTATGACTTAGGTATGCCCTATTGTTGTTAATTGTCTTTATTCGTTAATTTACTAGATGCTATGAACTATATTACTATCCCTACCATTATTATTATCTATCTCTTGGTTAGTTACTTACTCTTCTCTTGTTTCCAATACTGCAAGTTTGCCTTGGTTACAAGTTTGGAAAAACTTACGCTTATTCTTCCTAGCAAGGGAAATCGTGGCATACTACATTTTCCACGATTCCTAAATACTACAAGACTTAGACTAAAACCCTAAGTGCATATGCTACCTATATGAACTAGAATAAATGGCATGTGATAACACAATAAGCTTTGATGCTAAGGGAAAACGTGGGGAAAACATTGCAAATACTATATCATAGTGTTAAGGACTACACATACCAGAATGTGGGGAGACTATGGTTTGAATACCATGTCATTAGCACTAAGCCTGTGCTAACTTATGAAGGTGGTGAAACTATAGGATAGAGGGTTTAACATATGACTTGGTTGATATAATGTTGATTCTATAAAGTATGGTTGGGTTTTACGGAGGCGTTAATCGCCACTAGCTGGTGCCACTAATGCCATCGGGGTTGGTGAAAACCATTGGCAAAGGACTAGGCATTCATTGTTTGTGCATTATGGTTTTGGCATTATGGTTTAGCATGGCCTCTGCGCACTTGGAGAAGGGAGGAAACCTCCATTGATTTGCAGGAAAGCTTAGACCAGCTCTGTATAAAATGCATTTTATTCATTGGCTCCTTCATGGCATGGTCATGCTTTTCATGCCATCGTTCATTTTTCTGCAGGTGAACGTGAAGGCGCTCCAGAATTTGCACAGGCTACACTTGTCGATTTGGGATTTCTTCTTCATGGCCATGGTAAGCCTACTAGCAAGATTTACTTGCCTCCTCTCGTTCTAGGAATTCCTGAGTTGGGATTCTTTACTGGGTTGGGGTTTCGATGGTACTTGTTGAATCTATGTTCAAGTTCTAAGATATCGCTTGCTCGGGTTTTAAATGCACACTCATTTATAGGTTTTGCATTTGTTTGGTCTGTTCCTGCACCATTACTTGTAATGGTGCCATAACTCACAACTTGCCACTTAACATTTTAATAATCGATTGTTGTAAAAGAGCACTCCGTGCCTCACTGTGTACATACATTTCCTGTTGGTTTTTATATGAAGACTGTAATGTATTTTGGGTATGAAATTCCAATGATTTCATTCAACATTTAAATAATGGATTATACTGTGTAAAAGAATTTGGCACTGTGTAGTTAAATTAAATGTTGTGTTTTACAATGTTGACTTACTCGGTTCTATTCGTGGCTTCCATCCTATGGAAATTAAATGTGTATAAATAATTTGTTAGGTTTTGGTATTATACTCAGCACTCCATTTCTTTGGTTTGTATTTTAAGTCGAGAAGGCTTCTGAGCTTGGGGCATTATGCAATGGTATTGTATCCCATTTCCTTGCCACCACATGCTTTGCATTACCATATAAATGGATTCTATGTTTTAAACAGAGTATTGAACTCTTAGTTTTGTAATGGCTCAATGTGTGTGTAGACCATGCCATGAATGGCATGTGCCTCTCCCAACGACTGTGATAGCTTTTAGTTGGCATTTTAAATGCTTAATATGATACGTTGGTTGTGTGTATATTTAAATGGGACCTTTAAACACTTTAAGTCTTTTTATAAAGGATGAATGTAATAATAGGACTGTGGATTAAACATTTTATCTTTGTACATGGATGCGATTATTGGCTTAGCGATTTGGACTGTGGAATTTATATGTTAGGACAAAGGTTTGATATTGGACCACATAGATGGTCACGATTTATTCTCTATTTTGTTAATTACAATTATGTTTATTTAAGTGGAATGTTATGATATTTATTTTGTACTTGTTGAGACAAACCTTGAAGGTCTTTAATGACTTATTATCTTATATGTAGTTTTGTTTCTCTATACTTAATTGATTTAGTTTAGAATATTTAAGTTCTGTTCTTTAGTTTATGAATAAATTAAACAGTACATAATTATAAAAATATTTGAATACTTATATATATGTATTTATATATATATATATATATAACCTATACTTCTGAACAAATTTTGAATTTAAAACAACCCTTTGTTGACAAATGAAATATCTCAGCAGAGTAATGCAACCTGTAGAATAAGATAAATGGTAACAAAACCTAGATATAGTATACATGAATTAAACAAGGAGATAATATAGAATTCAACTTGAAGTACAAACCGTGGTAATGTACATCATATACTAAAATTTCTCCATCCCATGATTAGTAAATTGCAAATATGAACCCTAGCAGATTGATAACCATAAAACTTAACCATTAGGGTTAGAAATTTCATTGCAACCATTACTTAACATAAACAGTAATGAAACTTCGAGAAAGAAATAGAATAGGATCTCAAGGGTTTCATACCTGAATTTGAAGCTTTGTCAATCGCTGGACCTACACACTTAAATAACCAGCATTAACAATTCAATGCAAATCTGGCCTCTATTTGATGACCAAATCACTTGGGAACTACCACGTTCCTCACAACCATGACCCAGAACCATTCCCGGTTCTAACCCGGACCCCCCCGAGTTGGAATCCAACATGAAAGTAGCTTAGAGCTTTTAAGGTAGGGTTTCATAACTAGTATTCAGTTCTAAATCCATCCTCTTTTCCTTGCAGGAAAAGTTCTCCAAGAAAACACTTGAGAGCAAAATAGGTAGAATAATAATTTTCCTAGATAAAAAAATCAAGACCCCAAGCCTTTGCTTGCCTTGAGTATTTATAGACATACTTTTCATTCAAAGGGGGAGTTAAATCAAGAAATTCTTGATTTTTTGATTCAACCCCCTTTTAAAAAAAAATTTACTAGGGTAATTTTCAATTCTTAACCTAGGAACTTTTAACTAGTTCCTAGTTATTCTTTCATATATATTTCACTATTTATTAATACTTTAATAATAAATAATAATTGGTGGAGTTTCTCTTGTTTATTTATTCAATTATATAATTAATCATAATTAATTCTTTATATATACTATGTATAAAATACATAGTATTTAAATACTTGTTAACACTTGTCTTCGTGCATCATGTGTCATGATCCCTAGACTTAACGACATTTATTTATGAAGGTCAAGTAGATAGATGGTTCAGGTATACTAGGCTAGGTAACTCTAAACATCCTTTCATGTTGGATTTCCCCTATATAACGTGGTAGTTCTTCAGTACTTGATGAGAATAAAGAAATTCAAAATTTCAATTAATCACTTAAAAATAAGTATGATGAGATCAATATTATTCTCGAGTTTTTTTCACTCAGAGGTGATTTTAATATTTTTGGTAACCCTAGCGCTTACCAGATCCCA
>LPNX011002867.1:215079-257501 GCA_001517045.1 Pseudotsuga menziesii | reverse complement strand
TATACAAAACAAATCATCATGTTCATATGTAGTGGGGTCTTCGACCCAAAAATAAAACATCAATATAATCATCATGATCAATAGGATCATGCCTATAAATGGTAGATCCAAAATTTAGGACATTACATTTGATCTTGGAGCAAAGAATGGTCACGATACTTACTATGTTCGTTGTTTATGATGATGTTATTTTTAATGAAATGCTTTAGTAGTTATTGTGTATTTAAATATGCAGACCTAAAAAGTTCTTTAATGGTTTATTTATCTTCGATTTAATATGGATCTACTTGTAATTTGTACGTAGTTGATTTGATTCATAATTACATTCTAGAACTGTTAATGTATACTTGTAATTAGTATTATGATTTGTTTACTGTTGATTTTAATTAGATAGATTCTAATATACATTCTAGATGACATATTAGGTCCGAGCTAGTATTTAATTTAACACGGCTCTGCTGACAAATGAAATATGTCATTATAGTAAAAACGCCAAAAAACAGATATGTCCTAGTTTTGAAATAAAACATAGTTTATACTTAACCCAGTTTTAACAGTAAAATAATACATGAATTAAAACTAGGGCACAAAACCCTTGATAAACATTTACAAATAAATTAAAACTTGCAGAAGTAAACTAATGAATAAACCCTGGATAAATTTGGTATAGAACATAACTTACAGACTAGGGTTAATATTAAAATAATGCAAACCTGAGCAGATTTTAACCAGAGAAACAAACACATAGGGTTAGAAAATGTAATGTGATCATTTACATAGCATAGCCAACATTTAATCTAGAAAAATGGATTAGCCACTCTAGGGACTCATACCTGTAACTTGAAGCTCTTTTAATGGTTGAACCTGCACAATAAAATAACCAAATTTAATAATTCAAAGGCAGATTCGACCTCTATTTTTTTAATGACAAAATCACTTGGTAACTAACATGTTCCACCCAAGCATGACCTGAAGCCATTTGTGGTTTAATTCTGGATCCCACCGAGCTGGACTCTAACACGCAAGTAGCTTAGAGATCCTAAGGTAGGGTTTCCTATTGTTAGTTTTTTATCATTTCAGCTAGCATTATGTTAGGATCTTTAATTGATAGAATAAGAAGCACAACAATCAAACATAAGAGACAATGAACACAATGCTTTTCCTCGGGGATACCATAAAGGAGAAAACCCCGTAACTTCCTCAAAGATAGAATCAACACCAAAAGAAAAATGCCAAAAACAATAAGATGATATCCCGACAACATTGGTCTCTCTCTCTCTTGTCCCAGCAACTTCTTCTCTCTCAGTTATGTGCTACAACTGAGTGTGAGTGAATGTGTGATAAATAGAGAGGCTCACTCTCTATCTATACTAATTCCTGACTTGACAATAAATGACTAGGGTTGACTTCTCTAGGAGAGTCTAATAACCCTAGGGCCCCACAACTATGGACATTTTAACCCTTAATTAATATAAGGGTTACCGACAATGACTTGACATGACTTGTTTACATTGTTGAATCTCCCAATAAGCACATCAAGGGATGACATGACTCCAATACATTACAAAAAATTCCCGTAATAAACATCAAGGTACAATACATAACATATAAAGGTGAATACATTCTTAGGTTACAAATACATCAACACTTCCTCTTAACTAGGAAGGTATCCTCTCGACACAATTTATCAGCACAAGTATTCTTCTCTGTATCATCTGGATCATCATTATGTCATCGTCATCTTCATCTTTAAGTAATATTCATCTTCAAGTCATATTCATCTATATCTGGATCATCACTTGATCTAGATCATCATCATTAGATCTGGATCATCACTCGATCTAGATCATCACTGCTAGATCTGGATCATCACTCAATATGAATCATCACTACTGGATCAACATCACTCGATCTGGATCATCACTCAATCTAGATCATCACTATTGGATCATCATCACTAGATCTAGATCATCACTTGGTCATCATCACTGGTTCTATCTCTTGATTCTTCTTTTTATAGGAAATTCTACAGAGCCAACCCTTTTTCATGTTGGTTGTAGACCTAGACTCCATGTGGGTCTTATTCAGCGCTTATATATGACCCTAAGTCAGAATGGCCCACCCAGCACTTACATCTGACCATGAGAGGAACATATCCAACACCATGTCAGAAAGGCACGCCCAACACTCACATTTGACCATGTGGGAACACATCCCACAACCCTGTCAGAGAGGCCCGGCACTCACATCTGATCATGGAAGGAACAAATCTAAGAACCATATCGGAAAGGATTAGCACTCACATCTGACCATGGGAGGAACACATCCAAGAACCATATCCGAAAGCCTCAACAATTATATCTGACCATGGGAGGAACACATCCAAGAAACATATCAGAAGGGCTCAGCACTTATATTTGAGCATGGGAGGAACACATCCAAGAACCATATCAGAAGGGATTAGCACTTTTATCTAGCCCTGTGGGGAACACATCCCATATCCATGCTAGAAGGGCTCATCACTTATATCTAGCCATGTGGGGAACACATCCCGCAACCATACTAGAAGGGCTCGACACTTATATCTGACCATGGGAGGAACACATCCAAGAACCATGTCAAAGGGGCTCAACACTTATATTTGATCATGTGGGAACACATCCCACAATCCCCGCAAAATGGCTCTACACTTACATCTGACCATGTGGGAACACATCCCATAGTCCCCTCAGAATGGCTCTGCACTTACATCTGATCATGTGGGAACACATCCCACAATTGTTGAGATATTTAGACACTTAGGAGTTAGTTAAGATCAACTTGTGTAATATATCCGTTAGGTAAAAGTGTGTTTCTTTAGTATGCATTAGTATGCATTTGTAAATATTCTAATCCGACAGTCACGATATGTTCTCGACATAGAGTGATCCGACGGTTCAACTTCTCTTAAGTCATACTTACCATTGATCTATTGCTTAACACCTGATTGGTCTATGATCTCTATTTAAAGAGCATAGAGGGTCCTTGGCAAGTTGATCAATTATGAGAAGCTCATGTAACTTTCTTTCTTTTGCATAATAAATTGCTCAAAGTAGATATTTGGTTGGGGCCGTGGACTCTTTCCCTCTCGAGGGTTTTAACCACATGACAAATATTGGTGTATTGTTCTGTGATCTATTTGTGTGAATTTGTTTTTCTTGGTGCTTGATCCTTTGGGAGTACTCTGTGTACCTTAACATGGTATCAGAGCTTTTATGAAGAGCCGCTTTCGGTTTTGATCAAGATTTGGAACCGGTGTTGCCGAAACTTTGAAAGGGTTTCTAGTTTTGGATTTTATATGCATTTGCGGCCTATGGTAGCTATTCCATTGTGTCCAGAGTGCCGTTTCCATTGGGAAATAGTTTTTGTTTCACCGAAAACCATTTTCATTTGTTCCAGAAACACCCATTTCGACAAATCTGAAGGTATAATGTTATAGTGACGGATTTGTTTTTTTTTTTTTAAATCTCTTATTTTTATCAGTATTATAAATATATATTTTTGTTTTAGTCTCGGACTGTTGCCTTCCTTGGCTACATATGCTCTTTGTTGTGCACCTTGCGTGATCGTGGCGAATCAGAAACAATGAGGAAAAGTTTTTTTTCTTATCTTCTCGGCTACATATGCTCTTTGCCATGCACCTTGTGTGATCACGAAAAATCAAAAACAACGAGAAAACTTGAAAACATAGACTTTCCAGGTAACCTAACCAAGATCTAACCCCATTGTGTGAAAAACGTTTTTTTTGTTTTTGTTTTTCGTTTTTTGTTGTGATTTGGAGGAAAAGAAAGTAAGCACGGAAAACGAGAGAGAAAAGATATATAAAAAAAAACTCCTTCTCCTTTCCATAGTTTTACGTACCTTTTAAACTTAGCTCACTTGGTCCAAAGTTGCTTTACACTTTGATAAGTCTTGAATTCAAATCTTATCAAGCTACTTTTTAGTGCATGCGATTTCTATTTTCAAGTTACTTTATTGTAAAAATGCATCTCACATTAATAAAATAAAATAAAAGTGAGTCACTTAAATCTTTTAATTTATTGCCGCACTATTTAAAAGTATATTATTGTAAAAGTAAACCTCACTTATTCTACAAAAGTGATTCACTTCAAAACAAATTTATTGTAAAAGTGATTATCAAAGGTTGATTTTGGGAAGAGGGGGCTTCTTTTTTTTAGTTGGTCAAGTTAATATCTGCCACGTCACTATTTGAGACATCTTCAACATTTTATTTCATCAAGCATAACTTCATCATCCAGAATCCATTTTAAGTGCCGTTTTTTTTTTAACTGCATATTTTTTTGAGCTCTTTGCATCCAGATAGTTAGTTTATGTTATTTCAACCACTATTTTACAGTATGGCGGCCCCTTGTGATATTATACTTACAAGTTCTAACTATTTCTCATGAAAATATCGTATGGAGGATGTTCTACGAAGTATGGGACTTTTCAGGATATCCTCAAGGAAAGAAACAGAACCCACTGATGATGATAAGAAAATTAAATGGGTAAATAGATGTGATGAAGCTCGTGGATTGATTGGGATGTCAATCTCTACTGATTTACAATTCCACATATCTGGAATTGATGAACCTAATAAAGCTTGGGAAAAGTTGGAATCTGTGTTTGGTAAACACAATGAAATTCGAGGTCATCAACTTGAGAATGAGTTGATTTCCTTGAATCCAAATGATTTTTCATGCATTCAAGACTATTTATCTAAGTATAAAACTCTTAAACTATTATGTGCAGACTGCAAGATTAAAAAAGAAGACAAACAATGTATTTATCATATTGTTTCCAAACTTGGACCTGCATATTCTGTTTTTGTATCTAAATTCTACTCCATGAAAAAATCATTGACTGCAGCCAGCTATCAAGAACCTAGTCTTGAATCCTTTTGTGATTCCTTAATTAGAGAGCAAGATAAGCTCATTCATCTTGGAATAATTAACAATGCAGATACATTTGGGAAAACCTTATTGTCCCAACAGAAAGAAAAGTCCAAACCTCCCAAGAAACATAATTCTTGCAATAATAATCCAAACAACAAGGGTCCCAAACCCTCTCAGTCAGCTCCTCCTTTAAAAAATGACAAAGGATCCAAGCAAAAAGGGAAGAAGACTAGCGTCATTGCAATTTTTGTGGGAAAGATAATCATGATGAATCTAAATGTTTTAAGAAGATGGCAGCCTTGGAAGTAGCAATGAAGAAGCACCACATCAGCCTAGATTCGTCTTTAGAATCTAACTCTCATGAACATGCACTTTGTGCTTCTTTTTACTCTTATACTACATCTTCTTCTACTTAAAATGAATGGCTCATTGATTCTGGAGCATCTTATCATATGGCTAAGGATAAAGCCATCTTTTCTACTATGCATGAATGTAACACCAAACAAATATTTGTTGGTGATGATAGATCTTTAAGTGTTGTAGGATCTGGAACAGTTCCAATAGAAAATGGTCATTTCAGTGATGTACTATGTGTTTCAAAATTTTCCTGCAATTTGTTATCAGTCTATCAAATTACTCATTCAGGTGAAGGTAAAACTGTCACGTTTACACCTCACCAAGTTGTAACCAAGGATTTTAAAAATCCTCAAAATATCCATGCTACTGGAACTGTTGATGATATTATCAGGTTGTACAAATTTAACAACTTTGGGTCATCACCTTTTTTAGTTTTTATTGCTCATAGTGATAACTTGAGCAAACTTTGGCATAAGCAATTTGGTCACTTAAATTATTGCTCATTACAACAACTATGTAAATACAATATGGTGACTGGTATTTCATTGGTATCTTGCAAGGATGGTGGTTTTTCTGGTTGTGTACTCGAAAAACATCATCAAGATAGTTTTGACAAACGTGCCTCTTGGCATGCCTCGGTTCCTTTGGAGCTTGCGCATAGTGACTTATGTGGCCCTCTTCCATTTGCTTTCTTCTCTGGTTTCAAATATTTCTTAACTTTCATTGATGACTACTCCAGACGCACTTGGTTTTACTTCCTAAAAATTAAGAGCGAAGTATTTAACATGTTCTTAGCCTACAAGGCTTTTGTTGAAAAACAAACTAGTCATCAAATTATTAAGTTAAGATCTGACAATGGAGGAGAATATGTTAACAAGAAGTTCACTACTTTTTGCACTGAACAAGGAATCCAACAATAGCACACTATTCCATATACACCAAAACAAAATGGTGTAGCTGAAAGGAAGAACTGCACTTTAAAAGAAATGGCTAATTGTATGATCCAATCTAAGGGACTAAGTCTTCAATATTGGGCTGAGGCCATAAATTGTGCAAATTACATAGTTAATCACACACCCACTAAAGTTTTACAGGGTATAACACCGGAAGAAGCATGGAGAAAAATTAAACCAGATGTAAGTCACTTTCGTGTGTTTGGTTGTGAAGCATGGGCTCACATTCCGAATGAAAAACAGAAAGCATTATAGCCTAACAGTGAAAAGTGCATATTTGTTGGATATTCTGAATATGTAAAAGGTTATAGACTTCTTCAGCCACATTCTCATGATATAATCATTAGAAGAGATGTTAAATTTGATGAAAATATCTTGGCCTACGAGACTAACTTGGCAGGTGTGCCATCTTTGGCCTGCGAGCCTGATTCGGTGATTGTGCCTTCTTCTTCTTCTTTTTTTAGCTTCCTTGATAGGTTTTCAACTCCATTTTCTGATGATGAGAGTGATGATGAAAATCCATCTCCTCCTGCTCATGTTCCTCCAATTGCACCAGCACCAATACTTCCTTGATGGGTCCATTCAACATGTGAAGCATTTGGTGATCTTGCCGGTGATCCTAGAGATCAACATCGAACACGTTCTCAATTTCAGCAAGCCTCTTCTCTTTTGGCTGAATTTTTCGAGAATCATGATCCAAAAACTTTTGCAGAAGCTTCAGGAAATCCAAATTGGGATGCAGCTATGGATGAAGAATATAATTCCTTAAGGGAAAACGATACATCGAATCTTGTTCCTCTTCCAAAAGGAAGAAAACTTGTCAGATGTAAATGGGTCTACAGAACTAAGTATGCATCAGATGGAAGTGTTGAAAGACTTAAGGCAATTTTGGTTGCCAAAGGTTTTTCCCAAGTTGAAGGGATTGAATACAATGAAACCTTTGCCCCTGTAGCAAAAATGAACTCCATCCACCTTGTTCTTTCCCTTGCAGCCTTACATAACTGGGAATTCCATCAAATGGATGTCAAGTCTACCTTCTTACATGGTGATTTACATGAGGAAATTTATATGGAACAACCTCCTGGATATGTTCAAAATAACTCTAACCTTGTCTGTCTCCTTAAAAAATCCTTATATGGCCTTAAGCAAGCTCCTAGAGCTTGGTATGCTAAAATGGATAGCTTTCTCCTTGACAATGGTTTTCTAGATGCCATTCTAACCCCAATGTCTATACCAAGAAAGCAGGAAACCATCTCATCATACTTGTTCTTTATGTTGATGATCTTATCCTTACTGTTAGTGACCCTAACCTTATAACCCATGTGAAATCTAGTCTTAAGCAAAATTTTGAAATGTCAGACTTAGGACACTTGCATTATTTTCTTGGTCTCCAAGTCTTGCAAACCAAAGAAGGAATCTTTCTTTCCCAGTCTAAGTATGCTTGTGACCTTGTTTTTCGCTTCCACATGGAATATTGTAAACCATCCCCTTCTCCCTCCTAGTCTGGAGTCAAACTTTCTACCACTTGTACTTCCGCTGAAGTAGATGCCACCTTGTATCATTAGCTTGTTGGTAGTCTTTTATACTTGACTCATTCTAGTCCTGACCTTTCCTTTGCCATTGGTCGTATTGCTCGTTATATGCAAACTCCTCATGAAAGTCACTGGAAAGCAGCAAAAAGAATACTTCGATATATTCGAGGTACAATTCAGTTTGGGATTCATTACAGTCCAGGGGGGAAACCTTTGTTGGTTGGTTTCACTGATTCAGATTGGGCTGATGATCCTGATGATCGAAATTCTACTGCAGGTTATGTTTTTAGTTTGGGATCTAGACCTGTCACTTAGGCTTGTAAGAATAAACAAGCTTTTTCTCTTTCCTTGGCAGAAGCAAAATATTGAGCCGTAGTTAATTCCAGTTAGGAATATTTATGGCTTTGACAGATCCTTTCAGAGTTTGGATTCGAGCAACAGCACCCTACTCCACTTTGGTATGACAATCAAAGTGCCATCAAGCTTTCCAAAGATCCAGTTCTACATCAGCACAGCAAACACATTGAGCTACACATGCACTTCATCAAAAATATTGTTCATGATCATGTTATTGAAGTGCTCTATTTTCCTACAGATGATCAAGTTGTAGACATCTTCACCAAGTCTCTTACAGAAGCGAAGTTTTCTAAACTTTGGTCTATGTTAGGAGTTCAAGAATGTGTCCTTAAGGGGGGATAGGCTCTAATGCCTCCTTCCTTCTCCTAATAGTGTCATTTTTGTAAATCCTTCAATCCTATCCCAAGTTGTTCTTAAGGGGGGATGTTGGGATATTTAGACACTTAGGAGTTAGTTAAGATCAACTTGTGTAATATATTCGTTAGGTAAAAGTGTGTTTCTTTAGTATGCATTAGTATGCATTTGTAAATATTCTAATCCAATGGTCACGATATGTTCTAGACATAGAGTGATCCGACGTTTCAACTTCTCTTAGATCATACCTACCATTGATACGTGGCTTAACACCCGATTGGTCTATGATCTCTATTTAAAGAGCATGGAAGGTCCTTGGCAAGTTGATCGATTATGAGAAGCTCATGTAACTTTCTTTCTTTTGCGTAATAAATTGCTCCAAGTAGCTATTTGGCTGGGGCCATGGACTATTTCCCTCTCGAGGCTTCTAACCACATGACAAACATTGGTGTATTGATATGTGATCTGTTTGTGTGAAGCAGTTGTTCTTGGTGCTCGATCCTTTGGGAGTACCCTGTGTACCCTAACAACAATCACATCATAATGGTTGTCAACCCTAGGCTGAGTATTCCTTGTAAATAACCAAGTTCCTCCATTCAGAGAATGGCATTTAGCACTTATATTTGATCATGTAGGAACCAATCCTATAGTCACATTAGAATGGCTCAGCACTCATATCTGACCATGGAAGGAACCAATCCTCTCACCATGACAGAATGGCTCATCCCTTACATCTAACCATGGAAGGAACCAATCCTCTCACCATGTCAGAATGGCTCATGGACTCATCACTTCCCTTTGGAGGGAACCTCGATATGTAGAACACCAAGATTCTCTCTAAAGTACTCAAACTTTAATCTAGCCAATGCCTTAGTCAAAACATTAGCTATATGTTCGTCTGTCACAACATACTAGAGCTTCACTGCTCCTCTTTGGACCATATCCCTGATATAGTGATATTTGATCTTGATATGCTTCGACTTGTCATGAAACACCGGGTTCTCAGACAACTTCACAGAACTGTGTTTGTCACAATATATACAAGTAGCATCCAACTGGAGATCAAATAAATCAGATAGTAGCTTCCTTAGCCATACCACCTCACAACTAGGTGAACAAGTTGCAACATACTCTGCTTCAATTGTACTCAGCGCCACACTGGTCTGCTTCCTACTAAACCAAGAGATCACACCTGATCCCATACTGAAGTGACACCCTAAAGTGCTCTTCCTATCAATTGCACTTCCTACCCAATTTGAATCAACATAACCTTCCAGCTTAATATTTTGATTCCCCTCATACTTGATCTTATAATCAACTATAACCTTTAGGTACCTCATAATATGCCTTGCAGCAATCAAGTGAACATGTCTCGGATCTGTCAAAAAATGGCTCAAGGTGTTCATAACAAAGCAAATATCTTGTCTTGTGTTCATCAGGTACATCAAGGACCGAATCATTTGATGATACATCATAGCATCAACTGCTTTGGATGAAGCACCACTCAATAGATTTAGGTTTGATGCCGTAGGTATGGTTATGGCCTTGCAGCCCATCATCCCAAACCTCTTTGGGATCTCTACTGCATACTTTCCTTGTCTAAGGAATATTCCATCTACATTCTGCCACACCTCCATTCCTAGAAAATAGTGCATCATACCCAAGTCCTTCATTTTGAACTTGGTAACAAGATTTCTCTTCATATCAGCAATCAACCCATCCATACCTGTTACAAACAAATCATCTACATATAGTGGGAGTATCACTGGGTTACTTTCTTCAACCTTGTAGTAAAGTTTGGAATCTGCTTTACTTTTTGCAAATCCCAAACTGGATAGAAAGCCATCAATTCTGTCGTACCATGTATTGGGTGCCTATTTCAAATCGTACAGGGATTTCTTCAATTTACACACATGAGTCTCCCTGTCATGTGTCTCAAAACTGAGTGGCTGCTCCACATACACTTCCTCTTCTACAACACCATTCAAGAAGGGCATCTTGACATCAATTTGGTGTATCTTCCATTTCATCACTACAGCTAGAGCAAGTACTGATCTGATGGAAGTGTATCTAGCTATAGGTGCAAAGGTTTCTTCATAATCTATTTCTTCTATCTGGGAGAAGCCATGAGCCACAAATATTGCTTTATATTTTTCTATGCTGTCGTTTGCATCATGCCTGATCTTGTAGATCCATTTGGAAGTTACAATAGAACTCCATTTTGGTCTTGGGACAACATCCCAAACATCATTCTCCGTGATCGATTGATACTCCTCCATCATAGAATTATTACATTCTTTCTTCTCTGCTGCTTATTCATAGTTGGATGGTTCTTTATCCATAATGTCACATAGTAGGACTACATAATCAGAATAGGATGTAGTTCTTTCCCTTTCTCTGTGATTTTCTTCTAGAGCCCCATATCTTTCTGCACCTTATATAGCTTCTCGTACCCAAGCAAGTTTCCTCTTGTGAGGATTCTTTCCCTGAGGTGGATCTACAGGTTCTTGAGGTTCTTCTATTTCTCGATCTTCCTCTTGATTTTCTTTGTTCATGGTTGTGTCATGAATTTTGGGTACTTCTGTTTCTTTAGGTTCTTCAATAGACCTCTTTCTAGATTTTTTCTAAGCTGAGTCTTCATCAAATTTTATGTCCCTGCTGATGTCAATCTTCTTGAATCCTAGGAAGTATATTATGTAAGCCTTTGAGATTTCAGAGTATCCCACAATATACCCTTATTTCTTGAAGGATCTAACTTTGTCCTCTTTTCTTTCGTAATGTGTATGTACACTGGAGAGACGAATATTCTGAGATGATTGACTTCTAGTTTCTTACTGAAAAAGACTTCTTTAGGTGTCTTGTTCTTGAGTACTCTGTGAGGAGTACAGTTCTGTACATACACCGCTTTTATGGAAGATTATTCCCATAGATGCATGGGAAGATCTTGATCATGAAGCATAGCCCTTGTAGCTTCCATGATCATTCTATTCTTCCTTTCCACAACCCCATTCCATTGTGGATTATATGGAGTAGTTAACTCCCTCTTAATCCCTGAATATTTGCATAATGATTTGAATTCATTTGATGTGAATTCTCCACCATTATATGGTCAAAAGGTTTTGATCTTCTTTTCTGTGTGGTTCTCGATCAAGGCTTTGAATTCCTTGAACTTGATGAACACTTCATCTTTGTTCTTCCTTAATGAACTAGATGACATCAGACTACATACATCAGATTGAATGATTTCCAATATTCCTTTTTCCTTACTCTCGCTACTTGGAAATGTCTTCTTCGTATTCTTTCCTTTCACACATCCTTTATAGACACTGTCATGTTTTGACTGGATTTCCTGAAGTCCTTTAATAGATTTTCTTGCAACAGGTAGTTCTCTATAGTGCACATGTGCAAGCCTTCTATGCCAAAGTTCATTTGGCTCTATTATGTCATGGACCAAGTCTTGTTCTTGATGGCCCTTCAATTTGTATAGACCTCCTTCTTGTTCCCCAATTACTACTGCATCATTGATAGTCTTTCCCTTTGGCCACATGATAACTTGGCCATCTGCAAATGCAACCCTCATGCCTTTTGCATCTAATGCAGATATGGAGAGGAGGTTCTTCTTTAGTCCTGGTACAAACAATACATCATGTATCTTTATATACTTTCCAGAGTCTAGCTTATAGGAGGATTCCCCACTACCTTTTATTGGATACTGGTAGTCATCCCCAAGTTTCACCTTGTGAGGTGACTCATGTTCATATATTTTCATAAAGGATTCCTTGAATCCTATCATGTGTTTGGAAGCACCACTGACTATAAGCCAAGCATTGATTCCATGTGTGATAGTACCCATGTGGGCGGAAATGAAGACATATTCTTCATCACTTGAAGAATCATCACTTTCTTGCTTGATTATCTTTGTGGAAGGTTCATCATCTTCTACAGCATGAGCATGATGTCTTCTCTTGTTTCTCTTCTTCTTATGAGAGTTAATATTGTTTCTAGGATAGTCTTGGGTAAACTGTTCTCTTTCATCACATGTATAGAATCTGAATTTAGATAAATCTTTTCTAGTGTTATCTTTCTAGTGGAAGTTCTTTCCTCTTGAGTGATGAGAGCTTCTGCTTTTCTTGGAGTGTACTATGAGAGATTGATCTTCACTTCCCATCTTTTCTTCTCGAGATGCTATTCAAGCTTATTCTTGAGAGCATTCTTCCCATAGTCTATTGAACTTGACTAGCTTCTTTCTGGTACATATCCCTTGAATGAAAGAGTCCCATGTCCTAGGGAGACCATTCAAGGTAGTCATCACAATCTCTACTTTCTCCACTTTTTCATCCACTACTTCAAGTTTTTCTTTGATTTGAGAGACTCTTGTAAAGTAATACTGGATGGCTTCCGCATTCTAGATCTTTATATTCTTCAATTGGATTCTTAGAGTCATCTTCCAATTTATGTTCTTCCCTTCAAACAGTTTGGTCAGGGCATCAAACATAGATTTAGGTGTCTTTAGGGAGGACACCTGTGGTATGAGGTGATCCTTGATTGAATTAGCAATAATCCTTGTATCCATGACCAATTTATTCTTATGTAAGGCTTTAGCCTCATCTCCCTCTTGAACTGGAACCTCTTCCGTGATGTAAGAGTCCAACTCATTTTCTTCCAGGACCAAGGAGATCCTATACTTTAAGGCTCGGAAGTTATCATATCCCTCAAGCTTTTCATCAAGATTTGGTATGATGAGACATATTAACTGAGAACATCAAATGGAAATACAAAATATTTAGATCTTATCAGGTTAAAATGTTGGATCTGGATCTAGAGCTGAAATTCTATAGAGCTCGTTCAGGAGCAGATTAGGGTTTGACTTTCCTGGAATTCTATCCAACCAAAAGCTTTGATATTGATCTCTAAACTTCGATTTCGAGGAGGAGATTAATCCAGGCCTAGACTCGTTCAAAAATTCCACTTCTGTGGAAATCCCTAATTTCTGGCAGTAGTGTCACGTCAAAAACTGAAAAATGCTCAAAATCAAATTCTTCTTCAACAGAAAGATGTACCCTAGAGAGGAGAGTCAACCCAACCTTCTTTTGCTGAAATTCTATGGAGAGAGATCCAAAAAGTAGGAAGTCGTAGTTTTTGTAGCTACACAATGTCTTCTTCTAGGGTTAGCTGTGACACCATGTTAGATTTTTATCATTTAATCTAGCATTATGTTAGGATCTTTAACTAAGAGAATAACAAGCACACCAATCAAACATAAGAGACAATGAACACAACATTTTTCCTTGGAAAACCATCAAGGAGAAAACCATGCAACTTCCTTAGAGATAGAATCGACACCAAAATCAAAACCCCAAAAATAGTAAGATAATCTCTTGACAATAGTGGTGTCTCCCTCTCTCTGGTCCCAGCAACTTCTTCTCTCTTATTTATGTGCTACAACTGAGTGTGATTGAATATGTGATAAATAGAGAGGCTCACTCTCTATTTATACTAATTCTTGACTTAACAATAAATCACTAGGGTTGACTTCTCTAGAGAATTCTAATAACCCTAGGGCGCCACAACTGTGGGGACTTTAACCCTTGATTAATAGGATGGTTACCCACAATGACTTGACATGACTTGTTTACATTATTGAATCTCCTGATAGACACATCAGGGCATGACATGACTCCAATACATTATAGACACTTCCAAAAATAAAAATCGGGGTACAATACATAAGATATACAAGTGAATACATTCTGAAGTTATAAATACATCAACACCTATCTCATATATAAGGTTTGGATCAATTCTCCTTTTTCCTTCTAGGAAAATATTCTCCAAGAATTTACTTGAGATCAAAACAGGAAAAAAATGACTCCTCCAAATGATAGATCAGAACCCCAACCCTTTCCTTGGATTGAGTCATTGTAGAGATACTTTTCAATCAAAGGGACAGTTAAATCAAGAAACCTTGGTTTCTTGATTTAACCATTTTTAATTACTTTGGGTAATTTTTAATGTTTTAACTTAGGAACTTTAAACTAGTTCCAAAGACGAATTTCATAGGCATTGGAATATTTATTATTTTTAAATAATAAATAATAATGGATGGATCTTTTCTTTCTTTCTTTTATCATTAATATTATTATTATATTTATTCTTTATACATCCCACGTATAAAATACATAATAATGTAACACTTTCTAACATTTGTATTTGGGCATCATATACCATGATCCCTAGAATTGATGACACTTCTTCGTTAAAGTCAAATAGGTACATGGTTAGGTCTACTAGGATAAGACACTCTAAACATCCTTGCATGATGGATTTCCCTCATATAATGTGGTAGTTGTTCAGTACTTGATGAGAATATAGAAATTCAAAATTTTATTTAATCACTTATCAATAAGTATCATGAGATCAACATTTTTATCAAGTCATTTTTCACTCAGAATTTATTAAATTATTTTCAGTAACCGCTAGTGCTTACTAGAGCCCATACTCAATGCTTTAATAGGGAGTTACAAACTTAGCCCAATTCCAAAGTTCTTCTCTCAACTTAAATGCTAGGATGTACTTGTATGATACATCTAGGAATACAATGGCAAAGCATCCGATGCTCCAAATCTTATGCTCAACATCAACATGGAAGGATCTAGAGCTTATGCCCAACACTTCCAAATCTTATCTTTTCATGTGCTCCAAAGATTCTTGCTCAACACAAATGTTAGTACTCATGTGCTCTAGATCTCCTTGCTCAAGACAAAACATTAATTAACCATGTGCTCCAAAGCTCCTTGCTCAACACAAAAAATTAATCACCCATGTGCTCGAGAGATCCTCACTCAATAGAAAACATCTCATCAATCATGTGATTCAGGGTCCATGCCCAACACAAATAAGCATATATATAATCAACAATTGGCTTACGCCCAATATATAAAACAAATCCTCATGTTCATATGAAGTGGGGTCTTCGAACCAATATATAAAAATAAAATATCAAGTCAACATCATAATCAAGAGGCAGATGCCTATAATTGTTAGTCCAAAATTTGGGATATTACATTCCTCCCCACTTAGAACAACACTGTCCCTGGTGTTCTAGGGACTCGAAATGACATCATGAAACAAGGCGGGGTAAGCCTTTCTCATGGTGGCTTCATTCTCCCAAGAAGCCTCATTAGCCTCAAAGTGCTTCCATTGCACTTTCAACTAGACTATGCTGTGCTTCTGAAGTTGGACCTCTCTCTTGTCCAGTATATGAATAGGCTTAGGAGAAAACTCCCCTTCAGGTTCCACTTGTAATAAGGACCAATCAATTACATGTTTAGTATCATAAACATATTTATTTAACAAATATGCATGGAAAACATAATATAATATTACAAGAGAAGGTGACGCTAGCTCATATGCCACTAGCCCTTCCTTAGCCAGTATTTCAAAAGGCCCACAAAATCTAGGTGCTAACTTACCACACCTACCTAAGCTCAATGAGCTTCGTTTGGATTTTACATTAATGAAAACATGATCGCCTATTTGAAAGTATTTACATTTTCTTTTCCAATCCATGTAACTTTTATGGCATTCTCGTTCTTCTTTAAGGCTCACCTGGACCTTAGTAAGCAATTGTTCCAAGTCCATCAATAAATCAGTCCCTAACATGAGCCGATCCACCAGGCTATCCCATGTAGCCGGTGTTCTACACTTCATCTGATAGAGTACCTCAAAGGGGCTCATCTTGGTGGAAGTCTTATAACCATTGTGATATGCAAACTGTGTGAGATGTAGGTAATCCTCCCACTTCATGGGGTTGTTCATGACATACATCCTAAGCATATCCTCAACAATCTGGTTTACTCTTTCCGTCTGCCTGTCTGTCTACGAGTGATATGTAGTGCTAAAGTTCAACTATATCTCCAATCCAGAGAATAAAGATCTCCAAAAATTTCTTATAAACTTAACATCTTGATCCGAGATGATTTCCTTGGGTATCCCATGCAATCTAAATATCTCCTTCAAGAATATATCAACAATGTTCATTGCCTTGTAGGTCAACTTCACAGGAATGAAGTGTGATGCTTTCGACAACTTGTCGATGACTACAAAAATAGAGTAATTTTTCTTCTTACTTTTTGGTAAAGTGGTGATGAAATCCATACTAATGACCTCCCACCTTGATTCCAAAATGGCTAATGAGAGCAGCAATACCGAAGGATGTTGATGCTTAGCTTTGACTAGCTTAAATTCCCAACATTTCGTGATAAACATTGCAATGTCCTCCTTTAACTTAGGCCATAAAATGTGTCTCTTAATGGTGGATATCATCTGTTGATATCCCAGGTGCCTTGAGTAGGGTGCCCGATGAAATTTCATGAGGATGTTGGACCAAATGTCCCCTCCTTCTAGAACATACAAACAATCCTTGGACCATATCAGTACAGATTCATCTACCTCGTATTCTTTTTGTTTTTGAAAAAACCTATCCTCGTGGACTTTCTTGAGGATTTCCACATAGAAGGGTTCAACTCTGTTGGCCGCTCTAATCCTGTCATGCAAATATCCATCGGTTTGACTCAAATTCACCTCATCTATCATATGAGTTCATCGGCTCAAAGCATCAACAACCTTATTCTCTTTTCCCTTAATGTGCTTTAGCTCAAAATGATACTCACTAAGGAAATCCAACCACCTAGCTTACCTTGCATTCAAATCCAGTTGATTGAATAAATATTTTAGACTCATATTGTCTGTCATCAAAAGGAATTTCCTTCCCACGGGGTGGTGCCTCCACATCTTCAAACCATGGATGATGGTCGCTAACTAAAGATAGTGCATAGGGTAGTTATGCTCATGCTATTTTAACTTCCGCGATTCATAATAGATCGTGTGCTCGTACTACATGAGGACTCCTCCAAGTATTTCCTTTCTTGCATCCATGCAAACAACGAAATCCCCATCGGGATCTGCAATTCGTAACACCGATGTGGTCATAAAAAGTTGCTTAATATTTTGAAAACTTTCTTCACACTTATCATTCCATAAGAACTTACTTTATTTATTCTACAAAGCGGTCATGGGGCAAGCAATTCTCAAGAAGTTTTCAATAAACTTTCGATAATATCCGGATAATCCCAAAAGGGACTAATGTCAGTGACACTAGTTGGGGTAGGTGAATTTGTTATGGATTTAATGGTTTTTGGGTCCACAGCTATCCCTATCTCAGAGATACTGTGACGTAAGTACTGTATTTGTGGTTTGTAAAAATCATATTTATTAAACTTAGCGTAAAAATCACCTTGCAGTACTATGAGAAGGTGTTCTTCATGTTCTTATTTATTATTTGAATAAACCAGTATGTCTTCTATAAAAACCAAGAAAAACTTATCTGGATACCTATTGAATATGTTTTTTATCATACACATAAAGTTTCCAGGTCCATTAGTCAACCTGAATGACATCACTACAAACTCATAGTGCATGTACCTTCTACGAAAGGTGGTTTTGTGAATATCCTTGTCATGAATCCATACCTGATGGTACCATGATTGCAGGTTAATATTTGAAAATAATCAGACTCCTCCCACTTGATTGAACAATTCATCGATCCTAGGGAGTTGGTAACGGTTCTTTATAGTCATTTTGTTCAACTGACAGTAATCAATGCACATCCCCATCGTACCATATCTCTTCTTTACGAATAGTATCGGTGCTCTCCAAGGAGACACACTGGGTCGGATATACCCTTTCTCTGTTAACTCCTGCAACTGTAGTTTGAGATCCACAAATTTAGGTGCACTCATGTAATAAGGGGCTTTGGAAGCCAGAATTGATCTTGGGGTTAGTTTGATGGAAAAATATAGGTCCCATTTCATAGGTAATACTAGGATTTCCTCAGGAAACACATCCTTGAATTCTTCAAGAATAGAGAAGTATTCTATGTGTTGTTCTCTTCTATATTCTATGTCTCGGATGATCACTACAAATAACTTGCATCCTTTCCTAATGCATTTTTTCGCTTGTAAGGAATATATTTTCCTTACAGACACTTTCTTTGGAATTCCTTGAACCTTCACTTGGTTCCCTTAGCTATCGGTACACAAGATTGATTTTTGTATGGAATTGAGCATGAAATGGTTTTATTCCAACCAGTCCATGCGGATAATTATATCGTATGATCCTAAAGGTAGGATGTTCAGGTTTACTTTCATTGGAAAACCATTCAGTTTTACCTCACATTCTTTAACTATTTCTGAAATATTCTATTTCATTCCTGAGTCTACCTGCACTAGCCAAGGTTTATCATGTTTTACATTGCCTCGCTTGCATTCATCAAAATTTTAGGAGAAACATAGCTTGGACAAGCAGCGGGATCAATAAGTATTGAAAAAGAAGTGTTCAAGATATTAATTTCTATCTCAACCATTCTAGCTTGATGATATTCATGTTGGCCATCTAATGCTACATAAATTTGTGGTGTTCTAGCTATGTCCTCAACATTTGGTTCTTCTTGTAAGTTGTACAAGACCTAACTGGTCTTTGTCCTACCATCTTGGGCATAATGAGGCCTGTTGCATTTTCAGCATTTGATCTATAGTGTGGTAGCATTTGCTCCACTTGCTACTGGATTGTTAACATTAGGAGATGGTACATAAGGCTTCGTACTAGATTTATTGAAGTTCTTGTTTTCTGAAATGATGTTATTATGCTTTCTATATGGTTGTGGGATAAACCCAGGTTTGCGGTTATCAGCAATGTTCTTAGACTTATCTTTGTTCTAGTTAATGTTCTCTTGCCTTAGATGTACATGCTCATAACAAAGCCTATCTTTGTGCAGTGTGGTATCCAAAAATTTTGGCATGTTGAACTTAATCCTTTCCCGAACAATGGGAGGAAGACATCCTAAAAACTGATGGATATTTACCTTTTCATCCTTAATGTATGGTACACAATGTAACAGATATAGAAATATGTTAATCAAAGCATCCATAGTTATGGATCCCATATGTAGTTCGTGAAAGTCTTTCACTTTTTTGTTAAAGAATATTTCCGACATATATTTCTCTTGGAAGATTTTTCAGAAGTTATCCTAGCATATTTCTCCTAGCTCATATTTCATGGTGTGTTTTATATATCTACACCACATTTCTACCTTGCCATTAAAGTTATATATGGAAATGCGAGCCTTCATCTCACTTGAGTAGTTCTGAACCTGAAAATATTTGCTCATGCCCAGCATCCACTCTTCATCCTTCTCCCTGGTGTTTACTTCACTTTCATAGCTCATGGCTCTTATTTTTCTAAACTCCCCATGAAGGTTGTCATTGCTTCTTTGTTTCTTTCTTTTGGGAGAAAGAGATTCATCACTTGAAGGACTGTGATGATCTCCTTTCAGTGCTTTAGGGGCACATTCCTCATTTTAGTATTCTCTTGGGCTGTTGGCATATTTATGGTAATATTCTCTTTCAGAGTTGTTTGTGGGTAGAGTAGGTTTACCATGCGGGATTCCTCCCATCATATTTCTCAGTAATGCTTCATTTATAGCTTGCTATTATTTTCTTTCATTCAGACTATCTTCTCTAAGACTTTGCAATTATGCTTGAAGACTGTGTATAGTATTCAAAATATCTAAATTCACCTCCACCACCAGTTTTGCTTCTAGGGTGGGGGTGCTCATCTTTCCTTTCTGGTTGTTATCTTCCTCAGTATTAATAAACTGAACTGTTCAGTAAAATTTTCTTAAAATTTCAATTTTTTTTAAATAACATAAATTTTTTCTATTAGTAACAAATTTAATTGCATACTTTATTTTCTTTGCAGTAATTTCTTGGTGCGCCCATAGGTCTCTTAGTATCGAATCTGGGATTTTATACCACTTGTAATATCCCCAAAAATAAAATTAAAAAACAAAAAAATTATTAGGCTAGTAAAAACTACCTATGTAGAACATTATTGAACTTGCGAAATATAATGTACACTCAATGTAACACTATTTGGTCGTAGATTTTCTTACATTGTATCATCTTACTTTCGGTTATGAATATTACTGTATTTTACTTACGATGTCATAATTCTTGTTTACTACATTATTCCTATGGTTATACATTATGGTGTATGTGTCATTACTTGATTATATGCTTCACTTATTTCTGCATAGTCTTACTTGTTATTTATATGGTTCTAACTTAACTTGGTTTCTGGAACTAAAGTGGGTGGAGTGGCAGGACTAGTTCTCCCATGTGGCATTACTGAGAGGTAAAGTTTTCACTTGACTATCAGGCTCACTTAGTTCTATTGAGCTAAGGCACCTCTTTCACTCTATGCATATTATACTTAGCGACGAGACTTGTTTCCAAGGAATGTTGAATGTGTGGATCATTAATGCACCGTTTAGTTGATTGTATGGTTCCTCATAGACTTATATTTATAACAAGATAAAATACTATATTCATTAATTATATAACATATATAAATTATCTATGTTATATCTATTAATCATTATAATTATATTTCATGTTTATGATATTACAACTATTAACATATTTCTTATTTATTTCATGGCAAGTTGTAATCTTGGTTCAGATCAACTAGAATTTTATTGATAGAAATAATACCACCATGGCATATTTCATATGCCATGGTTTCTAAGCATTAAGCTTAGGGAACATAGATATTGAATGTATTAAGGCTTAAGCCTATAGTCTAAATGACACATGTCATGTGCTATACCTATACATGGTGGATTGATTTTGGATTAGCATATAAAGTGCAGGGGCTAAAAATTATACTATACCTTGTATTTCAATATTAGGGTCACGGTTTTATCATAAGGTTTGACTCTTATGCGATGGGGCTTAAGACCCTGCATGAAAATGGAACCCGATGTTAATGTAACAAATGCAAAAATATGGGAATGTGGGTTTTTGGCTGAATAGTGGACACCATGCTGGTGCCATTAATGCTTCTTAGGGTTTGGGGAAGCCCAAGCTTAGGGCTTGGATCCATGAATAGTTTGGTCATTTTTTTTTACTATGGATGGTTGTGGTCTTGGCTCTGCGCTGTGAATGGAGATGATGCCCTGGTTATGAAGGTAAGATTCATTGGTTTCTTTCATGCATTTTATTGTTTGTTTTCGTAGCTCCTTCTGTGTCATACTTCTCATCCTCTTCATGTTGGTTGCATGTGATAGGGTAAGTGGGGAGTGGGATGGCTCAAATATCACAACCAACTCAATGATGATGTCTTCATACTCACAGTAAGCCTGTTAAACAAGCATAGGTTTTTCACCTCTCGACATTGTGGGTAGGATTAGGTTATAGCATTGTTGTTTAGGTTTTACTGTGGGATTTCAATTTTCCTTCGGGTCTATGTATGCAAGTTTTAGGTTTGTAAATTGATGGTTCTGTTAGCAGCGAATTGGGGAAACATGGTACTTTTAGCAAAATGTGTTTGTTTATGTAAATCATATTTTTGATTTGGGGGTTTTATGTCTGGGAAGCACTATTTCTGGAAATGTTTCCATAGCCCTTGGCACGACTGTGTAAACTTCAATTTACAGACTTTAATGGTGACTGTGTAAATGAATTTATCCTTCATTTTTTGCAATGGTTAAAGGATTGGACTATCTGTAAATCTTTATGCCGCGATAGGTGTTTGTTAAACTTGGATTCCATAAGGCATTTTCCTATGTGGATGCTCTGGATAATTGCTTGTATTTATTTCTTGGTATAAAACTTAACATCTTATAAGTTGATCTCCATGCCATGCGTGGCATGAGCCCTTCTCATGTTTGCTACAATAGCTTGGTTGGTTGCAATTCTTACCATTTCATTTTATTAATAAGTATGTGGAATGTCGAAGATCCATGGGTGAAACCCATGATGGCTATCCTCATTGTAGGTTGACTTTTAATGGATTGTGTATTTATTTGTTTGTGACCATGGCCATTCTTACGACATGGGTGCAAAAACCAAGGTCTTGCAACCTTGTCGTTGCGGATGTATTTTCTTATTAAAGCCTGCATACCCTATGTGTATATTGTGGCCATGATTATTGTAAACAATGACTCCAAAGGATTCAAATCCTACCATCTCTTGTAAGTAATTTGGACTGTGTATGGATTACGATATGGTTTATAAAATGATTACTATGTATGAAATTATATAGGGGTTTTTAATGTGGCTTGTGACTTGGGTTTAGATACCCACACGGGTCGATACTACGATCTCTTATAGCTTAATGGTTTTATTTTAATAAATGGCAATTCATTGGGTTACTATTTATTATTAATTGTTGTAGGTTTTAATAAAAAGGCATCATGGTTATCTAGCGAATAACAATGATAGTCTACATGATTCATTCTTGTGACCTTAAGGTAATTACTCAGTTATTTACTTAACGATTATGATATTATTGTGGTTAATTGTTATACAATTGTTGTGAGCGATATTTAAATGGGACTATTCAATTTTTATGGCATATGTTTTGATTATGTGGATTTATAATGTTAGGACTGTGGATTTTAAATAGTGAAAAGAGATTTGATCTTAGACCAAAGAATGGTCACGATACTTACTATGTTCATTTTTTATGATGATGTTATTTTTAATGAAATGCTTTAGTAGTTATTGTGTATTTAAATGTGCAAACCTAAGAAGGTCTTTACTCATTTATTTATCTTCGATTTAATGTGGATGTACTTGTAATCTATACTTAGTTGATTGGATTTATAGTTCCATTCTAGAACTGTTAATGTATACTTGCAATTAGAATTATGATTTCCTTACTATTGATTTTAATTATATAGATTCTAATCTAGATTGTAGATGACATATTAGGTGGAAGCTAGTACTTAATTAACATGTCTCTACTGACAAATGAAATATGTCAGTTTAGTAAAAATGCCAAAAAACAGATAGCTCCGAGTTTTAAAATTAAAACCTAGTTTATACTTAACCCATTTTTAATAGTAAAATAATAAAGGAATTAAAACTAGTGTGCAGATCCCTTGATAAACATTTATAAATAAATTAAAACTTACAAAAGTAAACTCATGAATAAACCTTGGATAAATTATAGAAAATAACTTACAACGTAGAGTTAATATTAAAATAATGCAAACCCTAGCATATTTTAACCAGAGAAACAAACACATAGGGTTAGGTAATGCAATGTAATCATTTACCTAGCATAGCCAGCATTTAATCTAGAAAAATGGAATAGGAATTCTAGGGATTCATACCTGTAACTTGAAGCTCTTTTAATGGTTGAACCTGCAGACTCAAATAACCAGCATTAAGAATTCAAAGGCATATCTAACCTCTATTTTCTATGACCAAATCACTTGGGAACTACAACATTCCACCCAACTATGACTCAAAACCATTCCTAGTTTAAGTCTGGATCCCCCCAAGCTCAACTACAACATGGAAGTAGCTTAGAACTCCTAAGGTAGGGTTTCATATCTGGTAAATCACGTCTAGATCAGTTCTCCTTTTTTCCTTCTAGGAAAATGTTCTCCAACGATTTACTTGAGGGCCAGCAGGAAGAAAATGACTCCTCCAAATGATAGATCAAAACCCCAAGCCTTTCCTTAGCTTGAGTTTTTATAGATAAAATTTTCAGTCAATGAGATAGTTAAATCAAGAAACCTTGGTTTCTTGATTTAACCGTTTTTATTTACTTTAGGTAATTTTTAATATTTTAACTTAGGAACTTTCAACTAGTTTCCAATTAGACTTTTGTAGGTATTGGACTATTTATTATCTTTAAATAATAAATAATAATGGATGGAGATTTTCTTTCTTTCTTTCATCATTAATATTATTATTATATTTATTCTTTATATATACCATGTATAAAATACATAATAATATACCACTTGTTAACATTTGTCTTTGGGCATCATATACCATGATCCCTAGAGTTAATGACACTTCTTCATTAAGGTCAAATCGGTAGGTGGTTAGGTCTACTAGGGTAGGAAACTCTAAACATCCTTGCATGTTGGATTTCCCTCGTATAATTTGGTAGTTCTTGAGTAATTGATGATAATACATAAATTTGAAATTTCATTTAATCACTTATAAATAAGTATGACAAGATCAATATTTTTCTCGAATTGTTTTCACTCGAAAGTTATTAATTTTTTTTTAGTAACCCCTAGCGCTTACCAAAGCCCATACTCAACTCTTTAATAGAGAGTTACAAACTTACTGAAATTCTAGAGCTCTTTGCTCAACACTAATGCTAGGATGTACTTGTACGATACACCTAGGGATACAATGGCCAAGGATTCGATGCTCTAGATATTATGCTCAAGATCGACATAGAAGGCTCCAAGGATTACGCCCAACTCTTCGAAATATTATCTTTTCATGTGTTCTAGAGCTGCTCGCTCAACACAAATGTAAGTACTCATGTGCTCCATAGCTCCTCACTCAACACAAAAAATTAACTACCCAGGTGCTCTAGATATCTTCGTACAACACAAAACATTAATCACCCATGTGCTCCAGAGCTCCTTTCTCAACACAAAACATTAATTACCCATATTCTCTAGAGCTCCTCTCTCAACAAAAAACATCTCATCAATCATGTGCTTTAGGGTCCACGCCCAACAAAAACAAGCATATATGTATAATCAACAATTGGCTTATGCCCAATATATAAAACAAATCCTCATGTTCATATGCAGTGGGGTATTCGACCCAATATATCAAAATAAAAAATCAAGTCAGCATCATAATCAATAGGCACATGCCTATAAGTGTTAGTCCAAAATTCGAGATATTACAGCATTCTTGTGAATCCAAACCAAAATTCACAAATATGCAAAGTTTGTCAAGTATATTGCAAGGTTGGATACAACTAAAAAATATTTCAAGTATATCTTCGCTAAATTTCATAAACAAATATGGTAAATCCATTGCCTCTATCCTAAGTATTGAAGTTGTCCATCCAAGAACATTAATCAACACCTTATAGTTTTTAAAAAACTTAGTAATACAAGTGTTAAAATAAGGTATAGAATCTTCCCATGTTTAACAAATATATCCCCTTGACTGAAGGCTGCATTTTGGCTAAGGTCACGACAAGGGAGTTCAACAATATGCTCTATGAACATCAAGATACATATAGAGGTTGGTGTGTTTTATTACATTCCATTCACATACTGTCATACATGATAGAATCACGTAAAAACCTTGCAAGCATAAAAGCCACTATACATAAATATACAAAGTCTCTCATGGGTATATACAAAGAGTGCATACAACTGAAATAACACCAAGTCAAATCCATCCATGACCCAAATTACATATAACCAAACATGTTAAATCAACTATGGAGACCAAAAAAAATTGGGCTACAACAAATAATTACATATCTCTCAAAATCCTTTCATATATTGGGATTTTATTCATCAATAGCACCTTCTACAACCTCTTATATGCTCTAGCCCTTTCCTCTACCTACAATATGGGAGTTGGTCCTGCAAGGGAATTAGTCAACACCTCACAATTTTGATGAAACTTCATAATCCAAGCCTTAAAATAATGTAGAGGAGCTTTCCAATCAACATATGCACATAGGAAATTTAATGTATGCATGTGGAAATTGGAATTAATACAAATTTACGACATATATTTAAGATGAAAAAATATTAAATGTTTATTCTTTAGTGTAAAATTCAAGATCAATTTTAAAATTTAAACCATAAATAGTTTATGTTGTTATTTGTCTTACATTAGTTTTTACACTTTTCATTGCTTAGAGATGTCATTATACCATGTGTTTATTTTTATAATGATATTTTTTTTGTATTTATGATTGCAGTGGCTACTATGGACCACAATGCAAAGATTTTCAGAGTTATTGGTCATTTGAGAAAAATCAATTCTACTTGGAGGGTTGAAGATGAATGTCACAACTCCTTGTCGACATCATTGCTTACCATAGTGTATACCATTAGCATATTACATGATTCTTTGTATAGCATAGCATCGTACACAAAGAGAAAAAGATAAGAATATGTTGATGGATTGAGATAAAATGAGATTTAGATGCTCAAAATAGCAAAAGAGCATATATATACACTATTTAGAGTTTCTCGAAATAGATGACATTCCATAAAGCAGTGGACCACATATTTATATTAAGTGGTGCATCTGTTAACCAATTAGAGACCATTGGATGGACATATGGTACATGGTTTTTGATATTCCCTCACACACCAATAGGGAAGTATCATTGTACTTCCTCCATAAACTCTATGTATAGTTTTTAATGGGATAACATGTCAACTATTTTGACATGTTGGGGTTCTAGGGAACTGGTAAGGTGATGCCCCAAAGTTGACCCAATTCTAGTCATAGAGATGTTGATCAACATATTCTCCACCCCTTATCTAGCTAGAGAGGCCACACATCCCTCCTGCACATGATATGATAACCGAGACACACCAAGTGTTTCTTACACTAGCTTAGATGATTTATTGACAAACCACAACTATCGACCAAGAAAGGACCTCTTCCTCTGGTGGAATACAACCATCAGCTACTAATGGTAGAGAACCATTTATTGGTCAGGATAGACCAACATCCCATGTGCCCCAAATCAAGCCACACATGTGCACAACATGTGGTCAATTTTGTTATAGTCATGGACCAAAACATGGTACCTCTATGTCGACTAGTGGTCAAGTAACGACATTGTAAAAAATCTATTATTGTTAAATTTATTTTTCCATATTGTACACATATTAAAAGATTCTTAATATATGTAATTTTTAATCTTGCATGACCATGATTCCTCTGAGGGCGGTGGTAGTGTACCAGGTTTTGTTGTATACAAGGCTCAAACAACCAACACCGAGGTAATATTTCAACATGTGTCATTTTGTTGATACATATAATTTTGTTAATACATGTGTTAGTTAATCAATTTGTTAAATGGTCTAATATTTACAAATTTTGAAGCTGCAGGAACCACATTTTAAACAAGATGTGAAAGACATTTCTTGTCTTCAAACCCTCTTAGATCCAGCTCTAGTCCCTCCTTGGCATGCAACAAAGCTCAAGATATCAGCCCGCCAGAGGAAGGCTTAGTCAGTGGTACCAGCAATACAGATGCACTCTCACCCAAGAGATCTTTCTATGGATAACTACGAGAACACAGTTTATATATTTGGGTGAGGTATTTTGGGTTCCTTGGTCCTCTGCTAAGGTGCTCGAAAAAATCTAATGGGTGGGGTGTTTATAGTTATTACACACAATTAAGTTGCACTGCAACTCACCCTTAGAAAGGTATTATAACAATAACCCAATGCACCATAGGCACATTCAACAATAATAGTGCAACGAATACATATAAACTCATTAATAAGAAAATGCGTAAACACATAATCACACTAAAAAATATCTACACTCAATCACATTTGACATAGTATATAACATAGAAACCCATAGTGGAAAAACTACAAAGGTGCTCTTCATCTGCCATGAGAAATATATGTAATCTTTGGTCTGCACACTAAGCTTCAGAAACTATTCTAAATCTCTCTTTCTTGTCTATATAGACTTCTTCCTCCTCTCATTCTCTTTTTCCTTCTATCACTATTCTTTATCTACTTGACTCTACTATTGATCCACACACAGACTAGATTGACTCACTCTCTTATACACTCATGCACACTCAACTACAGGTTCTTAAACTCCTCCCTACAATTTCAACACACTGAAAGGAAATACAATGAGACTTAAACTAAATTACCAGATGTTACAGAGACTAACATGACTAGACCCTTCAGAGGCTAACCTGCATACATCTTGGGTTTATTTTTTCATAGATTCTTACAAGCCTTTAAGATAAATTCGTACAGTTATCCAACATGACTCCTTTCCTATTTTATCAACACATGACAACAGACACTAATGACATGACTTACAAATATGGTTTCATATGTGCAACTTCCATCGACTCTTTCCATGCTCATACCCAAAACTTTCTGAACTGTCACTTTTTATCCATTGTTCCGCTACACATCTTCTGACATGGTTAACTCCATCAGATCCTTTCCTTCTTCTTTTGTTCATCTTCTATCACATCCGCTTTTCTGTTGCGAACTCTCTTATTCTCCTATCATCTTGTCCTCTTCCACTGCTTCTTTCCTTATCTCTTTCTTCTTTGTCTTCTTCTATTATTCTTTTGGCACATCTTCCCTTCTTGCTACTTCTTCTACCTTTTCTTCCTTCCTTCTGCAGCTTCTTATGTCGCAACTAATTTTCCTTCTCTCCTTATTTGGTTCTTGCTTCTTTAATTTTGTCTCGTATCCTTTTACTTCCTACAACTTGACTCTTTTTCATCCTTGGGAAGAATTCTAAATGAATTCTTCCTATCTTTCCCTATCCCCAACACGCCCCCAACACTCACATGTGGCTCATCCCAAGCGAGACAAGGATATTGTTCCATATCTTTACTTGTGTAATGTCTCAAATTTTTGACCTACCATTTATATGCATGAGCCTATTGATCAAGATTATTACATTGATGTTTTATTTTTTGGTCGAAGACCTCACTGCATATGAACATCATGAATTGTTTTATATATTGGGCATAAGCCAATTGATTGAGGATATACATATACATAGATATGTGTGTGTGTGTGTGTGTGTGTGTGTGTGTGTGTGTGTGTGTGTGTGTTTTGTGTTGGGTATGGACCCTGAAGCACATGATTGATGAAATGTTTTGTGTTGGGCGTGGACCCTGAATCACATGATTTATGAAATGTTTTTTGTTGGGTGTGGACCCTAAAGGACATGATTGATGAGAGGTTTTGTGTTGAGCCAAAGGCTCTAGAGCATGGAAATACTTAAATTTCTGATTGAGCATAAATATTTGGAACACATGGAAAAATATAATTGGAAATGTTGGGCATAAGCTCTAGAGCATTCCATGTTGATGTTGAGCATAAGCTCTGGAGCATAGGATCATTGGCCATTGTATCCCTAGGTGTATCATGCAAGTACATCCTAGCATTTAGTGTTGAGCGAGAGCTCTGGAATTGCACTATGTTTGTAACTCCCTATTATAAGCATTGATTATGGGCTCTACTAAGGGCTAGGGGTTACTGAAAATATTAAAATTACCTTCAAGTGAAAACGACTCGATAATAATATTGATCTCATCATACTTATTTCTAAGTGATTAAATGAAATTTTGAATTTATGTATTCTCATCAAGTAGTGAAGAACTACAATGTTATATGAGGGAAATCCAACATGCAAGGATGTTTAGAGTTTCCTATCCTAGTAGACCTGAGCCATCTATCTACTTGACCTTCATAAAGAAGTGCCGTTAAGTCTAGGGATAATGACACATGATGCCCGAAGACAAGTGTTAAGAAGTATTTTAATACTATGTATTTTATATACATAGTATGAATAAATAATTAATTATGATTAATTATATAATTCCATAAAGAAAGAAGAGAAGCTCCACCAGTTATTATTTATTATTAAAGGATTAATAAATAGTGAAATATCTATGAAAGACTAACTAGGAACTACTTAAAAGTTCCTAGGTTAAGAATTGAAAATCACCCCAGTAAATTAAAAAAAAGGGGGTTGAATCAAGAAATCAATGATTTCTTGATTTAACTGCCCCTTTGAATGAAAATTCTGTCTATAAAGACTTAAGCAAATCCTTGGGGTCCTCATTTTTCATCTAGGAGAATTATTATTCTACCTGTTTTTCTCTCAAGTGTTTTGTTGGAGAACTTTTCCTGTAAGGAAAAGAGGATGGATTCAAAACTAAATACGAGTTAGGAAACCTTACTTTAGGAGATCTAAGCTACTTGCATGTTGGATTCTATCTCGAGGGGATCCATATTAGAAGCAGAAATGGTTCCAAGTCATGGTTGGGAGCAACGTGGTAGTTCCCAAGTGATTTGGTCATGAAACAGAGGTCAGATCTGCATTGAATTGTTAATGATGGTTATTTACGTGTGTAGGTGCAGCCATTGACAAAAATTCAAATTTAGGTATGAAACCCTTGAAGGCCTATTCTACTTCTTTCCCTAAGTTTCATTACTGTTTATGTTAAGTAATGGTTGCAATGAAATTTCTAACACTAATCGTTAAGTTTTATGGTTATCAATCTACTAGGGTTCATATTTACAATTTACTAATAATGGGATGCAGAAATTTTATTATATGCTATACATTATGATGGTTTGTACTTCGAGTTGAATTCTGTATTATCTCCATGTTTAGTGTATGTATACTATATCTAGGTTTTGTTACTAGATAGCTTATTCTACAAGTTGCATTACTCTGCTCACATATTTCATTTGTCAGTAGAGGGTTCTTTTAAATTCAAAATCCATTCAAAAGTATAGGTTATATATATATATATATATCAGTATACAAAATAGTTCCCCTTCAACAACATCCATTGCACAGCATTTGAACATTCCACCAAATCTTTCTGCAACAGAGAAAATTGTAATTATCTATTGCAAAACGAAATAGTTCCTTTTACAACATGTTCTCACAAGTCTAGTTGGGAAAAATTCCTTTCTCTATATAACTCTCCTATATTTATACAAAAAGGAAAAACTCTTGGGCTGCCACAAAGTGACCCTTGGGCTTCCCAAACGTTTCCATTCCCAAAAATTGTCTGCTAGTGAGTGCTCTTACATTACAAGAATATTTTACATTTTAAACAAAATTTAATAAAGCACTTTATGATGAGGGCCCCGATTTATCAGTTAGGAATTTTTTCCATGCTTCGGCCTCTGTTGCTATGCCTTCAAAGTCTGAAGGTTAAAGAAACCAAATGTTTCTCTTGAATTTTGTAGCTTGATTTTTAACCACTTCGATTCTAGTTGGGCTTAAATGCAATTGATATTCCAACAAATGAATGTTGACTGTTGCATGAGCTACTACATCTTTCAAGATTTGGTCATCCAAGTCCTTGACTTGTTGTATCTTCAGCTCATCCTCCCAATACCTACTCTGTAGCATTCCTGTGAATAGCTCATGCTCTGGTAATGCATCCAATCTTTGTTCAGCAGCAACTTGGCATCTATTGTAGGTGACCAGTACCCTTCTACAATATTCAGTACAAGCTCCTGTTGTTTTCCTCACAGCCTTCTTGAATTCCTCTGTTGTCTTAGGGTGTCTTTTAATTGCGTTTCATTTTTCCTTGATTTCTCAAGGTCTGTCATTAATCGATCCACATTGTCTTCAGTTGCGTGAATTACTACCACTCTATCCCTGGATATCAATCTTGGATATTTATCTGCCCCATGCACCAATGTTTGGTTAGTGACCATCATGCTTGATTGTCCCCCTGTTTCGATTTTTATCTCAGTCCTTTTGACAATCCTCTTTTTCTCTTTGTCATAAAAAATGGCGCTAAAATCTAGGACTTCTACTCCTTTCTTCTGCATAAAAGGTATCAGATTCAATTTAGAAAAAACAATTTGCCCTATATTGCTACCAGAAGTTGTAGCAAGCTCCTGAGAGTCAGGAGAATCTTGTCCCTGCCCCTGATCTATCTATACTTCTTGGATGTCTGTTGGGTAAGTATTTTGTTATAGATCCTTTTTGCTTTAGACCTTCATCTTCCTTTTGTTTCTTCTTCATCTCCTCAACTTATTTCTTCTTTCTTTCTTCTTCTGCCTTCTGTGCTGCTTCCTCCACAACTTTCTTTCTTTCTTCTTCTTAACTCTTTAACTAACTTTCTACCTCCTATGCTAGTCTCCTAGCATCCTCTTCCCTTTTCTTGGCCTCCTCTTCCTTGGCCTTCTTCTATTCAATTTGGCCCTTACCTCCTTTAGTGGCGATCTTCTGTTTGAATATTCTCTTCAATGCAGTCTTCTCAGTGTTGGCGTATATGGTTAGTTGTTCAAACCCTACATCAGGCACTTCTTGATTTGAAATAATTCGATAGATCTCACCCCACCTATAGTCTAACTCTACCTCAGTGGTATCTCTAGTATCTTGATAAATACATTCGACCTTCGTATTGATCTCCACATCAGGTTCCCCCTCAACAATAGGAGCCTTCTTTTTCTATCTTTTCGACATATCTCCTTTGAAGAAGTTGCCCTGTCATAAACCAAACATGCTTTTAGGTTATTGGAGCTTTCATTCAATGTTCTAAGAATGAAGAAAACTGTATAACAACCTTTGCCTCTTCCATTTTTTCAATAGCTAAGCTAAATGCAAAATCGAGAATAGCAGGAAAAATCTTCTACAAGCTATGTCTAAAAATGCTAAGTCTGAAAAATGCCAAGTCTGTCTCCCACTAAAATGAATCTGATAGCAAATGTGTCAATTAACAATGGAATGCATTCTAACTCCTCGTTCAACAAAAATCCCATCAATGAGGCTCATCTCGGCACCACACGGGAAAAAAAACCAGTCTAACCAAATAAAAAATTAAAACCCCTAGTGTCCCAGCAAAATAGGATGAATTCCCATAACGGAACAAGACTTGGAATTTCCCCCCCGGATGGCCATATGCAAACAAACAACAGATGGTGTAGACAGCGTAACGCCTATTTTCACCAACCTCCTAAACATTTGGACCGGGTTCAAAACTCCATAATGGCTCACCATAGGCTCAAGAACAAAAACCCCCATCATAAATGTCATCAAACCCACTGTACCTCATGCCATAAGAATGCAAAATCAGATTTATATGACCAACTACCAACAGCGGGAACACCTAACCAAAGGACAAAACCATAGTTCCGAACTTGACTCATAAACTCCAAATAAAGGGTAAAACCACGGTTGGTATACCTATTCGACGAGTTGTGCAGTCGACAAGGAAATCTGAAAACTCCACGAAGATGCCACCCATGAACGAGATTTTGACAGCTACGCACGAATGCACGGTTTGATTCAACAGGGACAGGGTAAGCACCCGTTCACATAGATAACAATAAAATAATGACCCATCCCATATATATAGACCTTGGTTGAAAAATGTCGATGGGAAAAAAACTTTTATCAGATAGCGGAACAACTAGAGCACCGGGCAGTTAACCTACTAATGAGCCGTAACAGCAGGCGATGGACAGACCAGGAGTTTCATGGCATAATAAAAAACAGTGAAATTAAACACTAACCTTGTAGCATCAGACCTCGAAATCTCTAGAGCATCGGATGACTAATACACTAAAGAGCCACAACGGCAGAAGCTACATGGACCAAAAATTCCATAGACCAGACAAAATCAGAGAAAACTAGAACAAACTGTCAATGAAAATCAAGCGAACCATCGACGAAAATCAGAACAAAACATCAACGAAAAGAAAATATGTATGGCGGCTAGTTAGTCCACTCCAGAGCCGCAATGGTAGAACACAAATAGACTATGGCCCCGATTCACGGTTCAAACAACTTTCGACAGTGAAAATAGGAAACCATCCGTAAGTCAAAACTCAAGCTCAATTTAGTAGCATCAGTAGACAAAGATATTCATTCAACAATCAACCTCAAAAAGACCTCAAAGATTGAAAATTGTAACAAAGGAACAACCAAGTTCAACAATCCCAATAAATCTAAGCAAGACAAAATTTAAAAGGAGGGTCCAAAATTTTTAGAAATTTGGGAACATGTTGGAGTTGCAACAATTGGAGACTACCTGGTGAACCCAGATCTCTGGACAATTTCTTTTTTAAGTAATAGACAGTTTAATAATAACCAACATGTTGAATTCTTCTAGATGTCTGGATTTTCCAAATGGAAAATATATGTACATTTAATCATTAATGATAGTCCAAATTAGGAAAATGGAACCCAAGATTTCAAAGTCAAGATAACTCTTTTGAGGCCAGGAAGATGAGTTTCATTTTTACCTCTATCTTCAAGTAGCTTCCAGCTTAGACACCATAGGATTGTAACATATGGTAAACAGAAATATTCATTTGTTCCTCATTTCCATGCAATTTTGCACTGTTTCCTATTTTTGGACTTTTTTGTCCTTTCATTTGAGTCCGAATGCATGCCTTTCTTTATGAATTTCTTATTCAAGCTCTTCTATCCATAGTGTCCTTTTGTGTGAGATATGTATTTACTTTTCAGCTCACGGACGAAGAAGAACTTTTGGCAATTTTGTACTCATATGATTCAGTACCTTGTTTTGATACATATTTCTTTCTTAGGAGTTTTGACTCTTATTTTCCTTTTGGCTTTCAATTCATGGATCATTTATATATAATATACTGTTTACCTTGCTTCCTTTCCATGGGTCTTTCACTGTCACCCCTTAGGACATTTTTAAGTGTGATATGGATGGAGCCTCGAAATAGTATTCCAGACCTTTTGATCCTGAGTTATTTTACAAGGATTAAGCAAGACTTTAATGTGTTCATAGCCATTTAGGAAAAACCGTTAAACTAGAAGAAAATATTTCAGATGTCACAATAGAACACAGTCTTATCATTAAGGATTTTAGTTAATCCAGAATTCTGATGCTCTCCATGCAACCAAAAGTTTGCCTCTTTTTTATTGAAATCAATCAAAATATAAACTAAAACAAAACAAATCAAAATAAACAACCAAATCAATTTGTTTATGTACAAGATAATCAAACAAAATAAAATCAAGAAAAATAAAAATTTGAGAACTAAACCACTAACTAGTCAGTCCTCTACCCACCCCTATAAATCTGGCAACTTGTTAGTTAAGGGGCTAGGCTTGACTACAAAATGACAAAGACCTAATCATTATCTAATCCTACTATTCTTGAAACAAAAACTACATCTACTATTTTATAATCAATCTCATCAGCCCGTGAACATTGAAGGAGATCAGGCTGGGTATCTGATATGTTGCTGGCTTCTTCTGATGCAAAGTTTCCCAGTTCAAGTTCAATTAGATAATTTCCTAATATATAATTCACTGATTCATTTTTTTCTTCCAATTTAGTGACATTGTGCTTCATGTAGGGCTCTCTTAATATTTTAATCTGGTTTGGGATTCCCTTCCGAGGCAACCACAAGTGTGACCAATCTGAAGCAAAATACCCATTTAGTCTTGCTGACCAGTCTTGATTGAAAATCAGTCCATATCCATCAAGTATGTATGCAACTAAAATATCAATTTACTGACATATCTTTTTATTTGTAGACAATTGAATCAGGACATTCTCCATTTCCCCGACTACTTTCACATTGTTCCTGTCTAACTGAGTAATTTGCCAGTTAGTAGGGTTATGTTGTCCATTAATTATTTTACAGACTGCAAGTGGCATAACATTAACTGATGACCCAAAGTCTACTAGACAATTGTGCACATTATGGTTTAAAATCTCCAAATTCAGGAGGAATGGTGGGGTTTTAAACCTTGTCTTACCTCCCACACTTGCTTCAACAACTTCCTCTACAGTTTGGTTGTTGGTGGGAAGTTCCTCCTCTGGTAATTTAGGTGCTTTGAGATCTTCTTTGACATTACCCACTTTCTCTTCAATGTTGACCTGTTTCAGATCTTGACTGCTAATGGTAAGTTTAGGTATTTCTTCATCTGTGTTGTTGTTATGTATCTTTTTCATATTGTATTGAAATTTCTTAATCTTTGGAATTATTGAGTTTCCTTTATTGAGAAAATATTTTCCTCTTGTTGTCACAGTTGTTTCTGATATCTATTCATGTTTGAGAGCATTTTCAAATTATGTATCAAAAAGTGAGACACAATCCCATTCCACTAGAGCATTTTCATCTTGTTTATCTGTGGATTTATTATCCTTTTCCTCCTCCTCATCAGCTTCTATTAGTTTAGAATCCAATAGCCGATTCATCACTAATGTCATCGAATTGATCCATTGAGGGAAATTTTTTTCATAGTGGGGCTGCTGGTGAAAGGTGTAGAATTTATACATACCCACCTATGTTAAGTTCATTGATGCAAGACTATGTGGGGGAGGTTTGGATTGATTGTTGTCCTATCTTCTCTTATAGTAAGGCCTGTATGCTTTCTAAGCTTCTTTTTCCTTTTCCAAATATTTTATTTTGTTAGATAGCTTCTACATCATCTTTACCATCCCTTCATAGTCATGTGAATGCTCTTCCTTAGGCTTAGACAGTAATAAGAATTTCTTCCGAAAAGTTTTCTCTCCTGACTGCTCAGGATAATCTTCTATTCTTTCTATTTCAACTTCTACTCTGTCAGCTTATTCATAAGTTTCTGATAATGTAGGTTTGGCTTTCATCTTGGAAAAACATGGCAAAATCAGGCCCTAAAGATGAATTATAATACTCAATCAGAACTTTATCTGAGGGCTTATTAGTTTCAGAAAAATTATTAACATAAGCGGAAAACCTTTGTGTGAAACTATGCACCTTCTCTTTTCTTTCTTTCTTCAAAGTGCATAGTCCTTTCATTAGTTCTGCATGGGTTTTCTGGGCTGCATATTTATTTCTAAATATTCTTTCAAAAGTATCCGAGTCTGGGATTGAGTTTGCAGGAAGAGAAAAATACCATGAGGCTGCTACCCCTTTCAAGGTATGTGGAAAACTTCTGCATACTACATCTTCGTGTTCTCCAGCCCTTAATCCTTCTATGGCCAAGTAAAATCTTTGCAAGTGATCATCTACTAAAATATTTTCACTTGGGTCAAATTTGGGCAGCGTTTTCTCAAAACCCTGAGGTAAGTCATGCAAAGGAGGCATTAGGTTTAAGGGTGATCTGGCTTTCCAAGCAGGTGGTGGATTTGGTGGGTTAGGTGGCTGATTTGCATTTACGCCCGCCATGAGTTTGGGTGGAGATTGAGGTGGTGAATGAACAGGAGTATTAACAGGTGAACCATAAGGTGTATTTGGGCCCACTTGATTAAAAGTCTAAACAAATTCCTGTAATGTTGTTTCTACCAATTCTTCCAAATATCCAACCAACATTGAGTCTTCCAATACAGGATGGTATTTCTTCTTGTATTCTCTTCTAGGTAAATTAGGGATAATCGATAACGCTCCATTACTATTCACATAATCCCTGGTATGTATTCTCATATCATTAACAACTTCATTATCAATAGAAAAAAAGTGTTATTTTTCCTTCTCTTTAGGAATTGCATTGGGAAACAAACTGCTTTCTGAACTATCACTGGTGGAGTAATTTCGAGGAAACAGGTTTCCTCAGCCAGCCATGCACTAGCAGCCCTCCTTCTAGCGCCAAAAACTATTGAGGCCTAGAAAATCATAGGCAACAATAGCAAGGGATTCTCCCCAGTGAACGTTCCCAACTAGCCCGTGATTGTTTGGTATGGGGAATTCATCCGGTTTATGGTCTGAATACCATGGGTCAAGTAACAAAATAAAAGTTTTTACCGGTTACGACCTGGTCCATCGTGTATATTCTTAGATTTAGTTTCAAGTATGAGATGCAAGTGCATATCTAAAATGCAGATTGACAGGGAAAACGAGGAGCAGTCACAATGTGATGTGCAGGTTCTTACCTCTCATCTTAAACTCTCTCGCATCTAAATTGTACACAACAAAAAATTAAAACTAACTACCTAAACTATCCCTAGGGAGTGAGATTATCATTTAATGAGTAATGTATTACTATTCATACATTAAGAAAAATCAAAGGCAGCTGTTCTTTATTTCAAAACACATAAAAATGAATAGATAGGTGAACAACAAGATAGCCCATTGTTTATGAAAAGCATTCATTACTGATAGTGTCAATTCCATAAAATAAACTAGAGAGTATTCATTAAAGAACATAGGTTCAACAAGTTAGAACGATCTCATAGTTAATGGACAAAAGCTGAAAACGAAATAGTTCCCCTTCAACAACATCCATTGCATAGCATTTGAACATTTCACCAAAGATTTCCCCAAAAGAAAAAATTGTAATTATCTATTGCAAAATGAAATAGTTCCTCTTACAACATGTTCTCAGAAGTCTAATTGGGAAAAATTACTTTCTCTATATAATTCTCCTATATTTATACAAAAAGGCAAAACTATTCGGCTGCCCCAAAGTGACTCTTGGAATTCCCCAACGTTTCCATTCCCAAAATTTGTCTACTAGTGAGTGCTCCTATATTACAAGAATATTTTACATTTTAAGCAAAATTTAATAAAGCACTTTATGACAAGGGACCTGCTTGATCATTTAGGAATTTTTTCCACACTTGGGCCTTTGCTGCTATGCCTTCGAAGTCTGAAGGTTCAAGAAACTGAATGTTTATCTCGAATTTTGCAGCCTAATTTTTAACCACTTTGATTTTGGATGGGCTTAAACGCAATTGATCTTCTAGAAAATGAATGCTAACTACTGCATGAGCTACTTCATCTTTCAAGATTTGCTCATCTAATTCCTTGACTTGTTGTATCTTTAGCTCATCCTCCTAATACCTGCTCTGTAGCATTCCTCTGAACAGCTGATGGTCTGGTAATGCATATAACATTTGTTCAGTAGAAACTTGGAATCTATTGTAGGTGACCAGTACCCTTCTGCAATATTCAGTACAAGCTCTTGTTGTTTTCCTCACTACGTTTTTGAATTCCTTTGTTGTTTTAGGGTTTCTTTTAATTGCACTACATTTTTCCTTGATTGCTCAAGCTCTATCATTAATTGATCCACACTGTCGTCAGTGGCATGAATTAATACCACTCTAGCCCCTGGCTATCAGTCTTGGATCTTTATCTATCCCATGCACCAAGGTTTTATTAGTGACCATCATGCTTGATTGTCCCCCTGTTTCGATTTTTCTCTTAGTCATTTTGACAATCCTCTTTTTTGTTTGTCATAGAAACTAGTGCTACAATCTGGGACTTCTTCTCCTTTCTTCTGCACAAAAGGTATCAGATTCAATTCAAAAAAAACAACTGGCCCTATATTGTTGCCAAAAGTTGCAGCATGCTCTTGAGAGTTAGGACAGTCTTGTCCCTGCCCCTGATCTGTCTCTACTTCTTGGATGTATGTTGGGTCAATAGTTTGATGGTATATTTTAGATCCTGTTAGCTTCAGACCTTCAACTTCCTTTTGTTTCTTCTTCATCTCCTCATCTTCTTTCTTATTTCTTTCTTCTTCTGCCTTCTGTACTGCTTCCTCTGCGTTCTTTCATGCTTCTTCTGCAGCTTTCTTTCTTTCTTCTTCTTCACTATTTAACCAAATTTCTACCTCCTGTGCTTGTCTCCTAGCTTCCTCTTCCCTTTTCCTGGCCTCCTCTTCCTCTTCCTTCTTCTGTTCAGTTTGGTCCTTACCACCTTTAGTGGCAATCTTCTATTTGAATCTTCTCTTCAATGCAGTCTTCTTAATGTTGGCGTATATGGTTAGTTCTTCAAATCCTGCATCGGTCACTTCTTGATTTGAAATCATTCGATAGATCTCACCCCACCTATAGTCTAGCTCTACCCCGGTGGTATCTCTAGTATCTTCATAAATATATTCGACCTTCGTAATGATCTCCACATCAGGTTCCCCCTCAGCAACAGGAGCCTTCTTTTTCTGTCTTTTCAACATATCTCCTTTGAAGAAGTTGCCCTATCATAAAACAAACATGATTTTAGGTTATTGGAGCTTTCATTCAATGTTCTAAGAATGAAGAAAACTGTATAACAACCTTTACCTCTTCCATATTTTCAACAGCTAATCTAAATGAAAAATTGAGAATAACAAGCAAAAGCTTTTACAAGCTATGTCTAAGAATGCTAAGTCTGAAAAATGATAAGTCCATCTTCAACTAAAATGAATCTGATAACAAATGCGTAAATTAATAGTGGAATGAATTCTAACTCCTCGTTCAACAAAAATCCCATCAATGAGGCTCGTCTCGGAACCACGCGGGAAAAAAAACTAGTCTGAACAAAAAAATAAAATTAAACCCCCGACGTCCCAACAAAATAAGATGAATTCCCATGACGGAACAAGACTTGGAATTTCCCCCCCAGATGGCCATAGGAAAACCCACAAAATATAGTGCAGACAATGTAACGCATGTCTGTACCAACGTCCTAAACATTCGGACCGTGTTCGAAACTCCATAATGACTCACCATAGGATCAAGAACAAAACCCCAACCGTAAATGCCATCAAACCCACTGCTACTTCACACCATAAGAATGCAAAATTAGATTTAGATGACCAACTACCAATGGTGGGAATTCCTAACCAGAGGACAAAAACCTAGTTCTAAAACTGACTCATAAACTCCAAAGAAAGGGTAAAACCATGGTTGGCCTGCCTAGCAGATGAGCTTTGCAGTCGACAAGGAAATACGAAAACTCCACAGAGATGCCACTCATGAATGAGATTCCGACAGCTAGGAACAAATGCATAGTTTGACTCGACAGGGATGGGGTAAGCACCAGTTCACACAGATAACAATAAAATAATGACCTGTCCCATATATATAGACCTCGGTTTAAAAATGTTGACGGGGAAAAACTTTTATCAGACAGCAGAACAACTAGAGCATCGGGCGGTTAACCTGCTAATGAGCTGTAACAGCGGGCAAAAAAAGGACTAGGAGTTCCATGGAACAATAAAAAATGATGAATTAAAACACTAACATTGTAGCATTTGACCTTGAAAGTGATAGAGAATTGGATGACTAGTACACTAAAGAGCCGCAACAGTGGAAGCTACATGGACCAAAAATTCCGTAGACCAGTCAAAATTGGAGAAAACTAGAACAAACCATGGGAGAAAATCAAGCGAACCATCGGCAAAAATCAGAAAAAAACATCGGTGAAAGGAAAACCTATATGGTGGCTGGTTAGTCCACTCCGAAGCCGCAATAGCAGAAAACAAATAGACTATGGCCCGGATTCACAGTTCAAACAACTTCCAACAGCGAAAATAGGAAATCATCCATAAGTCAAAACTCAAGCTCAATTTAGTAGCATCAGTAGACAAAGATATTCATTTAACAATCAACCTCAAAAAGACCTCAAAGATTGAAAATTGCAACAGTGGAACAACCAAGTTCGGCAATCCCAATAAATCTAAGCAAGACAAAATTTAAAAAAAGGGTCCAAAAGTTTTAGAAATTTGGGAGAACGTTGCAACTGCAACACACTCGCAGAGGGATGGGTATACTGAAAGAGTAAACCAAATTGGTTAATACATGCTTCGAATGTATGTCATGAACAACCCCACCAAGTGGGAGGATTATCTGCACCTTGCAGAGTTTGTTTATAACAACAGGTATCAGGCTTCCACCAAGATGAGTCCTTTCGAGGTACTCTATGGATGTAAGTGTAGGACCCCCATTACTTGGGACAATCCAGTGGATTGGTTCATGTTAGGGCCTGACCTTTTATTGCACTTGGAACAGTTAGTTACCAAGGTACAGGGAAACTTTAAAGAGGAACAAGACCGTCAAAGAAGTTATGTGAATAAGAAAAGAAAATATAAAAAATATCAAGTAGGTGAGCATGTCTACTTGAAAGTGAAATCAAAACGGAGCTCATTGAGCTTGGGTAGTTGTGGTAAGTTGGCACCAAGGTTTTGTTGACCTTTTGAAATTCTGGCCAAGAAAGGACCAATGGCTTATGAACTAGCATTACCTGCGCACGTGGAACGCAAGGGGGAATTTTCCCCTAAGCCTTTGCATATATTGGACAAGAGAGAATTGCAGCTTTGGAAGTGCACTGTAGTCCAATTAAAAGTGCAGTGGAAGCACTTTGAGGTAGATGAGGCTACCTGGGAGAATGAGGCCACCATGAGAAAGGATTACCCCACCTTGTTTCATTTTATCATTTAGAGTCCATAGAACACTAGGGATAGTGTTGTACTAAGCGAGGAGGGATGTAATGTCCCGAATTTTGGACCTACCATTTATAAGCATGAGCCTATTGATCAAGATGATTACATTGATGTTTTATTTTTGGGTCGAAGACCACACTGCAAATTGACATGATGATTTGTTTTATATATTGGGTGTAAGCCAATTCATTGATGATATACATA